>OX377620.1:174264144-174846539 GCA_947397865.1 Polietes domitor | reverse complement strand
ATTAACATAAAATTCAATCATATCTAATTAACAAAAAAGCTTTAACGAAAAAAAAAAATTCATAAATTAAAGTAATACATACATAATATGTATCTTAGTTATTAAAAAATTCCATGGTAAGAGTTGCTTTAAAGGCACTAAAAGGCACATAAATTATACGCATTTGTACATGTACATACATACATACTTATTTTGAAATAAAAAAGTCTTTATAGTTTTTTGTTTCATATTTGCTTGCTTTTCTGTCGTTAAACGAGTTTGCAGGTGATTTTCTAAATTTTTTACAAATGTAAAAGCTGTATAATCAGTTTTACAAATTCTTGATGTTGTAAATATATTCAAGGCATCGGTACAATTCAGAACTTTATTTGGAACTGCAATCCAATTTTCTTCATCTAAAGCTTCTTCTGGCTCCACATCGCTTTCACTATTCTCTAATTCAATGACAATGTTATCATCTTCTGTCATAATATTTTCGTCAATGGTAACGTACTCTCAGAGTTGCCTAATCCACAGCCTTGTATCAATGATTGCAACTCTATTAGTGGGATATCATCTTCGTCATCAAAATCCGTGAACTGTATGCATTTTCATCGGAATCCGGCCTCTCGCGAAACAGTTTTGAATTGTTTCGGCGGTCACCTTATTCCACGCAGATGAGATGAAAAATATAGATTCAAGGATATTGATTTTTTTTGCTACATCTGTATTTTTATCAAAAGCTGTTATCATATCCTTTACTATAAAACTTCGGTAGTAGAATTTGAAACTACGAATGATGCCTTGGTCCAGGGGCTGGCAAATTGATGTTGTGTTTGGAGATAACCAGATAACTTTAATGTTTTCGAGTTCAACATCTCGGGGATGAGAAGCTGCATTATTTTTTTTCAAAAAGAGCTATTTATCGTTTTTCTTTCCCCATTTTATGGTCAATTGAAGTAGCCATTCAGTCATAATCTCTCTATTCATCCATGCCTTTTTATTTTGATTTCCAAATGACTGGTAAATTAGATACGGGCATAGTTTTGAACGCTCTTGGCCGTGCGGCTTTTCCTATAACCAATGGACTTCCTTTTCTCCTACCATATTCGCACAAAAAAGCACAGTCAACCTTTCTTTAGAAAGCTTACCACCGGTACATTTTTGATTTTTGAAAGTGAGCGTTTTGTTTGGTAGAGCTCGAAAAAAAGACTGCTTTCATCCGCATTATACACATTTTTGGTTCGTAATCACAAAGGATCAGTTTCAATCTTTCGTTGAACTGGTTAACGTCTTCTTCTGACACCGCTGCTGCTTCTCCGCAAATGAATTTAAAACTGATATTATGCCTCTTTCGCCACTTTTGGAGCCACCCACTCGATGCTACAAAGTTCGTTATGCCCAATTTATTGCGCACTCTTTTGCCTTCTCTTGAATAACAGGTCCAGATAGAGGGATATTTTGGGCACGAACTTTCGAGAACCATTCAAGACACATTTTTGTCAAGTTTCAGGTTGTTCGAATGGAGTCGAAACATTTTTTGATTGGAATTACTGCCAGACTGCCATTGGGAAAGCAAATTTCTTTATCTTTTAAAATGTTTGCTGCTTGTGTTTTACCGATTATTATTTTTGTCCTCTTTTCAGAGGTTTTTTGACCAATTAATGCACAATTTTGCTGTCCGCGTCCGTTCAAGGGAGGGTCCGTTCTTGGGAGGGAAATTTGATCTGAAAAATCAATTTGGTGCAACGTATTCGAAAATTGTCCGCATATGAGAGGTGTCCGCTTAAGAGAGTGTCCGCTATTGGGAGTTTTCACTGTATAACGTGTTATGCTCAATTTTAAGAAATTCTCTGAAAATACGCGGTTTCTGGGGGAACGATATTTGTATGAGAGCTATATGTAAATCTGAACCGATCTGAATTATTTACACCATAGGTGTTCCTATTTTAAATATAAGATGTTTTGCCAATTTTGAAGAAAATCTGTTAAAATATGTGGATTCTAGAGCGGAATAATTCAAATTGGGAACGAAATTTGTATGGGAGCTATATATAAATCTGAACCGATCTAACACATTTTTGTGTTTCTAGTTGAACTATAAGATGTTTTGCAAATTTTGAAGAAAATCTGTTGAAATATGTGGTATCTAGAGAGAA
Organism: Polietes domitor; assembly: GCA_947397865.1. Taxonomy (NCBI): domain Eukaryota; kingdom Metazoa; phylum Arthropoda; class Insecta; order Diptera; family Muscidae; genus Polietes; species Polietes domitor. The sequence continues at coordinate 174,844,401 of OX377620.1, read as the reverse complement.
AAGGGTCAAATCGGGAGTGGAATTCGTATGGGGACTATATCTAAATCTGAACCGATTTTCTTCAAATTAAATAGCGTTCGTCCTTGTCCCGAAAAACTTCGTTGTGCAAAGTTTCGTTTGGTTCTGGCTTCAATTGCGACCTGCATCGTGATTACAACAATAGATGGACAGGCGGATAGACAGACGGATATTGCTAAATCGATTCAGAAAGTGATTCTAAGCCGATCGATATAATTAACAATGGGTCTATCACCCTTCCTTTTGGGTGTTACAAACAAATGCACAAAGACATAATACTCTCGTGGAGTGTATAAATATCCAATGTTAACTGACCTGAATACAAACAAGTAAGGAAAGGCTAAAGTCGGGCGGAGCCGGCTCTATGATACACTCCACTTTCTATCCGAATACAATTCAATTGGGTGAAAAAGTGAAAACGGGAAAGATTTTTGTATCCTGTAAATGTATGTGTTTGAAAAAAAAATGTTAAATCGGAAAGGACATTTGTATGAGGATATATTGAAACCTGGAACGAAATAGGTGAAATATAAAGTGTATAGTTTGGCCAAAATCGGTTAAACATTTGGGAGCAACATTTGTATTTGGGCTACATCTAAATCTGAACCGATCTTAGCCACTTTCTGCATATGTGTTTCTAGTTGGATTATAAGATGATGTGTCAAATTTAAAGAAAATTGGGTACAGTATGTATTTAGTTTCTAGAGCGGAAAATGTCAAATCGGGAGCGACATTTATATGGGGCCTATATCTAAATCTGAACCGATTTGCCTCAAATTAAATAGCGTTCGTCCTTGATACACAAAACTTACTTGTGCCAATTTTTGTTAAGATCGGACTATAATTGCGACCTGTAATTTGATTACAACAATAGATGGACAGACAGACAGACGGACATTGCTAAATCGACTCAGAAAGTGATTCCACGTCGATCGGTATATTTAACAATAGGTCTCTCTCGCTTCCTTTTGGGTGTTACAAACAAATGCACAAAGCCATAATACTCTCGTAGAGTGTATAAAATTGACATTTTCCTGTAATGTTACTGCACTTATACGAAAATCGACGTGTGGAATGCAATCCATGGTGGAGGGTATATAAAGTTCGGCGCGGCCGAATGTAACGCCTTTTTTACTTGTTAGGATTATTTTTGTGGCAGAAACAATGATTTTTTTAAAGCATTTTTCTCAATTTTTAGGAGATTGTTCCTAAACCACTGTGTCTATGTTAAAGTTAATTTCGACAGTAGTCGTCATATATAATTACCTTTAATTGAATATAATGTACCTACATATATTTCGATAATGAGAGTAAAAATATTATAGGTACCTCCAACGAAAATTTGAGTTTTAGTAAAAAGTTATGTATTACAAAATTTAAATGCTGATGTTGAGAATCATTATGCCTCAATGCACACAAAAAAATATTTTTTTAAGTCTCAGATATATATATTTTTTTATTTTTTGCTGCATAGTGGTCTTGTTGACATAGATTTTTGTCTTCAAATAACCCCAATGCAAAAAATCTAATGGTGATAAATCACGTGAACTAGGTCGCCAATTCTAATCACAGCAAAGAGCGATTACACACACCACGGCCAATATACCCAGCAAAAACTTGGTAATGACACCTTATTATTTTTAGCATTACCTAGTAATGACAGCTGGTTACGCCCTGCATTATGTTGAAGTATGAAATAATTACTTCCTTATAATGGCTTAAATAAGTAGTTATTGGTAAGTTAAATTTCATAGAACTTCAGATTTAAAAAAAATAATCTTCTACATTTTGAGTCAGAGAATAGCACTGCCGTTTGTTAGTTATCCAGGCTTAAAGAAAAACAGCCATAAATGCTGTATTCATATTGTTAACAAGTCGATACAAAATATATAATTTAATAAAAATGTTGTTTTCATCCCATTGTTTTCAGCACATTATTGATAATACATTATTTGGCTAGTTAACAATAATGACTTATTTTGTATCTTCCTGAGGCCACTTGTTTTACAACTCGTTTAGAAGTACTAATTTCTCAACTTTTTGTAAGCGTGCGTGGAAGTACTTATTTTTTACAATCCCTTTATAAAAATAATCAGAAACGGATCCGAAAAATAAGTAGTGAAGGTTTTTGGTTTTGCCTTATTCCCCACATTACTTGGTAATGAGAATTTTTGCTGGGTACCAGACAGTCATTGTATTATTTCACCACATGACGTACTCAACAATAACGTTAAATTTTCGACTGAAATAACTCGACTATTACATATTGACCAGCTGAATTTGAAAAGGTGTATGGTCGGTCCAATGATGCCTCCAGCTCAAAATCCCCTCCAAACGGGGCAACGTTTTGAATGCATTCGTTTTTCGACAATCATAAGAGGGTTCTATGATCCCCAATTAAGGAAATTTTCATGATCGACAAAGCCACGAGGAGAAAGTGAGCTTCAACACTTTGTTTTTGTTTTTTATGATTGACAATGTTTTAAAATAGTATTTGCTCAGCAAAAAAAAATAAAAAAAAATATTTGCCTCGCTTTTGAGGCAAATTTAAAACATGTGTGGATTGTGGGACACCTTTTGGAACAGACACTCTATTAACTTTATCTCCCAAAGAATAATCTTTTTCCCACAAGTTCCGCAATTTGCCACGAGGGAGCATTTAAAAGATAACATCACTTGCATCAGTTTTCCAACAGAGGTCACCTCTTCCTGATGAACCTCAACACATTGCCTTTAGGCGAAAGTGCCACAACTAGTGAGAGCGCCCAGGTGGCAATTGGGATAGAAGAGAGTTATAAGTACTTGCAAATATTCTATAGAAACTGAGAGTGAGAGTGTTGGTTGTGTGGCTCTCAACTACCCCATACCTCCGTTTGTGCTCTTGCGCTCTCGATCACTATTTCTCTATGTGTGTGAGTGTAGTTTCTTACAAAGTCCTGCTCTTATTGTTACATTTGTTGACAGGATCTTCCTGCTTAACACAGAGCCCACGGCCAAAAGATAATAAATGTAACTGTTGTTGTTGTTGTTGTCGTTGGCCTCTGTTGATTTCTGATGTGTTGCTCCTGCTGGTTTTGTTGTTGTTTTCCGGTGTTCTTGGCTCTCTGTCGCTCGCCACGGGATAAGATGAGCGAACGAACGACGACGACGATGGTGGCTTAGGGAAATCAAAGGAAATAACAGAATAGCAACAACAACAACAACTCTAGGCTACAATAACAAACCACGTGTTTGATTACCTTTTTGTCGCTTAAAGACTTTGTTGGGTTGTAGTTGATGTTGAAGTTGGAAGTCGTTGTTGTTGTTGTTGCTGGGTATTTTCTTCCTGTTCCAAGGAGAAACACAAAACAGAAGACAAAAAAATGATTTGAAGAGCTCGGAGTTTTCCAACAGATTTTTTTCTGCAGATACTTGGACAGCTGTGCATTGTGAGCGAGCTGCCAAATATTATCTGCCAAGTCCTGGCCAAGATGGTGATTAGCGTTAAGATTTTTTTCGATTTCGAGAGAGAGAGAACAAAAACAGTTTCTGGTTGATGTTGTTGGTCTGACTGTTTGCTGGCAAGGTGTCAGTGTCACAGTGAACGGTAGCTAAATATCCGTAAAATCTCGAAGCATGTCCTTAGTTGGTCTTAGCCCAACTTAGCCGGACTAATGTCCTGATTTTTTCTTGTCCTATGTGTGTGTGTGTGTGTTTTTTGGCAAATATTTAAACAGATGGTGTTTTTGTAATGCTGTGTGTGTGGGGGGGGGAGATATTTTACTTTGCTTCAATGTCCTTTCCCTGTTTTTTTCTCTTTTTGTTTTTTGTTGTTGGCCAAATGCACTGAATCTTTTGTGCGTGTGTGTGTGCTTGGTCAATGTTGCGCTCTAATTTGTAGGATATTTGTTAGTTGTCTATTTTTGTTGCAGTTTTTTCACTTTTGTTTGATTTCTTCATACGATTTGATTTCAAAGTCCTTCCGTGCACCTTTCTCGGCCACGCAATTTATGTGACATGTGTCACATAATTTTACATGATTTTATGACTTGGGCCTGGGCTTGGTCGTGGACGGCCAGGTATTGTTTAATTCGGCAAATGTTAAAGCATTATCCTGATGATGTTGTCTTGTGGCCAAGTGGCCAGTTTGTATTTGTTACTCGTTTGAAAAGCATTTCAAATCAATTCGATGGATATGGTCCATCTTGTTTTCTCCTGAAATATACTTTAATTGCATGAACGACTTTACGATAGTTTATGATCCTTTGACTAGAGTTTTTTCTCTTTTTAGAGATAATAATGATATTAGCCGCTGCCAAATGTCGTGTGCCCACCGTAAAGTCATAAGATTTCCTCATTCAAAAAAATATATGCTTTGCCACGTTCATGGTTAACACTTCCATCTGTGCTGGTCATATTACATCTGGGCCATAATTTAGATTTGCTATTGTCCAAGTGGCAACTTGGGATCATTAGACCAAGGTCCTTTTACAACAAAGGCTTAAGGCTGATATAGATCGTGCTCATTACAAAATATTATTTTTTATACATATGTTCATGACTTATGATCACAGCTCCTCATAAGAAGGATTTTAAAGGATTCTTGGCAAAATCTTGTCTTTTTTCTGCGCAGCCAAAGATACCATATCAAAGCGAGTCATACATTTAGGACAAAATTTACAATAATTTTTTCCTAAAGCTGCGAAAAAATTTCCAAATATTTTTTGTTGTCCTTCAAAAGTAAAAAAAATATTAAAATTTTACTTCAAGCTCAGTGATATCTGCATTTCAATATAGCTGTGATATTTATAGCAAAATTTTGCTGCATAAAATAATAAAAATATTCCATTAAAATTCCAAAATTTGGTAACAAAATTTTTTCAGAAATATTTTTTGAAAATTTACATATTGATGTGAACTGGGATATTGTCCTGGTTCAAGACCATTTCGCATCTGTATTTAATAGAATGCAAATTTATTCGCAAATGACATGATGACATTTATTACTTGGCTGCACGATCATGATTTCGCCCATGTCAAAAGTCTTTTCAAGTGGCTTCGCAGCGACTTTTCAACATCAAACCCGGCCTTTACATATTTTTGAAAATTCACATATTTTTGAGAATTTTATATTTATAAACAGGGTTTTCCAACAAGAGGTGTTATTTTGGTATTCAAAGAAAAATGCCATTTTTTGAGATAAATGATTTCATAATAAAGAGGAAGGTCTGCCGTCAATAATGAAAAACAACATTAGCCAAATGGCCACCACGAAATATTCCTTTTCATGAAATATTCCATAACCAAATCGCATAGTGGCTATGTCCCTATGTCCTCGATAGCCTCACGAATTCTATCATTGAGGTCTGGAATCGACGCTGGACTGTTCGCGTAGACCTTATCTTTCACGTGGCCCCAAAGGAAGAAGTCGCAAGGTGTTAAATCACAAGATCTCGGTGGCCAATTGTGATCGCGTCTTCGAGAGTTAAAACGGTCCGGAAACTTTTCCCGTAAAAGAGCAATGGTTTCGTTGCTTGTGTGGCACGTAGCGCAGTCTTGTTGAAAGTAAACGTTGTCCAGAATACCAATAACATCCAAGTCCGACCATAAAAAATCAGTAATCATCTCTCGATAGCGCAATCCATTCACTGTATATCCAACCTCATTTTCGAAAAAGTAAGGTCCAATGACCCCGCCGGACCATAACCCGCACCAAACAGTCACACGATGAGAATGGAGAGGCTTCTCAACAATAACTCTTGGGTTTTCCGAGCCCCAGATGCGACAATTTTGCTTGTTGACGTAGCTACCGAGGTGGAAAGGGGCCTCGTCAGTCAAGAAGATTTTTCGATGGAATTCCGGCTAATTTTCATTCATGAATTTTAATAATTTCAATGCGTTGTGGAAGCGTCGTGTATCGTTCCATTTTTAGTAATGGCGTAGTTTCTACTTGTCAAATGTCAAAGAATAAAAGCTTCAAAAGTGACAGCTACCGAAATACCGGGTGATTCCAAATAACACCTCTTGTTGGAAAAGCATATATTAGGATGGGTCACGAAAATAAATTGCAGTGGTCACCTCCGAGAAATGAAAATTGTGTTGTTGAATGATGATCTACAAAATATTTCGTCACGGGGTTAAGTCGCATTTCTACCCAATTTTTTTCTGAACTTGGAAGAACTTTAAATAAAAATTTTTATTCTTGTCTTAGAATAACTCATTTGTAGAATTAATGGACGTTTATATTGATTTTTTGTGGGTTTTCAAGGTGACAACAAAGAACTCATATTTCGTGGAAACATTTTGTAAGAAGTGTAATGAAAAAAACTCATATTTCGTGGAAATATTCTATAGGAGATGCTATGAAAAATAAATAGGAGAAATCAATACCTTTCGAATGATGCGTAAATGATGAATAACGGACGAAAAATGACGTCACCAACGTCATGTTTTGTAAAATAATTTAGTGCAGGCTATGGATTTTCAGAACCAAAATTTCAATCAATTTCAATTTCTATCCGATGTTCATCATTTAGACATCATTCGAATGATATTGACTGCAGCTATTTATTTTATAAGTATAAAATACTACCAACAAATACGAAAAAGTTTTCAATAGTCACTGTGAAAATCCACAAAATTAGTATAAACGTCCAATAATTCCACAAAATAAGTTTCTCTAAGACAAGAATTAAAAACTAAATTTAAAGTGCTTTCAAGGGCCTATTATATCACAAAAAAAGTTTTGAGAAAAATGTAACACAAAATTACACCGGAAAAACATGATTTTTAGGGTTATTTTCAGGAGCGTTTAACTGACAAATGGCTTGATCTAGGAACGAAATATTTTGCAAATCATCATTAAACAATCCAAAACTTTATTTTCGTCAGGTGACTGGAACTTTTTTTTTCATTTGTATGGACCGCGACCCAGCTTAATATATATATATAAATATATGGATTTTCTTCAGACATCATTTGTTATTGTTCAATCTAAGCAAAAAATCAGAGGCATATCCCAGAGGAAGATTTATTACTCCCAACCAAAATCTTCGTTTCAAGCTATAGGCTAGGCCATTTAATATTTTAAATTAGAATCGGCTATAAAGTACTGATTACTTTTTCAAATATAATCGCATTGAGAGGTTACAGAAAAAATTTATTAAATTTGCTTTAGTTTCTGTCAATCCCGTACCGACGTATGAAGCTATGTGTCGACTAATTCATTTGGAGTCTAATTCATCAAGTCGTAGATCAAGAGCTCAATTTTATTTCTGTATTAACTAATTTGTGGTCTTACGATTGTCCTTTTTTTGCTTTGTCTTATTTGTTTTAATGTTCCATCTAGATGTCTAAGGCATAATGATTTTTTTAATAAATATGCTTCTTTTGAGCCTATTCTGAGGTCAATGAAGGAATATAATAATTTAATAATTAAGCATGATATAGATTTGTCATATACTTTATATAGATTTAAGGAAACTCTAGATATAATTTACTTTTAAGTTTGGCTTGTCTGTAAGGATTGTACTCCATAGACATATGAATGAATAAATAAATAAATAAATTTCTGGTTTTATTGGAAAGCTTTTATATGACTAACACGACTGGTGCGGCAGTACCTCATCCGATCAACCCAATTTTTCAGAACAGCCCAAAATCCACACCAAACATTAACAAGTGGGTTCTCTGAACCCCATATGCGTCAATTGTGCTTATTGACAGAGCCACCGCGATGAAAATGAGCTTAATCTGAAAACGCCAAAAATGTCCACCTAAATTTCACTCAGTTTGCATTAAAGACTCACTACTTTGGAACAAAGTTTTTAATATTCACCCATTTTGTTCGAGCGTATAGCGTCCCATTGTGCAAATGTCAAAAGTAAACCTGAAAATAAAAATAAAAAATAATGTTATTCTACCTTTCAAAGTCGATATCACCGGTAGTTCAAATTTAAAATGTTACATGGCCCACCCTATAACTCAAACTAGCCTTTTTATATGTCCATGTGAACATCTTTTTAATTGAAGATTTTGAGGAAGCTGGACGAAAATTTTTTATCAGAATTTACACATTTTATTTTTTTATTTCATTAATATTTGGTCAAAATTTATTTTACTTCATTTAACCCATTGGCAACCGCTGTGTCTCCAATGATTTCATTTGTAGCAAAATTAATGCCTTATGATTAATTTGCATGTATTTTATTTTCATTTATGTAGATTGCAATGTCTGCCTTCTATTTTCCCCTTCCATTCACCTTTAATTAAAAGTCTCCTTTTTCGCAAAGATTGCCAAAAGTCTTTGTCGAACCCCTTCGAGTTTTCCCTTTTTGCTATGGCCTGCTTTGAATTTGTTTTCTTATTAATTGATTTCGCATTTGTGGGACAAGACAAGTTACAATTTTCCTTGTGTAAATTTGCATATTGTCGCCGTTGTGACATCCTTTCGTGGATTTGCAATCATTTGCAAATTATGCAGATTTTGTTGTAGGCTCTTTCGTACGTTGCAAAATATTTTGTCATTTGCAAGTCCTTGGGGAGTTATTCACCTCAATATGATTTTCTTGGTAATTAATTTAAGTCGGGAGAAAGATTTTTCAGACGAGGGCAGTGATGGGAAAATATTTCAACTTTGAGACTGGGGAAATATTTCAGGAAATGAAAGATAGTAGTTGTTATGGATGTAACAATAATAAATAAGTAATATTTAATAAGCTTCGTTTTATTGATGATTCTCAATAAACGAAAACCTAGAGCTAGAATATGTATTTTTTTACTTATTTCCTATATAAGATAAGATCATTCATTTCATCATTTAATGTAGTTTCCTAATTCCTATTGAAACCTCAAACTTTTCTACAAATTTGGTACAAGAAAAAAATTGTTGCAAATACTGACGAACTACATATGAACATACTTCTCATTATCTTGATTTTGTGTTTTAGAAATTTTCCAAATTTAAAGCCACTGTACTTAAACTACTGTATATATGTGGGATTCTCTGCAAAATGGATGACAAATTAAAAATGTTTCTCTCGATTTTTGTGGGGCTCATCCGCCGTTTCCGCGCAACGCAGTTGGTAAATAGAGGCTACTGTTTTATAAATTCAATAACTTTCGATATATTTAAGATAATCTCACGCGAAAAGATGCGTTTGAAAGGTATTATCTTATGGATTTATATAAATTAAACTTATTCAAAAAATTTGTGTGTTTAAATTCAATTGCAAAAAACAAACTCAAGGAACCTCACACGAGTCAAAAGTTATATATTTTCACATATTTGTTATAATTTGGAAGGTATTTTGTAGCTATTTAAAAAAATATTAAAAAAACAAGACTTTTTTCTTGTGATCTGTTTTGCAGAGAATCCAACATATAAATTGTCTGAAGTGAATATGAATATGAATGAATATGAAGCAAAATATCGCCGACTTGTGATCAGTAGCTTGTTAATAATAGAATCGAATATCAAATAAATTTAACATGAAGTTGTCGTGGGAAATATGTTCCTTAATTTGAAAACTCACAGTTATGTTTCTTTTTCAAAACTTGTTTTTGTGAAATAAATCCTAAAGTAGAATATTTTGATGAAGAAAAATTTTAATGAAGAGAACAAATCCTATTTGTAGAAAATCGTTGGTAAGTAGGGTTTGGATCCTGGGATTTCCCGTCAATTCCGCGGGAATTCAGCAGAAAGTTTTATCTTTTCCATCACATTTTCACTATAAAATTGTTAAAGGTACCAAAATAATTTAAAAAATTATTTTCTATATAATTGATATAAAGTGAATATAACAGAATAGAAGGTTGCACATATTAAATATTACTAAATTATTTTGAGATAATTCAATTTCAGAATTTTTGAAATCTGCTTATTTAGGATTTATTAACAATTCTGCAACATGCGTTGTCCGCTTTAAAAACTTTTTTATTTAAAAATATGCCCACAGATTTATTTTTAACTATTTTTTTTGACCTTTGAAAAAGTTGATTTCATTTTTTATTCTATTATTCTGTTATAGGTTAGGTTAGGTTGCAGGGGATGCCCGTCAGTTGTGAGCACAACCGACGCGTTCACTCGAGGCCAACTAAATTTGCCCCATAGGAGAAAAGGATTTAGGAGGTAGGAGTTAGAGTGAATCAATGATTGAATGATGAGTGAAGGGAAAGGTTTTCAAGAAACTTTGCTCCCTTTCCTTCTGAAATAAAATATTTGTAGAGCTTAGTTATGAAATCATTATTTTTTGCCGAAGTCTAAAATGTGTCATATTGTGTAATTTAGTCAATTGAACTATAATTAGTACAGAACTAGATTTGAGATTTTTGTTGTTACGTTTTTGTTTTCATTTTAGATGAGCTCAACACAAAAAGAAAAATTTCACAAATTTGCAATATTTAAAAATAATTCGAGTAGCTTCAGGTGTTTTAATTTGAAATCCTGTCTGAACGTAATTAAAAAATCATTGTTCAATTAACAATTATTGCAATCATAATACTATAATTTTTTTGCCGTTTGCCATTCTTAATACTTTCCTCAGCCATTTCCTCGTCTTATAATTAATGATGAACATCGAACATTGTCAGAATTTGCTTCAATAGATAATTTTTTCCACAAAGCTGCAACTAATTTAATTTAATTATTCGAATAGAAGATAATAACAGCCTAAGGATTTGAAAATGGCAAACTATTTCGTAGTTTATTGAAAAGATTACTTGTGTGTATTTATTTAATTACAGGTTTAAGTTTAAGTTTATTTGTTGAGCCTTTTTTCGAAAACATTAATACGAATACAGACTAGGAAAAAACTATACTATGATAAAAGAAATTTCTTAAGACTATAACGTATTATCTCAATGTACTATAATAATATATACAGCGACATGCTTCTTACATGTTATTGTTGACTATGATTACATACATAAATGAGAAACGCCCTTGCTCCCGGGACTGTCAATGGTGTAAGAGTAAATCTTAAAAGTACGCTTAAATCTATACTTAATACTAAACTAAAATTAAAGGATTTAAAAAAAAATTATAAAAGAAAAAGAAAAAAAGAATACAAAAACAAAATGAAAACGAAAAGAAAGGAAGAACAATCACCAAAGTCTCCTGCCATGTCCAACCGAAGCCCGGAATCAACCAGCACGTATGCCACAAAATTGGTATGAATTCTCCCCAATTTTTATACATATGCCCCAACAGATCCCGATACTAAAGCCGAACCTGGCACCAGACTTAGCGTAATCCGGAAAAACAATTGTTATCCCCTATGTGTGCCCCAAAGAGCTTAATCATAGAAGCCAGGACGAATGGAGATGGATATGTCATAATTAGGTGGATCCTCATTCATAAATCCAACAGGAGAAAGGTAGACCACATTCGACCAGCTATAATCCCTTTGCATATCAAATATTCCAGACACAAAATCATTTTCATGAGAAGAGACCCTGGAAATAAATTTCCTGATGATGTCACATGCATAAAGAGCGATCGGTGTAACCTTCGATTCCCTGTAAACAAACGCATTCGAAAATCGCTTGGTCAACGTCTTCAAATTCCTCCCAATACATAATCTCAAAACCCTCCGTTCCAATTTTTCGATTTCCTTCATGACCGTCGGAGATATATGAAACCATATCGGGAACTCGTACAAAATGACAGGCCTTATAGTCGTCTTATACAACATCAGCTTCGTATTCCTTGACAAATTTCTGTTCCACAAAATCCTAGAAAGTGCACCCAATATCCTGTAAGCCTTCCGCGTAACAAATCTGGCATGTTTGTTAAATTTAAATAACTTGTCGAAATGTATACCTAAATACTTGATACTCTCCTTAAACGGAATTTCCTCACCACCAATGAATAACCTCAAATGCTTACTTTCCGGGACTACGAATTCCTTGCACTTCTTCGACGCGTTTCGAAGACAGATGGCCTCACATTTCGAAATATTCATCCTTATACCCCAATCGTCGTAAAATTCCTTCACATCACGAAGATGTTCCGAAACATCACACAATGCGCCAATCGGGGATTCATTATGGGCGTAAATGAGGCTGTCATCTGCGTACAACAAACCCACACTGTTGGACCCAAAATGTGGAAAATCGCTCAAAAAATATTATACAAATGCGGGGCCAAAATTGAACCCTGAGGCACTCCGCATCTGACATCCCCAAAGTCTGAAATGGAATCCCCAAGCTGCACACAAAAATGCCTATCCGCGAAAAAACTACAAAATAATCTCACAATCGATGAATCAAAGCCAATCCGAATCATCTTGTAGATAATCCCATTATGAAATGCCCTATCGAATGCCTTCTCGACATCCAGAGAAACAGCTACCGTGCAATGACGCATCCTCAAATTGGAAACAACATCATTGTGGAGCTTTAGTAAAGCATCAAATGTGGAATGACCCTTCCTAAATCCAAATTGTAAGCTCGGAATATAACTTTCGACTACGTCAAAATCCATCCTATCTCGAATCACTAATTCAAAAAGTTTGCCGATATTAGATAAAAGGGAAATAGGCCTCAAATTGTTTATATCACTATTATATGGTTTCTTTCGAATGGGAACAATCTTTGAAATCTTCCATGATCTGGGAAAGTAAGAGTTATTCAAACAGTTGTTAAAAATTATGGTCAAATATTCAAATGCCTTGACAGGGAGCCTGCGCAGTATGAAGTTCGATATATGATCCAATCCCGACGATCTCTTGTTGTTCAACACCCTGGAATATTCCACCACCTGGTCCAAGGTGACCAGCCGGTCACACGACCGAACGTTAAGTGCCGAACATTCCGCCGTGAATGTACAAATATTCCCTGGTGCATCTGAGATAACACTATTAATAGTAGCCTCAATTTCAGAAAGGTCTCGTTCCGGAACTGAACCCCTATAAACATTCAAAAAATGATCCCTTAACACACCCAACTGTGCAGTTTCGCCATCGACAACCTGACCATCTACAGAAAGAGGCCCCAAAGTCGCATTCCTACCATAACCAATTATGCCATACACTTTCCTATGAACTGTCGGACCTGGTCTTATCCTGCGGAGTTTATCACCAAAGACTTGAGCTTGTTCGATCTCGATCTGCCTCTGAATAATAATGGCAAGCAATTGAACCTGTTTTGATAGTAATACGTATTCCGGGTCCCTCCTATTAAATGACCGATGAAATATTCTCTTCATTTCCCTCTGCCAACCATACTTAATCCTATACATATGCTTAATCCTGTCAGAAACCACAAATCTTCTTTTCCTAATATCAATCCTCTCTGAATGCCGTTCACTCATTGAATTTAAAATAGCTGTGAAGTCCTCTATATGATCGTCGATCTCACCATTCGAAATATCCCTATTAAAATCCGGGAAGCGATCCACAATTCCATGCACCACTCACTTCTGAAAGATTCCCAATTCGTATTCTTGAATGAAGTGAAAGTACGGGGGCTATTCAATATCACCTCAAAATCCGGCAGTCTTAAATACAGTTTTATTGGGAAACGGTCAGAAAATGTAGGTAAACTGGAAATTTGGAAATTCTCGTCACTCGAGTTAATCAAATTCGAACTAATAAGAAAATGGTCGAAAAAAGATGATGCCCCCGGGTAGGAAGGGGTATTTAATTACAAAAATTATACAAATACAAAATTTCGTTGAGTTTAACAATTATTTATGGCATAGCCTTAGGCTTATAATATAGAATTTGCTTAAAAAAATAAAAGTCGAGTATGTCTTTCAGGCTGTCTGATCGCTTTCCTAAACTACTTCCACAACCTTGCAAAAGTTAGGAGATGATGCTGTCGAACGATTTCCAATCATTTATTTAATCTTGTTCTGGCTAGGAAAAACTTCTATAAAGCTAGAGATGAATTCGATTCAATGACTCCCTATGGATTTGAAAATGGCAAAATACTTTGGAAATGCCAAAAATGGCTGTACGTATTGGCGAATCTTGCTTTTTAGCACAGAAGTGCTAAATTTTTTATAAATTTGTTGTAAAAAATTAACAATTATTATAGCATAGCTTCAATTCAGCTTAGTTGCTGCATATCTTCCGGGCTATATTATCGCATTCCTCAACTACTTCCCCATTTTTGCAATCAGCTGAAATTGAAGCTGCCCAAAAAATTTCCCATCATTAATATCCTCTTGTCCCGGCTAAGAAAAAGAAAAACTATGATTAATTAAAAAGCAAGAATTCCGAACGAGATCAATAATTCCCTAAGGCTTGGCAAATGACAAAATATTTCGCTTTACGCGAACGGAAGCCAAGATAGAAAATTTGCATAATTTGTAAATGATTTAAAAATTTGCAAAAGGATGTCACAACACAGCGATATGCAAATTTAATTTTGCGACACGAAAAAAAAACTTAACTTTTCCCCTGACTTACAAATGCAAAATCAATTAATAAGAAAACAAATTCAAAGAAGGCCACAAATCTGTTGCAATACTTGCTAGTCTTGTGCGAAAAATTGCTCTGGAATGACACAAAAAGGACATTTGAAGATAGAAAGGAATATAAATTGCATGAATATTAATTAAAAGGCATTAATTTGCTACAAATGTGAGATGAACCCTTTTGGTGTGCTCTGATTCTTTCATGCCAGCCGCTCGCCTATGTTTCTTTTCTATTTGCACATCCTTTGGCAGTCGTTCGATATATGAAAAATCGAGTGTTTGCATATTTAATTAGTCGTGATTGTTGCAAATTGCGTTAATTTGTTATTTTGCGCTTAATTTGGCAAATCCTTTAAGATGCTACAAATGGCAAACAATTTGTAAGTGCATTCATTTGCACTTAAGCCTTTAAGCAACCACCCCTTTCGAAGATATCCTGCCGAGTACTCTCTCTCTCTCTTTCTTTCTCCCTCCCTTAGGGCTTATGCAAAAAAGGACACACGAAGAAACTGTGCTTGGGCCGTTGAGAAAAAAGGGTTTGTCGTAGAATTTTATGCACGATCATCATTATCAATATTTGGGCCACCCCAAAACTCATCGACTGACAAATCCTTTCGCTCCTTTCGTGTCAGTGAAATAATCTTTGAATTTTCCGTAACGAATTTGAATTGTCTTCAGATTATTGGATTTTCGTTTTCTTTTTGTCTGTCTGGGTTATTGATTGGTTGGTTGGGTGGATGGCTGGCTGGTTGGTTCATACCCTTTACACTGCTATTTGCAAATGTTGCATAAATTTATGTTTGAAATTTATTCATGATCATGTCTTCTGTCGTTCATAATTTTCATAATTTTCAATATTTTACGCTTCAACAAAATCATGGATTTTTCAATTATGTCATGCAAATTTTTTTCGGAAAACCTTATGAATATTAAATTTGAATTATGAGCAGTAAATAATGTAAATGATGTCTAGGGTTACACTTGGGACCATTTTCCGCCAACGAATGATATCCTTGTCAAGAAGCCGAAAGAAAATTCTAGCTGTCACTGCGAATTTCATGGATTCTCTGTAATTAAGTTTGGATCGAAAAGGAATTCTTTAAGCCAAAGGCAACAATCTATAATCTATGGTCCTAGATCTTCAAAATATCTTGCATTAGTAATGTTGAGCCTAAGTGAAATAATTGCTGGAAAAGCTCTGCATATCCTTCCAAAAATAAATAATTCAGAGGTTTGTGCTGCCTACACCAAATACAGCAGGATTTCACAGAAAAATATTTAAAATGCTATGTGATTTAAGCTATAAAATTTAATCTAGTAAACTTCCCTAGAGATGTAAGATCTTCAAGCTCCAATAATTATTTTGAATTTAAACTTTGATAACATCACAATGTCCAGGATACCATATTAGAGGACTTAAGTAAAACGAAAACTGACTGACCCAGACTCATAAGACTTGCAAGTTAAATCTCCAATATGTCTGAGACTCGTACAAAGAAGTTGTGATTTTGAAATTTCTACCTGGAACCGTTGTCCTGACCAAAAACATGAAATTGAGGTGTTGCTTAGTTGGTTTGTTTACGTGGCCGCTCACTTTTACGAGAGCGCAAAGTAGTGGCTTAAGACGTCTGGGAGATTAAGATATTTTATTAGATGTGAAATATAAAATTGAAATATTTATTATTTCTCGACAGATCTTGTCAGTGGGTATATTAGAGCAGCAGATTGTTTCTTTTTTCTCTTCGTTGGCCCAAACGTGGACAGTGATCGTTGAATTTCAGCTTGGTTTTCTATTAGTCCGTCAGCACTGCCGTCTGTAAGTTAAACGCTCCTGAAAGCACCTCTAAAATCATGTTTTTCTCGTGTATTTTTTGCGTGGCATATATGTCATTTTTTTCTGAATTAATAGACTCTTGAAAGCACTTTAAATATAAATTTGTATTCATGTCTTAGAATAACTCATTGGTCGTAATATTGAACCTTTAGATTTTACTATTTTTTGTGATTTTTCAAAGTGACAGCTGAAAACTCATATTTATTGGCAACATTCATATTTATAGTTTTGGCGTCATAATAAAGCTAAGAAACCACAATTTCTAATAAAAAAAATTGAGTGTAAAATCTCTTAAAATGTGTGAGAAACAGTTCGACAAAGTCAAAAAAGAAATTACGTTTTTTTTTTAATTTTCAAAATCTGAATAATACAAAAAAAATATTTTTTTTTCTCCACATTATGAACAAATACTTAAATTTAAAAAAAAAACATAAAAACAAAAAATCAAAATTTTAATTTTCGATTTGAACTGGGATATTGTCCTGGCTCAAGACCATTGTGCATCTATATTTAATAGAATGCAAATTTATTTACAAATGGCATGGTAACATTTATTACTTGGCTGCAGACTACCACGATCATGATTTCGACCATGTCAAAAGTCTTTTCAAGAGGCTTCGCAGCGACTTTTCAACATCAAACCCAAACACATTCTTACATATGCAACTCAATGAGATGCTTGTAAGATGGCATGTTTACTTTATTACTTGGTGCGATTTTTTAAACGCAAATTCGGCAAGTGAGTTGTGCTTCTCGTTCGCTTGTGAGAATCATCTCCTTATAGAGGCCGGGTTTGATGTTGAAAAGTCGCTGCGAAGCCTCTTGAAAAGACTTTTGGCATGGTCGCAATCATGATCGTGGTAGTCTGCAGCCAAGTAATAAATGTCACCATGCCATTTGCGAATAAATTTGCATTCTATTAAATATAGATGCAAAATGGTCTTGAGCCAGCACAATATCCCAGTTCAAATCAAATATTGATTACAGACCAATAAAATTCAAACGAAAAAAACTAAAATTTTAATTTTCTTTAAAAGCGAAAAATACCATAAGTGGTCAACTTTGGGCCGATTTCTGAAATATATGCGATTGCCCGATTTTTTAATGTTAATATTTCAAAATAATCCTTGGGTCCTTGTCTTATTTTGTTTCTTACAGAA
This sequence comes from Polietes domitor, assembly GCA_947397865.1. NCBI lineage: Eukaryota > Metazoa > Arthropoda > Insecta > Diptera > Muscidae > Polietes > Polietes domitor. The sequence goes on along the minus strand of OX377620.1, from coordinate 174,826,988 downwards.
CTTAAAAAATGTCTACTAGAACAAAAGTTATTGAATTTTGGCCGATGGATTTTGATTCTGAGCCACTGTGCGGCGTCAATTTCCTTCCGAAGTTCAGGCATCATTCGAATGGTATTGGCTGTATCTATTTGTTTTATATTTTATATATTTTTTATACTGCCATCAAATACAACTTTACAGTGGTCAATATGAAAAAACTCAATAAGTTACTCTAAGGCAAGAATCAAAATTTATATTTAAAGTGCTTTTAAGAATCTATAATCTCAGAAAAAAATTACAAAAATGAAACACAAAAGACTACACGGAAAAAACATTATTTTAAGGGTGTTTTCAGGAGCGTTTAGCACACAGACGGCTTTATGCTTTGCAAATCATCATTAAACAATACAAACTTTATTTCCGTGTGGTGACTGGAAATATTTCTTTTTTCATTTGTGTGGACCGCGACCCAGCCTACTGTAGAATTATGACATTTTGAATGAAACAGTTTATTGAATTGCGCGCTATTTAAACAAAAAATAAAAAATACGATTTTAAAAATTGCCCTCTGGCGTCTACAAAAAGGCAATAAAAGCTAAATCTGTCTATAGATAGGAGTATTTGCAAATGAGTATTTACAAATAGCTATAAAACAAAAAAACTAGTTTGTTATGGGTTTTTTATGCCAAATGTTGCAAATGATTCCAAAAAATTGCAACACAGTCGCGACTCAAGGTCCTCCGATTTATATAAAGTATGGGAAAAATTGGTTTGATCGGATGAGGTACTGCCGAGCCAGTGTCGTGGTAGTCATATGAATGATATTGTTTGTGTTCCAGTATTAAATGACAAAGTTCAGCCTTTCCAATAAAACCAGAAATTTGAAAAATATTCAGTATTTTTTATAAGCAATTCTAATTTAAAATTTTAAATGGCCCACCCTGTACTATTGGTAATTAGTAATGTAGCGTTTACCATAAAAGTATGTAATAGTTTGAGTTTTACAGTGTTCCAAAGTTGGTGATCTTGGGGATTTTTGTGAAGACATGACATCATCAGATTTTAACGATAGTGGTATTGTTGGTCTGAAACGTTTTCATCTCTACATTAGAATATAAATATGACCTAATTTGCTAGTGACACAAAATTCTTTTTGGAGCAAAACAAACAAAACCGACAAATCATATCCTTCAGACATGTTCCTCAAAGACGACTTGTACAAATGACCTGTAATTAATCAGTCAGGAAGCGAGACCTGGCCTTTGCAAAAGGCAAACAATTCGCCAATAGAAAAATAAAAATGAGTTCATACTATTTGCAATACAATGCGGAAACGGTGTAGCAACGCAGTTGTGCAAATATTTTAACAAACTATTCGTTATGCTCATACATACAGATATATAATTTTTCTATTGAAACTAATACGAACAAAAACAAAAAGGAACAGAATTCATCAAAAAATCTATAGGGTGGACCATGTAACATTTTAAGTTAGAATTGGAACTAAAAAGGTACTGATTAGTTTTTTCAAATTTCTGGTTTTATTGGAAAGGTTGAACTTTGTCATTTAATAATGGAACACAATATGAATAACATTTATAAAATATAATTTTTATGTACAGCCCAAAATCCACAGCAATCAGTGACTTGTTGTGGATGCATTGGCTTCACAGTAGTCATGTGCGGGTTCTCTGAACTCCATATGCGGCAATTTTGCTAATTGACATAGGCACCGAGATGAAAATGAGCTTCATGAAGGCCGATCTCTTTTCGAAATTTTTCCACGTACATTTCTTACAGTTTGCATTAAAGACTTACTACTTTGGAAGTAAGTCTTTAATATTTTCCCATTTTGTTCGAGCGTATAGCGTCCCATTTTGCCAATGTCAAACATAAACCTGCAATTAAAAATAAATGTTATTCTACCTTTCAAAGTCAAATTTAAAATGGCCCACACTATATATGCAACACGTTCCTCCAAGGATATACAGACAGTCTGGATCCTTTTTTTGATGATATTGAAAATGAAAGCATCAGCAACGATTAATTTTCTAATGTATTTTAGTTTATTTTATTCTCTAGCAAATGTTAACTATAACAAGTAAGAAGGCGTTAAGTTCGGCCGGGCCGAATCTTATATACCCTCCACCACGGAGTGCATTCCACAGTATTACCGGCAGATTAAAGGATGTCGACTTTACATAGAAGCACAGTACCATATTAGGAAAATTGTGATATTTTTATGCACATTACTACATTTGATTACTATTTCAAACTATAATGTCTACTTATGCACACTGTTAAAAAAACTACCATATATAAATAAAATGCTGAAATTGTGAAAGTGCCTAAATATTAGGCGATTGTCAGTCGCCATTAGAAAGAAGGATTTTCTGATACAGACAAAGTGATAAGAAAAGTATAAATTTTAAAGATATCCCCATTCGCCCCTTTCTCCGCCCAAATGTACAAATTTCGAAAAAACCCTTTTTCGAGTCTTCATAGTCAGAATGTATACACCGAATTTCATGATTTCAACTTCAGCGGTTTGGTACGTCCCATTTGTATCCCTCTTTTTAATTATATCCCTTAAAAGTACGAATTTCGAAAAATCCCTCTATTTTACGTGTCTATGCAATTAGAGGGATTCATGATTCTAGCTGTTGTCGTATCATTGGTACCATATTTTATCCCTTTTTGTCCCATTTCGCCCGCTAAAACTTCCAAGCTAAAAGAGGAATGTCCGCAACAAATTTTAACTGTATGAAAATAAGAAATTTAATTAATAAGCCAAGGCTACCAATATTTGTATACTATATATATATAATGGATATAATACTTCAATTCATAAAGTAAATATAAGGGAGCAATCATATATACCCTAAATATTGGGGGATAGAGAATGTATTTTCAGCTACAGTCGTTTGGTTGGTTGTATTTCCATCCTATTTAAATTTCAAAAGTATAAATTTTGAAAATACCTTATCTCTCACGTACCCAGTATAAGAAAACTTCATGATTCTGCCATTTTTATCGTAAAAGCAACAAAATAAAGTACGAATTTGGAAAAAAAAAAATATTTTACGTGGCTATGTAGTCAGAGGAATGTATACACCGAATTCCATGATGCTATCAGCGGCTATTTTGTTGGTACCATTTTTATCCCCTTTTTCCAATTTTGCCCCCTCAAGAGTACGACTTTTTAAAATCTCTTTATTTTACGTATCTACACAATTAGAGGGATGTACACACTGAATTTCATCATTCTAGCTACATTCGTCTAGTTGGTACTATTTTTATCCCATGTAGCCATTGTATTTAAAAAAACGTTTTATTTTTCGTGTCTACGCAGTCAAAGGAATGTATACTCCGAATTTCATGATTCTAGCTGCTGTCATTTGGTAGGTACTATTTTTATCCCCTTTTTCCATTTTAACCCCAAAAAGTACGTATTTTGGAAAGTTCTTTTATTTTACGAGTCTACTCAATCAGAGGAATGTATATATCGAATTTCATTATTCTAAGTGCAGCCGTTAGGTTGGTACTATTTTTATCCCTCTATCCCCATTTAACCCCTTAAAAGTACGAATTTAGAAAAAATACTTTTATATTATGTATCCACTCTATCAGAGGAATGTACACGCCAAATTTCGTGTTTCTATCTGTTGTCGTTTGATAGGTACCATTTTTATCCCTTTTTGTCCCATTTCGCCCCCTACAAATAAAAATCACTCTATGGTGCCCTTTTATGCTATAAAGAAAATGCGCATTGCAAATATCAAGTAAATACAAGCTAATATGTTCAAAAAACATGCTGAAATACCCTAAATATTAGGGGTATTTTCAGTCCTTGTGAGGGAAAAATTTTTCCCTCTGGGCCGATTTCGTCCACTTTCAATCCCAACCGATCTACAACCATAAGACACATTTAGGAAAAATTTGAACCTCCTAGTTCATTTCGTTCGGCCGTTATCGTGCTTTCAACAGACAGACAGACAGACAGACAGACGGACAGACGGACAGACGGACAGACGGACATGGCTATATCGTCTTAGAATTTTACCACGACCCAGAATATATATACTTTATGGGGTCTCCGATGAATATTTCAAGGTGTTACAAACGGAATGACAAAGTGAATATACCCCCATCCTGGAGGTGGAGGGTATAAAAATCACGAAACAATTTTACAAATAATTACATTAAAAATAATTTGCGTCGTCCTGTTCGTCTGCACAAATTATTGTTAAATAAAAGTCATGTTTTGTTTTCGTCTGCATTTTTGTAAGCTTTCGCACAGTTTTCTGTGTCCGTTTTGTAATTTATTCTCCTATCCGTGGGAACGTTAATAATGTGTAATACTTCGAGCGTAAATCTTCGTTTATAGTTTCTCTCTTCTGCAGGTATTTTTACTGTCTGAGTACAGTGGGCCGCAAGAGCAGTTTTTTGCTCTATTTATCCAGTCAGTAGTTTTATGGTACGATTTATGTGAGGAAAGTCTAGTTTTATGTTTGATCTTGGTAGTGCCAACATATACCTTTTTGGTATGTGTTGGACTTGTCTCCATTACATCATATCTTATAAGCAACATTAGACTTGTCCTCATTCTTTATCTTAGACTTAGTTCTACTGAATAACTAATTTACTGAACTATTTGTCTTAAGTGCTAATTGAAATTTGTCCTTTCTTAAAAACGTCAGCATTTTTGAACCTTTATGAAAATCCTTGTATATATATGTCAGTGATTTATATATCTTCCCATCTTTTTCATTGTTATGTTCAATTTGGTTTCCTTTTAGTGTATTTTAGAAGATCTTAGAATTTTCTTAATTTTGATCTCGTTGTCTGTGTGAAATGGCTGGTCACTTATATTAAATACCCTATTTATAAAGTTCGTCGCTGTATTGATAATTATTCGTCAATGGTGATTGGAATAGAAGTTGATCAGTCTTCCAGATGACGTTGGCTTCTGATACCAATCCAATTTCAGCAGGTTGCCTTGTCTATGAACAATCGAGTCCACATAGGGGAGTTTATGGTCTTGTTCTTTTTCCATGGTAAATTTTACTTGTCGATCAAATGTGTTTAATGTTTTTACTTCTTCTCTTTTTATAATCCCAAGCAAGTCGTCTACATATTTTGTGATAATTCTACGTTTTATTGTTAATTTTTCTATTGAAGCGTCTAATAATTCTTCCATAATGATATCAGCAATCACAGGGGAAGCTGGAGCGTCCATTGGCATTCCTTTTCTTTGCTCATAGATGTAGTCATTATATTTGAAATATCTGGTGTTCTTAATGCAGAAAGTAATTATTTTTAGAAATAAGTCCTTTGGTATTTTTGTAAAATTCTCTATTTGTTTCCATTTTCTTTCAATTGTCTATATAGTTTTTTATTTATAATTTTTTTACAATTTTATATCATTCTCTTAGAGGATCGAGCATATGAGATTATATTTGTTGGGATATGTCTTCGTTCCACTTTTATTAATAGCTCCAAAGTAATTAATTTCCTTTGGCGATTTTGATGACAGCAAATAATTCAATTAACGATAAATGAGATTTTTTGCAGCGGGCGCTCGATGACATTTTAGCGAAGAATGGTTGAAACACAAAAGTGTCAACCAAACTTGACATTCATGTGACAGTTGCGCGTAAAAAATGACATTTGCCAAGTCAACTAATGGAAAAACCACAAAAAAAAACGAAAGCAATGTTCAAGAGGGTGAGAGAGAGAAAGAGAGTTAATTGCAATATTCATGTCCGCATACACAGGGATCGTGGTATCGGCAAAAGGATGGGTCCATGTTCGCATACACAGGGATCATGGTATCGGCAAAAGGATGAGTATAATGACAATGATTGTCAAAGTTGAAAAAATGAAGGCGTATATCCCGAAAAAAGTACAAAAATCCCTCTAACAATATTTTTGATTAATTGATAAACTATTGAAGAGAGAGAGAGTTCTTCTCTGGTTTACCAGAAAGTATGACAGTGCAAAAACATGAACAATTCCAATAAATATAAAATACAAAATTTGTGCACAATGAATTTAAAGAGAAATTTGGTTATTTTTTACTAATATTGCCTTACAACTGCCTGCCAGCCCTGGGGTTGTGTCATGTTGCCGGACTTCAGTGCCATTTTTCTACGGTGGCAGCAGCACCATGATGTTGACAAATTTTCCGTCATTATTTAAAACATTGTGAATGTGATGATAATGACAATGGGTGACGATGACTTTTGCTCATCAAATGTCAAGAGTCTGCATAGTCTACTAGCTCAGTTTTCATCTATGACTGTGTGAGTGCTTTGTCTGCTGGATGGCATCTTGTATCTCATATCATCGTGGCCATTCACTCTCGTGGCTGTCAATCATGGCGAATTGTTGATGCTCTCATTTTCAATGTCAATGTCGAAAAGGAAACAGAAGAAGATCCTTGGAGGAACGTGCTAAGTACAGATTTTTTGATGAATTCTATTCCTTTTTTGTTGGTATTAGTTTGAATAGAATATGATGTGTGCGGGTATTTTAAAGTGAGCATAACGAATAGTTTGTTAAAATATTTGCACAACTGCGTTGCGCCTCCGTTTCGTTTCGCATTGTATTGCAAATGCAATGAACTCCTTTATTTTTCTATTTGCGAATTGTTTGCCAGGTCTCGCTTTCTGACTGATTAATTGCAGGTCATTTGTACAAGTCGTCTTTGAGGAACATCTCTGAAGGAAGTGATTTGTTGGTTTTTTGTTTGTTTTGCTCCAGAATGATTTTTTTTGTGGCATGAGCAAATTGTATTCTGTAGTAAATTTTTGAATTTATACAACAAATATTGTAGTCCTTTCAGAATGGTCTTCAATGGTTTGAAAAATGTGCTGAGCTACTGTTATATGGAACACCTTGGCAGATGAACACTAAAGAGAAATATCAAAATGGTAACAATATGAAATCATGACGCACAAACGGCGAATTTGAAAGATCTAAAATTATTTAGGAGTATTTAAAATAAGTTATAGAACATTAGAATCGGCTAAACCTATTGCGAAGTACAAGGATTTCAATGTACCCTTGTCAGCAATCTTTTCAATTTTTCAAGAAATTCAAATATAAATTAGTCTGTAAATAAAATTGTACGATTTTTCAGTGTAAATTAAAAAAAAAAACTCAGTATTATGGAAAAATAATTTTGGCGATTTGGCATGGATTGTGACATATATTGAAACAATTCTACGCGTTTTAGCAACTTGTATCTTAAAAATCTTATTCATAAGATATTTGATTTTATGAGAAATTGCTGCGATGCCTTCATTTCTTTTACAGATTAGAAGAAAATATTTTAATAGCAGGCATATTTGTACACAAAGATCAACTTTTACATTTGTAATTGAGAGCATTGCGCTTCAAGACATAATTGTCCCAATTTGTATACCCTCCACCTCCAGGATGGAGGTATACTAACTTTGTCATTCCGTTTGTAACTCCTTGAAATATCGACCTGAGACCCTATAAATATGATATTCTTGATCGTCATAAATTCTAAGACGATCTAGCCATGTCCGTCCGTCCGTCTGTTGAAAGCACGCTAGCATCTAAACGAAAGAAGCTAGAACGTTCAAAGTTTCCATAGATGCGTCTTATAGTCGTAGATCGGTTGGGATTGAAACGGGGCGAAATCGGCCCAAAGAGAAAAATTTTTCCCTCACAAGGACTAAAATACCCATAATAATGGCTACTATTTTAGAGTATTTAAGCATATTTTTTCAATATGTCTGCTTGTAAAGAGTGATTTTTTTGAGGTTAGGATTTTCATGCATTAGTATTTGACAGATCACGTGGGATTTCAGACATGGTGTCAAAGAGAAAGATGCTCAGTATGCTTTGACATTTCATCATGAATCGTCTTACAAACGAACAACGCTTGCAAATTATTGAATTTTATTATCAAAATGCGTGCTCTGTTAAGAAAGTTCATTGCGCGCTTCCATTTTATGGTCAGTTTAATCGACCCACTGAAGCGGCTATTCGGGCTATTGTGACTAAATTTCGCACCAAATTTACATTGTTGGACATTAAACCACCAACACGCTTACGTAGAGTGCGAACTGAAGAAAATATCGCAGCTGTATCGGCCAGTGTTAATGATGACCACCAATTTTCGATTCGTCGCCGTTCGCACCAATTGGGTCTCTGTTACTCAAAAACGTGGAAATGCCAAAATTGGACTAAGCGGATGGACCACCTAAGACGCAGCCGCGGTCAACATTTAAATGAAATTATCTTCAAAAAGTAAATGTCATGGACCAATCTAACGTTTCAAATAAAGAACCGATGAGATTTTGAAAATTTTATGCGTTTTTTTTTTTAAAAAAAGTTATCAAGCTCTTAAAAAATCACCCTTTACTTACTTGATATTGGGTATGCGCATTCCCCTATAACATAAACGTGCACCATAAAGTGATTCTTATTTGTAGGGGTGAAATGGGGCAAAAAAGGGATACAAATGGTACATATTAAATGACAACAGCTAGAAACAGGAAATTGGGTGTGTACATTCCTCTAATAGAGTAGATACAAAATCTAAAAGTATTTTTCCAAATTCGTACTTTTAAGGGGTAAAATAGGAATAGAGGGATAAAAATGGTACCAACCAAAGGCTGCCCCTAAAACAATCAAATTCGGTGTATATATTCCTCTGATTGCATAGACAAGTAAAATACACGGATTTTTCAAAATTCGTACTTTTTGGGGTTAAAATGAAAAAAGGGGATAAAAATAGTCCCAATCAAATGACCGCAGCTAGAGTCATGAAATTTGGAGTATACATTCCTCTGACTGTGTAGACACGGAAAATAAACTGATTTTTCGAAATTCGTACTTTTTGAGGTTAAAATGAAAAAGGGGATAAAAATAGTACCAATCAGATGACCGCAGCTAGAGACATACAATTCGGAGTATACATTCCTCTGACTGCGTAGACACGGAAAATAGACGAATTTTTTGAAATTAGTACTTTCAAGGGTTGCAATGGGACAGAGGGATAAAAATAGTACCAACTAAACGACTACAGCTAGAATGATGAAATTCTAATTGCGTAGAAACGTCAAGGGGGTAAAAATGGTACCAACCAAATGACTGCAGCTAGAGTCATGAAATTCGGAGTATACATTCCTCTGACTGTGTAGACACGCAAAATAACAAGTTCTTTTTTCAAATTCGTAATTTTTCTTTTACGGCAAAAATTGGTTGAATCATGAAGTTAGGTTATTTTGCACTATGTACGTCTTATAATGGATTTTCAAAATTTGTACTTTTGGAATTAAAATATAATGGAAATACAACCAACTGTAGCACACACTATCTACCAATATTTATGGCATTTAAGCTTATTGAAAATATAAATATAAGAATATTTTTTTTTATTTGAAATAATTAAAATATTATATTTATTTATAAAATTATTTTTTTTTAGTTTTTTCGTTTGTATTTTTTTTTGGTCTGTAATCAATATTTGATTTGAACTGGGATATTGTCCTGGCTCAAGACCATTTTGCATCTATATTTAATAGAATGCAAATTTATTTACAAATGGCATGGTGACATTTATTACTTGGCTGCAGACTACCACTATCATGATTTCCACCCTGTCTAAAGGTTTCATTCAGGTGGCTTCGCAGCGACTTTTCAACATCAAACCCGGCCTCTATAAGGAGATGATTCTCACAAACGAACGAGAATCTCAACTCACTTGCCGAATTTGCGTTTAAAAAATCGCACCAAGTAATAAAGCACACATGCCATCTTACAAGCATCTCATTGAGTTGCATATGTAAGTATGTGTATATGCAGGTATAGTTACCCAGCAATACTTCTGCCGTGCCAACGCTCATTTGTTTTAGTTTTTTCGTTTGTATTTTTTTTGGTCTGTAATCAATATTTGATTTGAACTGGGATATTGTCCTGGCTCAAGACCATTTTGCATCTATATTTAATAGAATTTAGACAGGGTGGAAATCATGATAGTGGTAGTCTGCAGCCAAGTAATAAATGTCACCATGCCATTTGTAAATAAATTTGCATTCTATTAAATATAGATGCAAAATGGTCTTGAGCCAGGACAATATCCCAGTTCAAATCAAATATTGATTACAGACCAAAAAAAAATACAAACGAAAAAACTAAAACAAATGAGCGTTGGCACGGCAGAAGTATTGCTGGGTAACTATACCTGCATATACACATACTTACATATGCAACTCAATGAGATGCTTGTAAGATGGCATGTGTGCTTTATTACTTGGTGCGATTTTTTAAACGCAAATTCGGCAAGTGAGTTGAGATTCTCGTTCGTTTGTGAGAATCATCTCCTTATAGAGGCCGGGTTTGATGTTGAAAAGTCGCTGCGAAGCCACCTGAATGAAACCTTTAGACAGGGTGGAAATCATGATAGTGGTAGTCTGCAGCCAAGTAATAAATGTCACCATGCCATTTGTAAATAAATTTGCATTCTATTAAATATAGATGCAAAATGGTCTTGAGCCAGGACAATATCCCAGTTCAAATCAAATTATTTTTTTTTTCAATATTTGTATTTGTTTTGGTTTGGCTATATTAACAAATTTATATTTTCCTGTAATATTACTGCAACCAATATTTATGGCATTTAAGCTTATTGAAAATATAAATATAAGAATATTTACTTTTTGATTTGAAATAACTAATGGTTTGAAATAATTAAAATATTATATGTGACCTGGTCTACGAAAAGGGAGCTTACGTGCGAAAACTAGTTTTCTGTGAAAAAGCTATTGAAAGTAAGCAACTCGTTTCGTCAGTTTCTCATTATAACGTTAATTGTTCTCCGCAGCATTATTATTTTTGGGCCATAATACATTTTTCTAGTGTATAATCATGTCTTTATAGCTTATAATTCAATGTATTTTGTTCATGTCCAATAAATTATATTTTGTCGTTTTTTTACTCTTCTTTCTCTACATTTTTAGTACACTTCTAAGCAAGTTAGGACTTTCTGCTTTTCACCACGTGAAAAAGCATCTCGTCTTCCATCCGAATCAACCAAAAAGTGAAAATTGATTTTTTGACACCTAAGCCCCCTTTCCGTAGACCAAGTCACATATTTATTTATAAAATTATTTTTTCAATATTTGTATTTGTTTTGGTTTAGCTATATTAAAAAATTTATATTTTCCTGTAATATTACTGCATTTCTACGAAAACCGACAACCTCTGTGGAATGCAATCCATGGTGGAGTTTATATAAAGTTCGGCCCGGCCGAATTTAACACCGTTTTTACTTGTTAACATAAATTCGGAAAAATAGTTCGCGAGTTATATTAACATCTGTGGAACAACTTTTTCAAAAAAATAAAAATAAACTTTTTTCGTAAAATTAATATCTATGGAACAACTTTTACCAAAAATTAAAGAAAATAAAACAAAAAATCTTGTAATTATGTAAATTACAATTGGGAGTTATGTTAACATCTTCTGAATAACTTTTTCAAAAAAAAAAAATTAAAAATAAACTTTTGCATAAAATTAATTTTTCAAAAAATTTAATTTTCATAAAATGAATATATAATATTCCATAAAATCAATATAAAAATAATATATAATATTAATTTATAAAATTAATATATTTTTAATAATATTAATATCTACCAAAATCAACAATTTTACTAAAAAATTAATAAGAAAACATATTATACAAATTAAAATTGGGCTACGTTTTTAGTTAATTGTCTCATATAATCCCTGCGGACTGTACCCTTTCATTTGGGTCATATGCTAACGTCTTCATATTCTAAAGCACTAACTGAAGAGGTTGTAAATCACAACTATCCTGCCATCCTTCATGGAAAATGTCACAAAGTGTCAAACAAAGATTTAAGCCTTTATTCCAAATATCCCGAATTCCTTAATCACCGTCCCAAAGGCATAATTTTCCTTCAATTCTCGAAGGCATCGTAAAACTATAAAATGACAATCTAAACTAAATTTACACCAAATTTCTTTTCACTTAAACGCAGCTCATCCTTTTTCTCGTTTTGAGAGTGAAAAAATCCTTGAAAAAAGTCCACAAAAAGAGGATGCTTTAAAATGCAGTAAAACTTGTTTGCATTCATTGTTCGCCACACAATGTCTGTCAGTGTAAATAAACCCTAAATTATGCCAAGCATGCAACTGTGTGAAATTCATATTTAAGTTTTTTTTGAATTTTTCATGTATTTTGGAAATTCTAAAGAAAGCAACAGCATCAATTGAACACCCAGAGCGACGAAGGCCGAAAAAAAAACCTGAAATGCACATTTACCCAAAAAAAGAACTGCAGCGGATGGCCTGACATGTTGAACCTTAATCAAGGCAGCGATCAAAACCGAATAAAAAAATCACCCATAATTTTTTTCGGTAGTTTCTCTTAAATTCTCATTAAAGAAAAGTGCATAACAGACACAAACATTCAAATGTGCCCGCCAACAAAGGGAATCAGAGTTTGTGTGCGTGTGTGTCACACAGCCTCTTCCTCCCCAGGACTTGAGGGCTACAAATAAGGGACGCTGGCTACAGACTGACAAAAACAAACCAAAAAAATGCAAATTTTTATACCCAAAAAAATCAGCGTTTTTTTAATTAAACAAAAATTGAATCAGTGCCATACAAATGAGACAGTTGAAAAGGGCATAAGGATGCATTGCGTTTAAATCTAAAGATGTATCAAAAAGGATAACAGCAGCGAGACGGCGAGAAAAAAAACGTGTCTCCGGTTGGCAGTGAAATGTCTGTAGAAACATGAAAGAAACGCAGTCAATGTCAGTCCATTGGCTTTCGACTAATTTGTTGCATATGCATTGTTGAGAACATGAAACTGGAGAAGGATTCCCACCAGCAGACAAAGAGGACAAAACATTCCATGTTGTTATGTTTAAGAAAAAATTGGGAAAAACATTTTCTTCATCGAAATCGTAAATATAAGAAAGTGAGCTATGGCCGATGACCTTTTGGCATTGGCGAATATTTACTCACACTTTTCACTATGGAAAAAATGAGCTTACCACACACCACATGGGACAAATAGTAAAAATTTCAAAAATATTGGAAATTTTTAAGGATATGAAAGGATACATTTTTCAAAGGAAATTATTTACAATATTTCGTTCTGAGAAATTGAAACAAAAATGTTATCCATTTCCAGAGATTTTCCTCTTTCATTTGATACCCGTATTGACTATAACTCTGTAGAGCAGCATTATTTCCTATTTTTATACATTATATAGGGTGGTTAAATTTTAAGGACCGATGTTGATCTATATATATAAAAGAGTTGCGTTACTGACTGACTGACTGACTGACTGACTTATCATTGACCAGCCCCCAGACCAAACGGCTGAAGCCAGGGTCATGAAATTTTCAGGGTAGTTCCCAAATTTGACGTAGACGTCGACTAAGAAAGGGTTTTACGAAATTCGTACTTTTAGGGGATAAAATGACCCAAAAAGGGATAAACATCGAACCTTCGTCCTGACTAAACGGCAGTAGCTATAAACATGAAATTCGGTGAGTTCCTTGCAATGACCATGCAGACGAGCTACAAATAGGGATTTTTCGAAATTTGTACCTTTAAGGGACGAGCGGGATAAAAATGGTACCAACTAAAGTATTACAGCTAGAAACGTGAAATTTGGTATGTGAATTCCTCTGACCATATAGAAACGAAGTAAAATTGGATTTTTCGAAATTGGTACTTTTAAGGGACGAGCGGGACAAAAAGGGATAAAAATGGTACCAACTAAAGTATTACAGCTAGAAACGTGAAATTTGGTATGTAAATTCCTCTGGCCATATAGAAACGAAGTAAAATTGGATTTTTCGAAATTTGTACTTTTAAGGGACGAGCGGGACAAAAAGGGATAAAAATGGTACCAACTAAAGTATTACTGCTAGAAACGTGAAATTTGGTATGTAAATTCCTCTGACCATATAGAAACGAAGTAAAATTGGATTTTTCGAAATTTGTACTTTTAAGGGACGAGCGGGACAAAAAGGAATAAAAATGGTACCAACTAAAGTATTACAGCTAGAAACGTGAAATTTGGTATGTGAATTCCTCTGACCATATAGAAACGAAGTAAAATTGGATTTTTCGAAATTTGTACTTTTAAGGGACGAGCGGGACAAAAAGGGATAAAAATGGTACCAACTAAAGTATTACAGCTAGAAACGTGAAATTTGGTATGTAAATTCCTCTGGCCATATAGAAACGAAGTAAAATTGGATTTTTCGAAATTTGTACTTTTAAGGGACGAGCGGCACAAAAAGGGATAAAAATGGTACCAACTAAAGTATTACAGCTAGAAACGTGAAATTTGGTATGTGAATTCCTCTGACCATATAGAAACGAAGTAAAATTGGATTTTTCGAAATTTGTACTTTTAAGGGACGAGCGGGACAAAAAGGGATAAAAATGGTACCAACTAAAGTATTACAGCTAGAAACGTGAAATTTGGTATGTAAATTCCTCTGACCATATAGAAACGAAGTAAAATTGGATTTTTCGAAATTTGTACTTTTAAGGGACGAGCGGGACAAAAAGGGATAAAAATGGTACCAACTAAAGTATTACAGCTAGAAACGTGAAATTTGGTATGTAAATTCCTCTGACCATATAGAAACGAAGTAAAATTGGATTTTTCGAAATTTGTACTTTTAAGGGACGAGCGGGACAAAAAGGGATAAAAATGGTACCAACTAAAGTATTACAGCTAGAATCGTGAAATTTGGTATGTAAATTCCTCTGACCATATAGAAACGAAGTAAAATTGGATTTTTCGAAATTTTTACTTTAAAGGGGCGAGCGGGACAAAAAGGGATAAAAATGGTACCAACTAAAGTATTACAGCTAGGATCGTGTAATTTGGTATGTACATTCCTCTGACCATATAGAAACGAAGTAAAATTGGATTTTTCGAAATTTGTACTTTTAAGGGGCGAGCGGGACAAAAAGGGATAAAAATGGTACCAACTAAAGTATTACAGCTAGAAACGTGAAATTTGGTATGTAAATTCCTCTGACCATATACAAACGAAGTAAAATTGGATTTTTCGAAATTTGTACTTTTAAGGGACGAACGGGACAAAAAGGGAAAAAAGTGGTACCAACTAAAGTATTACAGCTAGGAACTTGAAATTTGGTATGTAAATTCCTCTGACCATATAGAAACGAAGTAAAATTGTATTTTTCGAAATTTGTACTTTTAAAGGGACAAAAAGGGATAAAAATTGTACCAACTAAAGTATTACAGCTAGAATCGTGAAATTTGGTATGTAAATTCCTCTGACCATATAGAAACGAAGTAAAAATGGATTTTTCGAAAATTGTACTTTTAAGGGGAGAGTGGGACGAAAAGGGATAAAAATGGTACCAACTAAAGTATTACAGCAAGAATCGTGAAATTTGGTATGTAAATTCCTCTGACCATATAGAAACGAAGTAAAATTAGATTTTTCGAAATCTGTACTTTTAAGGTACGAGCGGGACAAAAAGGGATAAAAATGGTACCAACTAATGTATTACAACTAGAATCGTGAAATTTTGTATGTAAATTCCTCTGACCACATAGAAACGAAGTAAAATTGGATTTTTCGAAATTTGTACTTTTAAAGGACGAGCGGGACAAAAAGGGATAAAAATGGTACCAACTAATGTATTACAACTAGAATCGTGAAATTTTGTATGTAAATTCCTCTGACCACATAGAAACGAAGTAAAAATTGGATTTTTCGAAATTTGTACTTTTAAGTTGTGAGCGGGACAAAAAGGGATAAAAATGGTACCAACTTTAGGTTACAGCTAGAATCGTGAAATTTAGTGTGTAAATTTCTCTGACCATATAGAAGTGCAGTAGTTTGATTTTTCGAAATTTGTACTTTTAAGGGGTGCGCGGGACGAAAAGGGATACAAATGCTGTACAATCATTTAATTACGTAAGCGCGGAATATAAATGGATATTTCAAAATTTGTACTTAAAAGGGGGGATACGGGACAACAAGGAATAAATGTGTTACCAAATAAAGTACATATTTTTAGGGGAAGCAAAAACACATTTTTCCTATAGTGATTTTTCAAAATGTGTACTTTTTGGGAAAGAAGTGCTAAAAGTTATAAACTGGCTGGCTGAATCTAGAAACATGAGATCGAGGATATAAATGGTTGTAATATTTTGTTCAAAACTTGGTAGAAAATTTTAAAAATTATACATATGACGTAGTTCAGCTAAAATAGTGCATATCGACAAGCTCATTCATTTGTCTGTATGTGAGTGCTAGCTAATAGGAGGTTTCCAAATTACTATTTTAGATTTATCTATATCCACCAAAAGAAAATTAAATAAATACTATCCAAAAACAAAGACGAATAAAATTAACAAATAACTGGTTTTTTCGCGTGCGAAGCAGCGGGTACTGCTAGTTTTGAATAAAACACAAATTATTTAGGAAATTATTGTCACAATTACGTATGGGACAAAATATCGGCCAAATGGCCGTCGCGACCTCGGCGGCACACCTCCATCCGATGGTCCAAATATTCGATGACGCTGAGGCATAATTGAAGTGCTATGCCGCTAATGTGCGGAATTATCTCTTCCCTTAGCTCTTGAATTGTTGCTGGCTTATCGACTTTCACCTTTTCTTTCAAATAACCCCAAAGAAAGAAGTCCAACGGTATCAAATTCCATGATCTTGGCGGCCATTGAATTTGTCGCGCAAAAGAGCCATTCTTTCGTTTGCTGTGAGGCAAATGGCACCGTCTTGCTGAAACCACATGTCGTCCACATCCATATCTTCCAATTCGGGCCATAAAAAGTTCGTTATCATCTCACCATAGCGAAGACCATTCACAGTAACTACCTGACCGGCCTCATATTGGAAAAAATATGGCCCGATGATGCCGCCAGCCCATAAACCGCACCAAACAGTCACTCTTTGTGGGTGCATTGGTTTTTCGACAATCACTCTTGGGATTATCATTCGCCCAAATGCGGCAATTCTTCGTATTGACGAATCCATTGAGGTGAAAATGTGTCTCATTACTGGAGATGATTTTCTTCGAAAATTGATCATCCACTGTTGCCATTACTTGCCACCATTCTTACCATTGATGACATTTGGAATGGTCAAGAGACTTTAGTTCTTGAGTCAATTGCAACTTGCAAGCGTGTCTTTATGCATAATGTTCATCAACGACGAGCGTGAGCGGTGCAATTGTTGGGCACGACGACGAGTTGATGTGGACAGCTCTTCAGCCAAACTATCCCGAGCAGCAGCAATGCTTTCTGCAGTACGAGCTGTGCGAGTATGCACTGGTGTTTTCACATCTCCTGCAGACCCGGTTTGCTAAAATTTTTGCAAGATTTTTCCGATTAGACGCACATTTGGACGATTAAATTGACCGAAAAATCACGAAGTGCACGATATGCATTTTGATGTGAGCGCCCATTTTCGGAATAAGCATATATAACTTAAACGCGTTGCTCGATTGTGTATCTTTCCATGGTTCAAATTGAATTAGTCTGAAATTGAGAAATGTCAATTGAAATACAGAAAAAAAACTTGACGTTTAGGTGTGGTTCACATTCAACATCGGCCCTTACCACCAACCATACGGTGGCGTGTAATTTTGCTATTTAAGAGTGAAGAGCTTTATTAACACCTTTGGTGTCATATCACTGACATTTTGCAGCAATTTTTTTCGTAGGACATTTTTATCCATAAATGCCCTTTTAGAAATGACTTTTTTGATTTTCTCAAAAAAGGGTCAAATTGACCCATTCCACAATATAGTTGTTAAAAAATAACAATTCTCTCCCTTCCACCAAAAATTAAAATTTTGTACCATTGTAAAACGAAACTCGGGTCAGCTGTACTATAAGTTTCTGTTATCTCATACGAACTAATCATTGTTATTCACGCGTGAAATATTGGGAGAAATTATTTATTATTTTTTTTTTGAAAGTTGCTCAAAAAACTTCATCAAATGCCTAAAATATTGGGATTTTGGAATGTGACATTTTATTTGCTTTTTATACACCCCACTAGAGTATTATGTCTTTGTGCATTTGTTTGTAACACCCAAAAGGAAACAAGTTAGACCCATCGTTTATTATACAGATCGGCTTAGAATCGCTTTCTGAGTCGATTTATCTATTGTTGTAATCAAATTACAGGTCGCAATTATAGTCCGATCTTAACAAAAATTGACACAAGCAAGTTTGTCGAGGACGAACGCTATTTAATTTGAAGCAAATCGGTTCAGATTTAGATATAGCCCCCATACAAATGTCGCTCCCGATGTGACTTTTTCAGCTCTAGAAACCATACATTTCACTCGATTTGCTTTAAATTTGGAACAGTACCCTATAATTGAATGGAAACAAAATCTGAAATTGAATTGTAATTGGGTAGAAATTGGATTGTATCATATAGTCGGCTCCGTCCGACTTCAGCCTTTCCTTACTTGTTTTATTTAATTTTTCTCCTGGAAGATTTTTAATATTATTAATTTTTTCGTAACTATTTTTGAGCAATTGCTGATTTTTGGGGGTCATATTTCTTTTGGGAGATATTTGAGACCGACGAAAATATCCACCAGCAAT
Organism: Polietes domitor; assembly: GCA_947397865.1. Taxonomy (NCBI): domain Eukaryota; kingdom Metazoa; phylum Arthropoda; class Insecta; order Diptera; family Muscidae; genus Polietes; species Polietes domitor. The sequence continues at coordinate 174,808,341 of OX377620.1, read as the reverse complement.
TTACCTACAAAGTTAAATTAATGAAATCGACCTCTACTCTAAAAATTCTCTTGTACTCATCTTATACTCTGCAGTAATATATCTTCGGTTCTTCTAAATATACGATCTACTGAATATTTCCCCTGATATTCATCATCGGCATTAAGAAAGAAACTTAGGTCTGGTGAATAATTTACAATAAAGGCTAGTTTGCGAGATTGATTTTAGCTCAAAGAAAAATCTCCGTTACAGACGATTTCGATTTCAACTTTACGAAAAAATCGTTAGTACTCATCTTCTGCTGTAAATTCACTTCTTCTATATATATGATCTGCAGAATATTTCCTGTGATAATCATCAATTGTATCAAGCACCAGCAGGAGTTTTACTTACCGAGAGTCATACATAGGGTCCGTTCCTTACACTACTGACGGATAGATACTCCCATCTGCTGCTCTAAAGTAAACTATCTCCGCTCCTTCTAAATGTGTACATAATCTGAAGAATATTTCCTCTCACATTGAACATTTGAACTGAAACAACTTAGGTCTGTGGGTTAATTTAAAAAACAACCTTTCTGTAAATAAATAAGATCTGGGTATGTTTCTTACTCCATAGAAAGTTAACATTTACAATCATTTCCGAATCCATCATTTGTTGGTTTGTAACTGGGGAAAGACCTTTAGCTCTCATACTTACTTTGCAGAAAATTAATTCAAATAGCATTCAATTTAAAAATTGAACTGAAGCTAAAGCTACAAAAATATCTATTTTTGTCCTAGAGAATATCAGTCCTTGAGTACAACATTTTAGGTTGTCTTATGGTACACTGAATTTGAGCTAAAGGGTGATTTTTTAAGAGCTTGATAACTTTTTTTTAAAAAAAAACGCATAAAATTTGCAAAATCTCATCGGTTCTTTATTTGAAACGTTAGATTGGTCCATGACATTTACTTTTTGAAGATAATTTCATTTAAATGTTGACCGCGGCTGCGTCTTAGGTGGTCCATTCGGAAAGTCCAATTTTGGGCAACTTTTTCGAGCATTTCGGCCGGAATAGCCCGAATTTCTTCGGAAATGTTGTCTTCTAAAGCTGGAATAGTTGCTGGCTTATTTCTGTAGACTTTAGACTTGACGTAGCCCCACAAAAAATAGTCTAAAGGCGTCAAATCGCATGATCTTGGTGGCCAACTTACCGGTCCATTTCTTGAGATGAATTGTTCTCCGAAGTTTTCCCTCAAAATGGCCATAGAATCGCGAGCTGTGTGGCATGTAGCGCCATCTTGTTGAAACCACATGTCAACCAAGTTCAGTTCTTCCTTTTTGGGCAAAAAAAAGTTGGATATCATCTCACGGTAGCGCTCACCATTCACAGTTACGTTACGATTCGCATCATCTTTGAAGAAGTACGGTCCAATGATGCCACCAGCCCATAAACCGCACCAAACTGTGACTTTTTCTGGATGCATTGGTAGCTCTTGCAATGCTTCTGGCTGATATTCACTCCAAAATCGACAATTCTGCCTATTTACGTACCCATTGAGCCAAAAATGAGCTTCGTCGCTGAACACAATTTCTTTCTTTCTGAACTTTCTTAACAGAGCACGCATTTTGATAATAAAATTCAATGATTTGCAAGCGTTGCTCGTTAGTAAGTCTATTCATGATGAAATGTCAAAGCATACTGAGCATCTTTCTCTTTGACACCATGTCTGAAATCCCACGTGATCTGTCAAATACTAATGCATGAAAATCCTAACCTCAAAAAAATCACTCTTTATAAATGATTACTATAGGGTGGGCGTTTAAAATTTTAAATTTGTACTACCGATTACTTTGACTTTGAAAGGGTAGGATAACATTCATTTTTATTTTCAGGTTGATGTTTGACATTTGCAAAATTGGATTCGACCCTATCTTCTGTTCTGGCTCCTCCTGGCTAATTTTTTTATCGAACGTTCGATTTCTGTACTCTATGAAATAAATAAATCGCTAGTATATTTCATTCGGCTTTTGTCCAACATAAAATTAACCCCTTCATTCGGCTTTTGTCCAACTAACAATTAACCCTGGGCAAGGATGGAAGTTGCTCTGCAAAGAAGAGTCCAGCGTGATCTTTCTTTGATCTACTTTAAATGAGCTTTTAAAATTGGGGAAAATGTCCAAACTCTCCCTTTTATTTGAAGAAAGTTAACTTCAGTGGTCGTCATCGTAGTACTGGGGCGCAAATTCTTTTGTCAAAAAAATTACCCTGAAATCCAATCTCTAGTCACATCTTTCTGACGACCTACTACTACTGAGTTACTCATTAAATAACGGAGTTACTCATAATAATACTCATTAATAATTGATTTAATTGAAATTATTTAGTACCAGTAGTAGTCATGCGACGTTTTTTTGTTTTAAATATTATTTGGGTATTAAATGATTCCTATTAAGTCCAGGATTCAGAATCTAAGACCTCATATTTTGTTATGAAATTATAAAAATTATTTTTTATTATGAAATAATAAAAATTATAAAAATTAACTCTGGCCAGTTCTTAACCTCATTTTCTATTATGGGGAAGTAAGGCTGCACTTATCTGTTCTACATAATATTTGCTCTGGCAAGTTCTTCAGCTACAGCGTTAATTTCAAAACGGCAATTAATTCCAAAATTAGCCCCAGATCTTTGATCTTCATGCACTTTCTGATCTGCAAAAGCTGAGCTGAAGATGTCATGTCCTACTCGCTTGAACATTAAACCTTTTCCTTTAATATATTCCAACTAATTGTGAGAACAACACGTACTAACCCATAGACTTGTCAATCAAAGTTTTCACCTTGGCAAACTTCCCTTCGGAACATGATTACATTAAAAACGAAGCAACTATAGAGCGGGTCAACAAATTTGTGTATTATTTTTTTTCTTCCACTTCTTCTTTGGGAAGCTGCATCATCACTGGCCATGAAGTTGTGTGTACGAGTGGCATGTATATCCATCTGCTTGTGTCGTCAGTCACTATGTCTGGGGTGAGCATCCCACCGGTGGTGATGCCTTCACCCAAAACCAAGCCAACGAAATGCATACATGTTGTCCGTTTTCTCCTTCGAAACCAGGGGTGGTTTTTTTTCCTTTCCTTCGCACATCCTTTTTTTCTACGTCATAGCATATCAGGGAAAAGATGCAAATCTTTTTCGACTTGACATCGGCTTCTTTAATGTATGCGTGGCATTCTCAAAGTTTTTCCTATTTTCCGAATTAACATACAACTCCCTGGATTTGGCTTTTCATTTGTAATTATAGACAACAGAGAAACTTTTTTGAATTTTGTAATTAACCCAATGATCGTTTGGTAAACAAATGTCTGAATACGTAAATAGTTTGGGAGTTTGAGGAGTGTGTTGGAATCCTTGCTTTTTTTGGGAATACATGTAAACTGAGACGATTTTGTTTCTCTCCTCTTTGCTATTGTTTCCGTGTAATGAGTTTCTTATTGATTACATTACATTATTGACACATTTTGACAGATTTGATCAAATCTGATCTGCATAAATCAGTTGCCGGGGTACATGCTGTAATATGAGATCTTAACGAGAGTGAGATGAGAGAACAAGTTCTCAGCTAGACTAAGGTATGTGAAGGCATGACAGACTATGACAAGTCCTTGTTAAGTAAAAGTATATCTGCTCTTAAGCGTAATATTGCAGCTTTAGCTATTTCTTGTAGACGTGGAAATATTTTGTTTCGTAATTTAAATATTAAAACTCTGCTTTTGTCTAGATGCTACTTTTTTAAAATGTTAGAAAAGTAAAACCAAAAATTCTCTAACTTTGTAATAGAGGAACTTCGTAGTTAATCAACGAGTTTTTTGGAAGGTCTTCCGATTCTGCTAAAAATTTATGAGCAAGATATTCAATTGGAAAGAATTAAATTCATATTGAGATTTAATTTTTGGCTTATGAGTTTCTGCATTTTTATCCAACAGAATATCCAAATTTCCAATGTGCTGAAATTTATTCGAAAAGTTGGAATTTTTGACTAAAATTGACACCATTTCTTTATACTGGACATTTTCTGATCGTTGCTTTGCAAATTGAGAATATTTGAAAAAATATTTTTTTTTGAACTGGGATATTGTCCTGGCTCAAGACCATTTTGCACCTATTTTTTATAGAATGCAAATTTATTTACAAATGTCGATATTTATTACTTGGCTGCAGACTACCACTGTAATGATTTCCACCCTGTCTAAGGTTTCGCAAAAAAATACTTTTTTTGTATAGAAAATTGGAAATTTTGTAGAGGTCCTACCGATCAGGTCGTTTGGCCGTTTCCACAAATGCGTCTTATAGTCGTATATCATTTGGAATTGAAACTGGGCGAAATCGGCCCAAAGGAAAATTTTTTCCCTCACAAGGACTAAAAATACCCATAATAACCCCTAATATTTTAGAGTATTTAAGAATATTTTTTCAATATGTCTGCTTGTACTTACTTGATATTGGCTATGCACCTTCCGTGTCATAAGCGTGGTTTGAAATAATAAAAATTTCATATTTATTTATAAAATTATTTTTCGCTATTTGTATTTGTTTTGGTTAAAAAAAATATATTTTCCTGTAATATTACAGCCTCTGTGGAATGCAATCTATGGCGGAGGGTATATAAAGTTCATGGATAAAAATGGTATCAAACCATCGGATGAAGCTGGAATCATAGAATTTGGTGTATGCAATCCGCCCTTGGGCGCAATTAGAAGGAGTTCTCCGAATTCAATGGAAATTCATTTCTAAATGGATTATGATGGATCTTGAAAGGTTGAACCTTGTCATTTAATAAAGGAACACAATATCATTCACATGACATGTTGCAAATGTCAAATATAAACATAAAACTAATAAAAATGGATGTTATTATACCTTTCAAAGTCAAAGTATTTATACACTCCACGAGAGTATTATGTCTTTGTACATTTGTTTGTAACACCCAAAAGGAAACAAGATGGACCCATCGTTTATTATACCGATCGACTTAGAATCACTTTTTGAGTCGATGTAGCAATGTCCGTCTGCCTGTCCGTCTGTCCATATATTGATGCAATCAAATTACAGGTCGCAATTATAGTCCGATCCCAACAAAAATTTGCACAAGCAAGTTTTGTGGATCAAGGACGAACGCTATTTAATTTGAAGCATATCGGTTCAGATTTAGATATAGCCCCCATACGAATGTCGCTCCCGATTTGACTTTTTCCGCTCTAGAAACCACATAAAGCAACCGATATTCTTTAAATATGGCAAAATATCTTATAATCCAACTAGAAACACCTATGCAGAAAATCGGTTCAGATTTAGATATAGCCCCCATACAAATGTCGCTCCCGATTTGACATTTTGCCCCTTTAGAAACCACATATTGTACTCGATTTTCTTTAAATTTGGCACAACAGCTTACAATCCAAGTACAAAACCTATGGTGAAAGCAGAGCTGTTAAATTTCGATTACGATTAGTAATCAATTACATTACTTTTTAAAAAGAATCGTAATGATTATATAATCCACTATTCAACAATTTCTGATTACTAATTGATTACGATTACAAATAATCAAAAAATAATCAGGATTACTTGCGATTACTGGCAAAAGAACGAGAACAGAAAATATCAAAACTGACATATATTGAAAAGTCAAAAGTTTTGACAAACAGACTACTATGACTCTCATACCGATTTCGCGAGAATCAAAAGTAATCACAAAAATTAAAAGTAATCAAAAGTAATCTAAAATAGTCAAAAGTAACCAAAAGTAATCTTTTAAAGTAGTCGAACTCATTTTTGATTACATTTGATTATTTTTGATTATTTTTCAGTAATCGCAAGTAATCCTGATTATTTTTTGAGTACTTGTAATCGTAATCAATTACTAATCGCATAAAACTGAATGTAATCGTATTGTAATCATTACTTCTATTTAAAAAAAGAGTAATCTAATTGCTAATGATTACGATTACTAATCATTACTTAACAGCTCTGGGTGAAAGTGGCTAAGATCGGTTCAGATTTAGATATAGCGCAAATACAAATGTTGCTCCCAAATGTTTAACCGATTTCGGCCAAACTATATATATTATATTTCACCTATTTCGTTCCAGATTTCCGCATACCAATGTCCTTTCCGATTTAACAAATCCTTCCCGTTTTCACTTTTTTACCGAATTGAATTGTATTCGGATAGAAAGTGGAGTGTATCATTTAGTCGACACCGCCCGACTTTAGCCTTTCCTTACTTGTTTTTATGATGCATTATAGTCCAAAATTTTAATAGACCCTTGGAAACACTTTAAATATACAGTTTTATTCTTGTCTCTGGTCGCATTATTGGAGGTTTATATAGAAATTTGTTTGTGGTTTTTCAAAGTGACCGTTAAAAACTCATATTTCTTGGAAACATTTTGTAAATGGTGTTATGAAAAATAAATAGAAAGAATCAATACCTTTTGAATGATGCCTAAATGATGAATATCGGACGAAAAATGACGTCACTGATTCCATATTTGTAAACTAATTTAATACAGCAGATGGATTTTCAGAGTCAAAATTTTCAAACTCTTTTTACAAATTGAGCGCTGCGTCGTCACTTTCCTTCCGATGTTCATCATTTGGGCATCATTCGAAAGATATTGACTGCCGCTATTTAGTTTTTATAAAATGCTAGCAGAAAATACGAAATAATTTTCATTTGTCACTATGGAAAAACACCAAAAATTACTATAATGGTCCAATAATGCGGCCAATAAGTTACTCTAAGACGAAAACCAAAAATTATACATATTTAAAGTGCTTTCAAGGATCTATTATTTAAGAAAACAATTTTGGACAAAAATGCAACACAAAAAACGGCCTTATCGCTTTTGGTGTTGGTAGTGACTTCTCTCGATTTATATCGAGCTTCCTCAGAGATCGCACTATACGTGTTGTTGTAGATGGGTTCTCATCCGACGAGCATTGGTTAACCGCAGGAGTACCACAGGGCTCTGTCCTTTCCCCCTCCCTTTTTCTTATTTTCATCGACGACCTCTTGGATCGGACTTCGAATCCAATATACTCGTTTGCGGATGACAGCAACCTCTATCATTCATTCTAATTCGATCATAGACCTAGTCGCCAAGAAATTGAGGATAAATGGCGATCGATGGATGAGTCACTTTGCCAGGATTTGCAGGCCATTTCTGAATGGGGTCGAGAGAATAGAGTAGATTTTAATGCACGTAAGACCCAGTGCTCCTTGTTGTCTCACAAGCGATTCACTGATCCAACGGTGTCGTCGGTTTTGATGAACGGTATAGATATTGAGCAATCAGATACTCTCGACGTTCTTGGCATGAAAATACAACGTGATGTTTGTTGGACAAAACATGTATTTGATGTGTCGAAAGAAGCATTCAAATGTTTAGGCTTTTTAAAACGATGTAAGAAATATTTCACACCCTCTGATCTTCTCAATATCTATACTAACTACATCAGACCAAAGATGGAATACAACTCCCATATATGGTCGGGTGCTCCAGATTCATCACTGGAGCTACTTGACCGTGTCCAGAGGAGGGCGATGGTGTTGATAGGTGACGGTAGAATATCCAATTATATTGTCTCCCTTGAACACCGTCGTAATGTTGGCTGTGTGTCATTGTTCTATCGATACTTTCATGGTGTTTGTTCTTCGGAAATTCGTGATCTTATACCGCCCTTGAGAACGTTCGGTAGAGACACGCGATTCTCCAGGAACGCTCACCCATTTGTTGTCGATTGGACAAACGGCCGCACTACACATTACAGAATAAATTCGTTCTTCGCCCGTACTATCCGTATGTGGAATCGACAAATTCCGGCAAATATCTTTTCCTCCAATTACGACATTCAGAGATTCAAAACAGATGTCAACAGACACTACTCCCTCTTTCCTCCTTTCAATACCTGATCTTCCTTCCACCAACGCAATACACTGCATTTATAGGGGACATCCCCTGAATGTTGGCTCAGTGAAAAAAAATATTCTGCAAATCATCGTTAAACAATCCAAACTTTATTTTCATGGGGTGACTGGAAACCATTTGTATGGACCGCAACCCAGCCTAATGTACAATTTGTCTAACCTCAGTCAGAATTGGTACAGGTTTTGGATTTTTTTCTGGAATATCTTGTCTGTCGGTTTGCCATTAACTTAAGTTCGGTTCCTGTTGCTATTTCGCTGTAATCGGTTAAGCTTGGTCTTCTCCTATCACAATACTTAAGCTAAACTATAACCCTCTCTTTCTGTCCTTTCAACCTGTACTAACAATTTTTCGTAGGTCTTCCGTTTCAATAACCATTTGACCTCCGTTGCTTTATTTTTACCAACTAGTTCAAATGTTGGCTAATAATTTTTCTTTCTAAATTTTCAATCTATCCCATGCTGTCCAACCTAATTAGATCAACATCAAACAAAAATTTGACAACATATAATTAACACTTCAGGCATATCCTTTTCCAAGGCAAATGCAACCAAAACATATGAAATTCACCTGCCACCAAGGGAATAGCCCAGCAGAGTGTTTAAATTTTATTAACACCACAGATAAGATCTGATGGGAGATAGGAAACAACTACAGACTATTTAGGGAAATAGGAAACATTTAATTAGCCTTATAAAATGATATACTAACAACAACTATGCTAACCAAGTTAACCTTAGAAATGGAGAGACTATAAGGCTGGGGTGTCTATGGAAATTTACATATTTCCCACGTTTAGTTTTACGTTCGTTGTGTTTCCTTGCTTTTGGGTGACATTATACACATGATTGATCGTGTACTTTGTCCTTTGAGAGGACTCTTGAGTCTATCACAAGAGAATCCAATGAAGTTATTACGAGTAACGAATTTTCCTAAATTATAAATTTTTAGAGCACCTTGATAACGATCTCATTTGAATCTTATTTACGACCTACTCGTCCGAGTTTCGCAGCAAGAGGGGGATGATAAGGACAATAGGCAAATGCCGAATGCAAAGCAAGTAATTAAAATCTAGAGTTTCTGGCCACAAGAACAAATATCGAGGACGAATGCTAGCTAATATGCTTAAGCAAGGTACTAGTTAAATACGTGGATAGAAAATATCGATTGGAAACAAAAGAATTTGTATGAAATCTTCTTTTGGGGGATTTCTGTCAGAGAAATCATTAATTTCATATTTACGAGGTGCTGCAAGATGACCACGGCAAACCTCTCTCTCTCTGTGCGGACCTCTACAACAAGGACGTCGGCCACAGTTTCTGGGGGGTGAAATGTGTGTGTGCGTCCTATCTTTCTTCAGGCTGCCTTCAAAAGGGACACTCACTACCTTCCTTTGTGTTGTGTTGTCCTTCGAAATTAATGAGATTTTATGCAAGTTTTACACATCTTTTTGCCCAGATTTCCCAATTTCTTGCGGGGGTAAGTAAATGCCATTTTTTATGCTTTGTTAGAGGCCACAGCTACAAAGAAAAGCAAAAAAAATGGAAACTGCTCTGATTTTGTGTCAAATCGGCTGGGCAATTGTCTCATAATTCTTATGAAATTGCTTCATTTTCATGGGTGTTGTTTTTTTCGCCAACATTTTTCTTTGGTTTTTGCATTATTTTGCCTTCGTTAACAAAAGGCAAATTTGACAGTCATTGATGATCAGCATTGGAAGAGAAAAAAAAGAAAAACTCCATAAAAAAGGTAACAAGACCATTATGTCAAATCTCCTTCTTTTCATTCATCAGTTGAAAGAACAAAAAAACGAAAAGAGATGAACCTCATGTTTGGTGTGTTAAATTTGACACTTTCTTATCACCGACAAAAAAGGAGAGCAAATTTTTGACATTTTTTGTCAGGATTTTGATGAGGAAAATTGTAAAAGAAAAAATTAAACAGCCAAAAAATGGGTGTTGTTACGGGGTTTTCAAATTCAGGTTTGCATTTCCAACCTCTTTCAAGAATCTTTAATATCACGACAGTCTCTTGTGGTTTTAACGACAATACCGCGATAAATAACATTTTTTAACAAACATTTTATTTCAACATCTCGTCAAAGATCGATACATTTTTCTGTCAAGCTTGGCATTTGTAACAAAAATGCATTTTAAATATAAATGCAATCTTAGGTCAGGACAATATCCCAGTTCATATAATTTTTTTTTATTTTACTATTCGTCGGGCTTAGTTTTGCAATTTTGACTACATTTTGAGACAGAAATTGTCGATCGAAACCACAGGAAGGAAATTTTTGTTTGGATTCTTGTTTTTGTAAAAAGTTTCCATTTTCTTTTAATTAAATACAAATTTTATTTAATTTTTATTTATTTGCTAAAAAATATGCTTTGTTTTAAACTGAACTTTTTCTAAATTTATTTTTTTATGTGTTTTGAATGGAATGCATTCGAATGACAGACTTACCTCTTACGGAGTGTGTCAATGGAGGAGAACTTTGTTTCGTAAAAACTTTAAATCGAGTTTTTACTACATTTTTTTAATAAAAATGCAATTTCCTTTCCAGTAAAAAAAGGAGTTATGTTACATACCCTCCACCATGGATTGTATTACACAGAGGTTGTCCGTTTTCGTATAAGTGCAGTAAAATTACAGGAAAATGTAAAAATTTTTTTAATACAGTCAAAACAAATAAAAATATCGAAAAAAAAAAACAGTTTTATAAACAAACTAGCAGTACCCGCTGCTTCGCACGCGAAAAAGCCAGTTAATTGTTAATTTTATCCGTCTTTGTTTTTGTTTAAAAGTACAAATTTTGAAAAATCAAACTACTGCGCTTCTACATGGTCAGAGGAATTTACACACTAAATATCACGATTCTAGCTGTAATACTAAAGTTGGTACCATTTTTATCCTAAATATCACGATTCTAGCTGTAATACTAAAGTTGGTACCATTTTTATCCCTTTTTGTCCCGCTCGCAACTTAAAAGTACAAATTTCGAGAAATCCATTTATGTTTCAAGTCTACGTTGTCAGAGAAATTTAAACGCAAAATTTCACGACTATAGCTGAAATATTTTAGTTGGTACTATTTTTATCCCGCTCATTGTTTATATGTACAAAATTTGAAAAAAATCGTTTAGATTTGCGCTTCTCGTTGTCAGTGGAACTTACACACAACATTTCACGACTATAGCTCCAATACTTTAGTTAGTACTACTTTTATCCCTTGTTGCTCACCCCCTATAAGAAAATTTCAAAAAATCCATTAGATTGCGCTTTACAAACAGTTTACACTCCAAAATTTCCCCACAATAGCTGCAATTCTTAAATTGGAACCCTTTTTGTCCCGCCTACCCCTAAAAAGGACAAATTTCGAAAAATCCAATTTTACTTCGTTTCTATATGGTCAGAGGAATTTCATACCAAATTTCACGATTCTAGTTGTAGTACATTAGTTGGTACCATTTTTATCCCGTTTTGTCTCGCTCGCCCCCCTAAAAATACAAATTTCGAAAAAATCTAATTTTATTTTGTTTCTTTATCGTCAGAGGAATTTACATACCAAATTTCACGTTTCTAGATGTAATACTTTAGTTGGTACCATTTGTATCCCTTTTTGTCCCGCTATTCCCTTAAAAGTACAAATTTCGAAAAAATCAAATTCTACTTCGTTTCTACATGGTCAGCGGAATTTACATACCAAATTTCACGATTCTAGCTGTAATACTTTAGTTGGTACCATTTTTATCCCTTTTTGTCCCGCTCTCCCCTTAAAAGTACAAATTTCGAAAAAATCTAATTTTACTTTGTTTCTATATGATCAGAGGACTTTACATACCAAATTTCACGTTTCTAGCTGTAATACTTTAGTTGGTACCATTTTTATCCCTTTTTGTCCCGCTCTTCTCTTAAAAGTACAAATTTCGAAAAAATAAAATTCTACTTCGTTTCTATATGATCAGAGGAATTTACATACCAAATTTCACGTTTCTAGCTGTAATACTTTAGTTGGTACCATTTGTATCCCTTTTTGTCCCTCTCTTTCCTTAAAAGTACAAATTTCGAAAAAATCAAATTTTACTTCATTTCTATATGGTCAGGGGAATTTACATACCAAATTTCACGTTTCTAGCTGTAATACTTTAGTTGGTACCATTTTTATCCCTTTTTGTCCCGCTCTTCTCTTAAAAGTACAAATTTCGAAAAAATCAAATTCTACTTCGTTTTTATATGGTCAGAGGAATTTACATACCAAATTTCACGTTTCTAGCTGTAATACTTTAGTTGGTACCATTTGTATCCCTTTTTGTCCCTCTCTTTCCTTAAAAGTACAAATTTCGAAAAAATCAAATTTTACTTCATTTCTATATGGTCAGGGGAATTTACATACCAAATTTCACGTTTCTAGCTGTAATACTTTAGTTGGTACCATTTTTAACCCTTTTTGTCCCGCTCTTCTCTTAAAAGTACAAATTTCGAAAAAATCAAATTCTACTTCGTTTTTATATGGTCAGAGGAATTTACATATCAAATTTCACGTTTCTAGCTGTAATACTTTAGTTGGTACCATTTTTATCCCTCTCTTCCCTTAAAAGTACAAATTTCGAAAAAATCCAATTTTACTTCGTTTCTATATGGTCAGAGGAATTTACATACCGAATTTCACGTTTCTAGCTGTAATACTTTAGTTGGTACCATTTTTATCCCTTTTTGTCCCTCTCTTCCCTTAAAAGTACAAATTTCGAAAAAATCTAATTTTACTTCGTTTCTATATGGTCAGAGGAATTTACATACCAAATATCACGTTTCTGGCTGTAATACTTTAGTTGGTACCATTTTTATCCCTTTTTGTCCCGCTCGTCCCTTAAAAGTACAAATTTCGAAAAATCCAATTTTACTTCGTTTCTATATGGTCAGAGGAATTTACATACCGAATTTCACGTTTCTAGTTGTAATACTTTAGTTGGTACCATTTTTATCCCTCTCTTCCCTTAAAAGTACAAATTTCGAAAAAATCAAATTTTACTTATTTCTATATGGTCAGAGGACTTTACATACCAAATTTCACGTTTCTAGCAGTAATACTTTAGTTGGTACCATTTTTATCCCTTTTTGTCCCGCTCTTCTTTTAAAAGTACAAATTTCGAAAAAAGCAAATTCTACTTCGTTTTTATATCGTCAGAGGAATTTACATACCAAATTTCACGTTTCTAGCTGTAATACTTTAGTTGGTACCATTTTTATCCCTTTTTGTACCTCTCTTCCCTTAAAAGTACAAATTTCGAAAAAATCAAATTTTACTTCGTTTCTATATGGTCAGAGGAATTTACATACCAAATTTCACGTTTCTAGCTGTAATACTTTAGTTGGTACCATTTTTATCCCTCTCTTCCCTTAAAAGTACAAATTTCGAAAAAATCTAATTTTACTTCGTTTCTATATGGTCAGAGGAATTTACATACCAAATTTCACGTTTCTAGCTGTAATACTTTAGTTGGTACCATTTTTATCCCTTTTTGTCCCTCTCTTCCCTTAAAAGTACAAATTTCGAAAAAATCAAATTTTACTTCGTTTCTATATGGTCAGAGGAATTTACATACCAAATATCACGTTTCTAGCTGTAATACTTTAGTTGGTACCATTTTTATCCTTTTTTGTCCCTCTCTTCCCTTAAAAGTACAAATTTCGAAAAAATCAAATTTTACTTCGTTTCTATATGGTCAGAGGAATTTACATACCAAATATCACGTTTCTAGCTGTAATACTTTAGTTGGTACCATTTTTATCCCGCTCTTCTCTTAAAAGTACAAATTTCGAAAAAATCAAATTTTACTTCGTTTCTATATGGTCAGAGGAATTTACATACAGAATTTCACGTTTCTAGCTGTAATACTTTAGTTGGTACCATTTTTATCCCTCTCTTCCCTTAAAAGTACAAATTTCGAAAAAATCTAATTTTACTTCGTTTCTATATGGTCAGAGGAATTTACATACCAAATTTCACGTTTCTAGCTGTAATACTTTAGTTGGTACCATTTTTATCCCTTTTGTCCCGCTCTCCCCTTAAAAGTACAAATTTCGAAAAATCCAATTTTACTTCGTTTCTATATGGTCAGAGGAATTTACATACCAAATTTCACGTTTCTAGCTGTATTATTTTAGTTGGTACCATTTTTATCCCTTTTTGTCCCGCTCGTCCCTTAAAAGTACAAATTTCGAAAAATCCAATTTTACTTCGTTTCTATATGGTCAGAGGAATTTACATACCAAAATTCACATTTCTAGCTGTAATACTTTAGTTGGTACCATTTTTATCCCTTTTTGTCCCGCTCGTCCCTTAAAAGTACAAATTTCGAAAAATCCCTATTTGTAGCTCGTCTGCATGGTCATTGCAAGGAACTCACAGAATTTCATGTTTATAGCTACTGCCGTTTAGTCAGGACGAAGGTTCGATGTTTATCCCTTTTTGGGCCATTTTATCCCCTAAAAGTACGAATTTCGTAAAACCCTTTCTTAGTCGACGTCTACGTCATATTTGGGAACTACCCTGAAAATTTCATGACCCTGGCTTCAGCCGTTTGGTCTGGGGGCTGGTCAATGATAAGTCAGTCAGTCAGTCAGTCAGTCAGTCAGTCAGTCAGTCAGTAACGCAACTCTTTTATATATATAGATATAAAATTTTAATTATTTTAAACCACGCTTGTAAGGCAAGGCTTCCAATATGTTTATACGGTATATCGAAATAATACTTCCATCCAAAAAGTAAATATAAGGCAGCATTTTTTCAAAAAAAACTTAAATAAATCATAAATATTGCATTTTTAACTTCAGCCGCTTGGTTGGTTGTAATTGCATCCTATTTTAATTCCAAAAGTTCAAATTTTAAAAATCCATTATCTCTCACGTACACTGTGCAAGATAACCTATATTAATTCTACCCATATTTGCGGTAAAAGTAAAATAGTAAAAATCCTTTTATTTTGCGAGTCTGTGCAGTCGGAGGAATGTCTATACCGAATTCCATGATTCTAGCTGCGGCCATTTGGTTGGTCCATTGGTATTTTACCCCCCTAAAAAGTACCACTTTCTTAAATCTCTTTATTTTACTTGTCTACACAGAGGGATGTACACACCGAATTTCATCATTCTAGCAGTAGTCGTTTAGTTGGTACTATTTTTATCCCTCTGTACCCATTGTATCCCTTGAAAGTACGAATTTTGAAAAAACTTTTATTTTTCGTGTCTCAACATTCTGAGGAATATATACTCCGAATTTCATGACTCTAGCTGCGGTCATTTGGCTGGTACTATTTTTATCCCCTTTCCTATTTTAACCCAAAAAAAGTACGAATTTTGAAAAATCCGTTTATTTTACGTGTCTTCACACTCAGAGGAATGTATACTCCGAATTTCATGACTCTAGCTGCGTTCATTAGATTGGTACTATTTTTATCCCCTTTTTCATTTTAACCCAAAAGGTACGAATTTTGACAAATCTGTGTATTTTACTTATCTATGCAATCAGAGGAATGTATACACCGAATTTCATTATTCTAGGTGCAGCCGTGTGGTTGGTACCACTTTTATCCCTTTATTCCCATTTTACTCCTTAAAAGTACGAATTTGGAAAAAATACTTTTATATTATTACCTACTCAAATAGAGGAATGTACACACCGAATTTCGTGTTTCTAGCTGTTGTCGTTTGATATGTACCATTTTTATCCCTTTGTGCCCCATTTCACCCCCTACGAATAAAAATCGTTTTATGGTGCACTTTTTTGTTATCGGGTGGAACGCGCATACCCAATATCAAGTAAGTACAAGCAGACATATTGAAAAAATATGCTTAAATACTCTAAAATTATTATGGCGTTTTTCAGTCCTTGTAAGGGAAAAAATTTTCCCTGGGCCGATTTCGTCCAGTTTCAATCCCAAGCGATCTACGACTATAAGACGTATTTATTTATGCAAAATTTGGACCTCCTAGCTCCTTTCGTTTAGATGCCAGCGTGCTTTCAATAGACGGACGGACAAGTCTAGATCGTCTTAGAATTTTATATATATATAGGGTCTCAGGTCGATATTTCAAGGTGTTACAAACGGAATGACAAAGTTAGTATACCCCCATCCTGGAGGTGGAGGGTATAAAGATATCTTTATGGATACTTTTTTAAAAAATGTTTGCCAAAATTCTAAATACAACACTTACATCTACAAGAATGGTCATAACTTTATCATTTATTCATAGATTTTCATCAACCAGGATTGGGATAACTCTTATAAAATATATATTTTTGGTTTTAATTTTTTTTAGTTTCTTAAAAATTTTACATTTATCCATTCAAATAAGCATATTTTGCGATTTTTTCTATTTTTATGTGTGCTTTCGTGACAATGTTTAACGTTTAAGCACTTATAATGTCACAGTGATAGTACATATATCAATGATACCTTCGACGAAAAGGTCTTGAGCCAGGACAATATCCCACTTCGAAAACTGGAATTTTAGTAAAAATTGACAAATAAAATGTATCCATATTTTTTGTGTTTTGAATAAGTATCAGGACACAACAAATATTTTTTAAGTTTCGGATATAAAATTTCTATCTTTTGTTGCATAATTTCTTCTTCCTTTCATTTTAAATCTAATTTTCCCTTGGGGTCTGTTTCACCTAACTGAACATTTTTATGGGAAGTTTATTTTTATTTATTTTTTTCTAAATTTCATTATTTTCGTTGGTGATTGTTTCTCTATAGGAACAAAATACAATTTCACCAGTCCAGTATCGAGTCCATTTAGAATTATCAATTGATAAAAAAGAAAAACTGACATTTTTCATATTTTATAAAATAAAAAAATATATTTTGCTTAGATTTGTAGATTCCACAACTTAAAATATATATTTGTGGATTAATTCAAGATTACTTTTGTTCTGACTTTTTTTCTTCTGTTTTGATAAATTTTCGATTTTTCCTGAAGAAATAATTGTTTATAGAAATTTTCTTTTTAATCGTTTCCTTAGTCAATATATTAAATAAGTCATAATATCGAAAAGTCAATATATTAATTAATTTTCTCCTTAAAGATCGATTTACTTAAAACAGTCCATTATCGATTCTTTTTAGTAATTCCAAAAGATGGAATCATTGCAAAGCATGAAAAAGTCACAATTCATATAACATATTTCAGCACCCAGTCACTTTTCACATTTGGAATTGAAAATAATAATAATATCAGTCGTTCCATATGTCATGATTTTTCAGAGTCAATTTCTGATATAACTTATTTCTTCCATCAGTCATTTTTAAAATTTGGATATAGGAAATAATAAAAAAAAACAAAAAATTAAATTTATTATGGTCTCTTATTTAAAGGGTAATTTTTGTGTATTGCGACCTCTTACACTCTATAATCGAAAATAGCAAATTAACAAGATGATTTTGTTTCCTTTTTAATTGAAGTTTTTTCTTTTACTATTGTATTGATAAATACAATGTCTCTACTTTCTATTTTTCCGGAAGATTTTTTCACTATATCGTTAGGCAGAAATACCCCATCAAGCCCACACATAGCGGCACGCATATGTGTCTTAAAATTGGACATTCGTTGTGCCTAAAAGGATATCCCTTTCGTTAGATATATACGGAATAAAGAAATTAACACGTAAGAAAAATTTTAAATTTAGATGTTTTAAATCCTGAAATTACAGTAGTTTACAGAAATTTTCCTTAAAAGTGCTTATAATCTTTTAATCTATTGTGGCATTCGCAGTCAAAAAAAATATTTATAAATATTTTTTTTTAATTTAAATTTTCGGGAATATTTTAAATATTTTGACTTTGGAATATTTTACAGACACTCTCATTTAATGGAGTGTAACACCTATATTTATTCATTGCAGGATGCTAAGATAAAAAGTGATTTTTAATTTCTACTGATATTTTTCGTGACCAGAACAGTATTAAATAAAAATCATTTTTGTAACTTGTTGCTCAGTGTGCTAATGCAACAATTAAAATGTTATGTCTCGATCATTTAGAGGCTCATAGTTGAATTGTAAAAGATCTATATTTTTTCAATATTTGTATTTGTTTTGGTTTAGACATATTAAAAAAATTAATTTTTCCTGCAACATAACTGCACTTCTACGAAAATCGACAGCCTCTGTGGAATGCTATCCATGATTGGAGGGTATATAAAGTTAGGCCCGGCCGAACTTTTGCTTGTTTGGATTTAGATACATCAATGGAAATATCAAAATTGGACGATGATCTGAACAATTCCGATCATTTTTAGAAAATCCCATTTTTGGCGATTTTTGTTTTCGGTGTGGGTTTTTAACATTTACTTTTTGGATTTAGCCAGCCAATGGATCAATACAATTGTAATATCACAACTGCACGAAATTCTGAACATTTTTGAAAAATCCCATTTTTGGGGATTTTTGGGAATTATGGGGGAAGTAATTTTTTTGTCTCTGTATACGTTCACACATTACAACAATGTAACAACAAAATTGGGTAACTTTTTGCAAATTTTCAGCATGTATTGGATTTGCTAATTAAATTATATATTTGTATCCTAAAATTTGCATCACATGCTAATCCGGCTTAGACCTTTGTTAAGAAACTCGTGGGTCTTTGTGGCGCAAATAAGAACAGCCAGCTGTTTACAGCTATGAATGAAAATCCATCCAATTTCCATCTTTTGACTGATCCCAAGGATCATAATTCGCTTTTCGGCTAATAAGCCATAACAAATTTATGAATGTGAATATGAATATGAATATTGTTGCAAAATCTTAGTTGGCCAAAGAAAAAATACCTTCAGATTTTCACATATTTTTCTAGCCTATTTTGTTAAATGCAAATGCAAAAACAAACTGGAATATATTTGGGATTTATGCATGCTGCATTTCCTGTCCAATAAATATTTTGATAACCGTGCAATTTTTTTCATTTCGAAATCATATTCAATCTTTTGTTTTGCACAACCAGAACGGTCAGACACAAGGATGGATGGACGGACGGACACATGCATTCTAATGCACATGCCATTGATAGCCATTGAGCCTTGTCAATTGTGTGCATGCGAGTGAGCGAGCCAGAGCATGAGTCGTCCATTTCACAATTGACCAAATGTCAATTATTTTTGGACAGCTGCACGGACATTCCATCCACATTATGGTCATCCTGTAGCTGTGTGTTATGTCAAAGATCATCATTGAGTATTGTTTGAATGACGCTCGTCGTGCATTCATTCCATACATTTGCTATGAAAATATTATTTTAGCGGTTATCATTTGAAATCTGAGCGATTTTTGACGTGTGCTCCGATACCAATAATAATGAAGATTGAAGAAGGCATATTTTTTTAAGAGCAAACTTAGCATGGTTTTTGTTTAACAGAATCAATAGATGCTTGGAAATGTATTCGAAATCAATTAGAATTAGGAAATGTATTCACATAACAGTTCCTAGTATGTCCGTTTACAAAATAATTTGAATTTGATTCTAAAATTATTTTCTTGGTGATTTTTTTAATTCTTTTGCGTCGACAAATAGGGTTATAATTTCTATATTTATGCATAGATATTTTACATATACACAATGTTTTCTTCGCTAGAATGTTAGCTATTAATAACTAAAAGAAAATATTTTTTTTTATTTTTTTCTATTTTTGATGTTTTCTTTTCTTGCCAACAAAAAATTACTTTTTTTTCGATAAAATTATTTTTTCTCAACTTTTTGGCAATTGTTCCTATGTTTCTATGCGATTGTTTCCATGCGAAAGTAATTTTCACAACATTTGCAGCCATCATAATTACCTTTCATTGAACATACAAGCGGATGTAATCGGGATTATATTTTCAAAATGAGAGTACAAATACTAAAGGTACCTTCGACGAGAATTGTAAATTTAGTAGAAAAAAATCAATAAAATTATTAAAATTTTTTGGGTCTCGGATAAAAAATTAATATTTTTGTTGCACAGTGGTAATTTCATTCGTGGTTAAGGAAATACTCTTCCTCTAGACTGAAGTTTCGCCATTTAAAATACCAGTCTACTAAACAGCTAGAGGTTCATGTAGGTCTAATTTCAAGATTCTAGCTATAGCCTTTTGCCGGGTACTAGCTTTATCCCCCTTTTTCCCAAAAGTAGGAATTTGTAAAACAAATATTTTTTCCGCTTTTTCGCAGTTGGGGGAATGTGTAAACCGAATTTCAGCATTCTAGCTGCAGTCATTTAAATGGTACCAATTTTATCCCTTTTTTCCCATTTTCATTCTAAAAATACAAATTTCGAGAAATGCATTTATCGTACGAGATTCTAGCTATAGCCTTTTGCCGGGTACTAGCTTTATCCCCCTTTTTCCCAAAAGTAGGAATTTGTAAAACAAATATTTTTTCCGCTTTTTCGCAGTTGGGGGAATGTGTAAACCGAATTTCAGCATTCTAGCTGCAGCCATTTAAATGGTACTAATTTTATCCCTTTTTCCCATTTTCATTCCAAAAATACAAATTTCGAGAAATTCATTTATCTTACAAGTCGAAAAACTGAAATGAATTTATAAACTGAATTTCAGCATTCCAGCTGTAGTCATTTAAAAGGTAACCAATTTTATCCCTTTTCCCATATTGACCCTAAAAGTACGTTGATCGAAAGATTTCTGTATTTTTTGAGTCTACGCAGCCGGAGTGAAGTATAAACCGATTTCAATATTTCGCCATCAGTTATTTGATCGGTACCAATTGTATCCCCCTTCGCCCCATTTTTTTGTCGTAAAAGTAAAAAAATCGAGAAATTTCATTATATTGTGCGTTTACACATTCTGACGACTGTACATGCCGAATTTTATGATCCTAGCTGTAGTCATTTAAATGGTACCAAATTTATCCCTTTTCCCATATTGACCTTAAAAGTACATCATCGAAAGATTTCTGTATTTTTGGTATAATAGATAATCTAGCGAATTACACACCGAGGCGATTTTATCTTGCGCATCAAGAATATCAGTGGAATGTACATTCCGAATTTTATAATTTGTTCGGTAACAATTTTATCCCATTTCCATACTAAAGTCAAAAATTTCGAGAAATCAGTTTTTCTTATGGAATGTATGTATATTCGCCCTAAAAGTACAAATTTCGAGAAATTATTTTATCTTGCTTGCCGAGAGTGTCAGAGGAATGTACATGCCGAATTTTATAATTCTAGCTGCAGCCATTAGTTGGGTACCATTTTTATCCCTTTTTCCCAATTTAATCCTAAAGGCACACATTTCGGGAAGTCCATTTATCTTGCACGTCGAAAAAGTGAAAGGAATGTATATGCCGAATTTTAGTCATTTAAATGGTACCAAATTTATCCATTTTTCCCATATTGACCCTAAAAGTACGTTTATCGAAAAATTTCTGTATTTTTGGAATCTATCTATTATCTAGAGAATTACATACCGATATAATTATTACAGCAGCAGTGATTTGATCGGTACTAATTTCATCCCTTTTTCCCCATTTCCACCCTAAAGGACGAAATTTCGAGAAATTAATTTTTCTTTCGCGTCAAGAATGTCTGTGGAATGTACATGCCGAATTTTATAATTCTATCTGCAGCCATTTGTTGGGTACCATTTTTAACCCTTTTTTATTTCTTGTGTACCATTTTTATTATTACAGCATCAGTGATTTGATTGGTACTAATTTCATCCCCTTTTCCAATTTTCTCCCTAAAACAACAAATTTCGAGAAATTCTTTTATTTTTTGCGTTAAGAATGTCAGAGGAATGTACATGCCGAGTTTGATAATTCAAACTGCAGCCTTTTGCTCGGTACCATTTTTATCCCTTTTTCCCCATTTTCATCCTAAAGGCACAAATTTCGAGAAATCCATTCGCTTCAAAAAAGTGAAAGGAATATATGCTGAATTTTATTATTCTAGCTACAGTCATTTAATTGATGCCAATTTTATCCTCCTAGCCCTATTTCACCCTAAAAGATAAAGATAAAAAATATAAATTCCTTTATCTAGCGTATCTACGAAGTCAGAGGAATATACAGGCAGAAATTCATGGTGTCATTTAAATGGTATCAATTTTATCCCCTTTTCCATGTTAGCACTTAAAGTACGAATACCAAAATATAAATTTTTTTTGCATCAGTTCGAGCAAAATTTACAACAAAGTTTATTAATGCAGCTAAATCAGTTTGATTGGTACCATTCTTATCCCTTTTATTTTTTTCCTTTTTCCCCATGTACATCCTAAAGTTGGACATTTTGAGAAATCCATGTATCTTACCCGTCGATAATGAAATGAATGTATATATGCCGAATTTTTTTGTTCTAGCTACAGCCTTTTGCTCGGTACCATTTTTATCCCTTTTTCTCCATTTTCATCCTAAAGATATAAATTTTAAGAAATTATTACATCTTACACACCGAATTTTATAATTCTAGCAGCATGTTGTTGCTCGGACCATTTTTTATCACATTTTCCCCATTTTCACCCTAAAAGTTTGAATATAGAAGGAACACTCATATTTTTCGCGTCTACACAGCCAGAGTGAAATTTACAACTAATTTTATTATTGAGTCTTTTGATCGGAACCATTTTTATCCCATTCGCCCCATTTCTTCCAAAATTATATTCTTATAATCTAGCTGCAGTCATTTAGTTGGTACCAATTTTATCCCTTTTTCCTCATTTTCACCCAAAAGTACGATTATGGAATGATCACTTATTTTTCGCGTCTAAGCAATAAGAGCGACGTCTAGACCGATTTTTTATGATTCTAACTGCGGTCATATATCGGTACCAATTTTATCCCTTTTTTCCTCTTTGTTACCCTAAAAGTACGAGTATGGGAAGATACCTTATATTTCGCGTCTAAACAGTATGATTCTAGCTGCAGTAATATATCGGTACAAATTGTATCCCCTTTTTACCATTTTCACTTAAAAAGTACGATTATGTAAAGGTCTCTTATTTTTCGCATCAAAGCAGTACGAGCGACGTTACACATTTTAGCCAATTTTATCCCTTTATGCCCATTTTCACCTAAAAAGTACGATTATGGGAAGGTCTCTTATTTTTCGCGAAATAAAAAGGAAAAAAGAAGGATTAGATTAGATTTTTACATTTTCTGCGTCTACGCAGTAAGAGCGACGTATACACCGATTTTATTTCGCGTCTAAACAGTATGATATTAGCTGCAGTCATATATCGGTACAAATTGTAACCCCTTTTTACCATTTTCACCTAAAAAGTACGATTATGGAAAGGTATCTTCTTTTTCGCATCAAAGCAGTACGAGCTTTATATAAGGTTACTTTCTATATATGTGTGCCACAAAATTTGAAATCAATTTTTGAAAGCTTTTTTCTCAACCAATTTTGCTCAAATTTTGCACACTTAATCATTTTCGATGACAATACAAGGAAATGGAAAAATTTGACCAATTGGACAAAGGGGCGTGGCACCTCCCATACGAAGTTAAAACCTATTATTGAATATTGTCAGTTCTATGACACCTAGAGTGCTGAAATTTTGTGCAAGTGCATCTAGCACCAATTCGCATAGTTGTGCCAAAAAGGGGCGGTATTGGAAAAGTGGGCGTGGCACCTCCCATACGAAGTTAAAACCTATTATTGAATATTGTCAGTTCTATGACACCTAGAGTGCTGAAATTTTGTGTAAGTGCATCTAGCATCAATTCGCATAGTTGTGCCAAAAATGGGCGGTATTGGAAAAGTGGGCGTGGCACCTCCCATACGAAGTTAAAACCTATTATTGAATATAGTCAGTTCTATGACACCTAGAGTGCTGTAATTTTGTGTAAGTGCATCTAGCATCAATGTGCATAGTTGTGCCAAAAATGGGCGGTATTGGAAAAGTGGGCGTGGAACCTCCCATACGAAGTTAAAACCTATTATTGAATATTGTCAGTTCTATGACACCTAGAGTGCTGAAATTTTGTGTAAGTGCATCTAGCATCAATTCGCATAGTTGTGCCAAAAAGGGGCGGTATTGGAAAAGTGGGCGTGGCACCTCCCATACGAAGTTAAAACCTATTATTGAATATTGTCAGTTCTATGACACCTAGAGTGCTGAAATTTTGTGTAAGTGCATCTAGCATCAATTCGCATAGTTGTGCCAAAAATGGGCGGTATTGGAAAAGTGGGCGTGGAACCTCCCATACGAAGTTAAAACATATTATCGAATAGTGTCAGTTCTATGACACGTATAGTGCTCAAATTTTGTGTAAGTGCATCTAGCATTAATGTGCGTAGTTCTGCCAAAAATGGGCGGTATTGGAATAGTGGGCGTACCACCTCCCATACGAAGTTAAAACATATTATCGAATAGTGTCAGTTCTATGACACGTATAGTGCTCAAATTTTGTGTAAGTGCATCTAGCATTAATGTGCGTAGTTGTGACAAAAATGGGCGGTAATGGAAATGTGGGCGTGGCACCTCCCATACGAAGTTAAAACCCATTTTCGAATATATGCCGTTCTATGGCAGATAAAAAACTGAAATTTTGCAGTAATTTTTCCTTCTACAAAAGATAACTAAAAAAGAATTTCTAGGACCAATAGAATTCTGCTTGCATAAAGCATGGATTTGAATTTTTTTTTTTTTGATTTACTAGTTTGATTCTAGCTGCAGTCATGTATCGTTACACATTTTATCCAATTTTATCCCATTTTCACCTAAAAAGTACGATTATGGGAAGGTCTTTTATTTTTCGCGAAAGAAAAAGGAAAAAAGAAGGATTAGATTAGATTTTTACATTTTCTGCGTCTACGCAGTAAGAGCGACGTATACACCGATTTTTTGATTTTAGCTGTAACCATTTAGTTGGTACCAATTTAATCCCTTTCTTTTCTCATTTTATCCCAAAAAGAACGAATATCAAAAAATCTATTATTTCCCACGTGTAAGAAGACAGAACGAAATATTCGCCGAATGTCATTGTCCTATCCGCTTCAGTTTGATTGGTACTATTTTTATCCCCTTTCACACAATTTACCCCAAAAAGTAAACATTTCGTAAAATGTATGTATCCTGCGCATATACAATGTCTGAGGAATCTACACCTAGAGGTCGATGATGTCATTTAATCGGTACGAATTTTATCCCCCTATTTCCACTTTTACTCTAAAAGTACGAATATAAATATTTTTTTTTTATATTTTTCACATCTTAGTAGTCAGAGTGACATATTTTCCAAATTTCATTGTCCTAACGGGCAACCATTTGATTGATACTAATTTTATCCCCCTTCATTTTTCCTAGAAATGAAAATATTCCAGAAATTCTTTTATGTTGCGCTGTAATATAATACTGTAAGAGGAATATATCCTCTGAATTTTAGAATTCTAACTGTAGCCATTTGATAGGTACCAATATAATCCCTTTTCCCCATTTTCACCCTAAAATAACGTATATAGAAAGGTTACTATATTTTACACGTCTAAGTAGTTAGAACGATGTATTCACCGAATGCCATTAACCCATATGTATCAGTTTGATTGGTACCATTTTTATCCCCTTTCACACATTTTACCCCCTAAATTGTAAAAGTAAAAAATTTCATGAAATTATTTTATCTTGCGCATCTACAATGTCTGTGGAATATACACCTAGAATTCGATGATGCCATTTAATTGGTACGAATTTTATCCCCCTTTTTCCATTTTGACCCTAAAAGTACGAACAAAGAAAGATTTCTATATTTTTGCGCCTCTGAGCAAGTCAGACCATATTTACCGAATTGCAATTTACCTAGCGGGCAACCATTTGATTGGTACCATTTTTATCCCTTTGGTAGAAAACGGACCTAAAAGTACACATTTCGAAAATTTCTCTAAGATGCGCTTTTATTTTTTATTTCAGCTTCAGCCCTTTGGTTGGTACAATTTTTATCCCTCTTTTTCCAATTTTCCCTTAAAAGTACAAATTCGCAAAATATTTTTCTTTTGCATGACTACTGATTGAAAGGTTATACACTCAGAGTTTCAAGCTTCTATTGGTTTTCCTTTCATAGGTACAATTTTAATCCCTTTTTGTCCCATTTCATCCCCTAAAAGTACGAATCACTTTTTGGTGCGCATTTACACTATAAGGGGCTTGACCTTACCAAATATCAAGTCAATGCAAGGTAGCAATCTTGAAATAATATTCTAAATTTTAGGGGTTATTGGAATTATTTTCTATCCTTAATGGGGAAAAATTGTACCTCTGGGCTGAAATTTTCCATTTACCAATTTACAACTATTCTACGTATTCTTGAGAATTTTTAACCTTCAAACACCTTTCGTTGAGATTGTATCATGTCTGCAACGGACCGACGGAGGTAGTCATGTACTTTTTCCGGCCTAATTTCATAGATTCTAACTCATTTTTGACTCTCTGATGTTTTCGGGCAAGCAGCTGTTATGGATCAATATCCAATTTAAATTTCTCTTCCTCCTTTATATTAGAGCCCATCTCCAAGAACCACATAAAATGCAGATCCTTTGGCTAAATATGCCATTAAAAAAGTGTGCAAATCTCATTAGCCTAGAAAATTAAACCACAATGGGTCGTTAAAAAAAATCCCTTAAGACTTTTAAGAAATGAGTAAACTCCATAAACAGCACAAGAAAAAACCGAAATCTGCAAGGATACAAAGGAAGAAGACATAAAAAATTTTCATAAATTTGCGATTAACAAAACCGCACAGCCTTGCTTCGTTGTTGGCGGCACACATCGTCCTGCAGACTGACATTTTAATGATGTGACGCGAGCATTGAATTGTTCAACATTTTTATGAGTTTCCTTGCAACTCCTCTGCGGATGATGGGATTTTTGTAGGGATAAAAACACAAACATAAACTGACCATGTTTGGATAAACACCCCTGAAAAAACTATGCAGCATGCAACACATGTTGGCACAGACAGGACCTTGCACCACACACTGTGTGCGAGTGTGTGTGATTGCAAGTTTTTTATGACTTTTTTATGATTTTTCATTTTTTTCGTCCTCTCGATCCTTGTCCTCTGTCGAGCGTTTCATGCCCATTATGCAAAAATATCGAAGTTATTTTTTGCACATTTTTTTCGCTTTCTTCATTGTCATTGCAAGTTGGGTGCTAATGGTGTTAATTACGAGTGTTTTGTGTCCCGATTTGCCTATGCACACTGTGTTCTCTGTTCGGCCGTGTTGCTATGGTTCATTAGCATTTTTGTCTTTTTTTGGGAGATAGATCATTAAAAAGTTGTTTAACATTTTATGAGTTTTTTTCGCATTCGCAATAAAACAACTGTAGATTATGCTGGAAAATGTGGGCATTCGAATAGAAAAAAATTAATAAAATCCTGGTGAGTCAAATCGAGTGCATTTTTGCATTGCTCCTCCATCCTGGCAAACAATTGCTTTGGGTTAGGCTAGGTTATGCTAATGTTTTAAGCATGGTGTCGCGGTGAATTATGCCACATTAGGGACACTTTCAACATTTTATGACTTCACCATCCGTTGGTGTTCCCACACTGGTACTCACAAAATTAGCGACATGCTGACATTCGGCTCACAAAAATAAAAAAATAAAATGTTAGAAGAGGGTTAAAAATAGTAGTAATAGTAACAGAAAAATTAAAAAAACAATAACTTGGACATTAAAAATTATATATTTTTTAAGTTCGTACTTTTAAGGGGTAAAATGTTAAAAGAGGGATACAAATTGTACTCGATAGGCTGACAGACGGCTCAGGAAATTAAAAAAAATAATTTAGGCTTTAAAAAATATTTATTTTTGAAATTCGAACTTTCAAAGGGTAAACATCAGAAAAGAGGGATAAAAATAGTACCAACCAAATGGCGGAAGGTGATATCATCAACTTAGGTGTACACATTCCTCCGACCGTGTAAAAACGCTACATAATGAAATTTTTAGAATTTTTTAAATTCAGGTAAACGGCGAACCGAAAGGGGACAAAAATGGTACCATCCAAACCGCTGCAGTTAGAATAATGAAATTCGATGTATGTGTCGGTCTCTCTGCTTGGATGTGAAATGTGATGTGATCTTTTAGAAGATAACAAGTAAAAACGGCGTTAAGTTTGGCCGGGCCGAACTTTATATACCCTCCACCATGGGTTGCATTCTACAGAGGTTGTCGGTTTTCGTAGAAGTATAGTAATATTACAGGAGAATATAATTTTTTTAATATAGCCACACCAAAACGAATACAAATATTGAAAAAATAATTTTTTAAAGAAATATAATATTTTTATTATTTCAAACCACGCTTATAAGGCAAGGCTATCAATACGTCAATTCAAAAAATAAATATTCTTCTATTTATATTTTCAAAAACCTTAAATACCATAAATATTGGTAGATAGTGGCTGCTACAGTTGGTTGTATTTCCATTCTATTTTAATTCCAAAAATACAAACTTTGAAAATCCTTATCTCTCGTACATAGTGCAAAATAACCTAACTTCATGATTCAACCAATTTTTGCCATAAAAGAAAAAGTGTGAATTTGGAAAATAACTTTTTATTTTGCGTGTCTATGCAGTCAGAGGTATGTATACACCGAATTCCATGATTCCAGCTGCGCCTACTTGGTCGGTATCATCTTTACCCCTTTGACGATTCTACGCAATTCGAATTTCATCATTCTAGCTGTAGTCGTTTAGTTGGTACTATTTTTATCCCTCTGTACCATTGTATCCCTTGAAAGTACGAATTTCGAAAAATTCGTTTATTTTCCGAGTCTGCGCAGTCAGACGAATGTATACTCTGAATTTCATGACTCTAGCTGCGGTCATTTAATTGGTACTATTTTTATCCCCTTTTTTCATTTTAACCCCAAAAAGTACTAATTTTGAAATCCGTGTCTTTTACTTGTCTATGCAATCAGAGGAATGTATACACCCAATTTCATTATTCTAGGTACAGCCGTTTGGTTGGTACCATTTTTATCCCTCTATTCCTATTTTACCCCTTAAAAGTACGAATTTGGAAAAAATACTTTTATATTATGTATCTACTCAATTAGAGGAATGTATACACCGAATTTCGTGTTTCTAGCTGTTGTCGTTTAATATGTACTATTTTTATCCCTATTTGACCCTACAAATAAGAATCACTTTATGGTGCACGTTTTTGATATAAGGGGAATGCGAATACCAAATATCAAGCAAATATAAATAGACATATTCAAAAAACATGCTTAAATACGCTAAAATAGTAGGGATTTTTATGGGTATTTTTAGTCCTTGTGAGGGAAAATTTTTTCCCTTTGGGCCTATTTCGGCCCATTTCAATCCCAACCGATCTACGACTATAAGACGCATTTATGGAGAATTTGAACGTTCTAGCTCCTTTCGTTTAGATGCTAGCGTGCTTTCAACAGACGGACAGACGGACGGACGGACATGGCTAGATCGTCTTAGAATTTTACTACGATCAAGAATATATATACTTTATAGGGTCTCAGGTCGATATTTCAAGGTGTTACAAACGGAATGACAGTGTTAGTATACCCCCATCCTGGAGGTGGAGGGTATAAAAATAGTACAACATTATGGATAGGCTGACAGAATTAAAAAAAATAATTTGAAAATTAAAAAAATATTTTTTTTTTTAAATTCGTACACCATTAAGGGTTACAATATTAAAAGAAGGATAAAAATAGTACTAACCAAATGGTACCATGAAATTAGGTTCACACATTCCTCTGACCGCATAAACACGCTACATAAAGGAATTTTTCGTTGTTTTTTATTTACTTTCATACGAAAAACGAAAGTGAAAGGGGATAAAATTGGTACAAACCAAACCGCTGCAGCCAGAATTATGAAATTTGATGTGCATTTTTTTTGCTTAGACAGGAACATTAGGTGATCTTTCGATAATCATACTTTTTGAATATAAAAAGGACGTTAGGTGATACAAATCGTACCAAGCAGCACATGCCGCTGGTATAATTTAATTCGGTGTTTATGACACCGGCGAAAAATAAGAGATCTTTTGATAATCGTACTTTTTGGGTGCAAATGGAGAATAAAAGCGTTAAAATTTGTACCGATCAAATAACTACAGCTAGAATCATAAAATTCGGGGTATACGTCGGTGTACAATCGTACTTTTTGGGTGAAAGTGGGATGAAGGGATAAAAAAAGTACAACCAAATAGAAGCGCCTAGAATAATGAAATTCGGTGTATACATCGGACTTTCTACTTAAGTGCGAAAAATAAGAGAAAATTCGATGTACATTTATGTAAGTTAGGGAAAGTGGGTTACAAATGGTACCGTGTTGACACGTAAAATAAAGGAATTTTATAAAATTTTTATATTTTTAATGGAAAAGGCGATAAAAAATGGTATCAACCAAATGGATGCGGCTGTGACTACTTAGACGGAAAAAATTAGAGATCTTGCGATATTCGTAATTGTAGGGTGCAAATGTAGTAAAAGGGATTGAATTGGTACCATTCAATTACGGGGTGCGGCAAAAGTCGCGAAGGAATTAATAACTTCTTCTAAGTTAATTTTTATACCCTCCAACTCCAGGATGTGGGTATACTAACTATGTCATTCCGTTTGTAACACCTTGAAATATCGACCTGAGACCCTATAAAGTATACATATTCTTGATCGTCATAAAATTCTAAGACGATCTAGCCATGTCCGTCCGTCTGTTGAAAGCACGCTAGCATCTAAACGAAAAGAGATACGATATCCAAATTTTCCATAAATGTATCTTATTTTCCATAGATCTATATGTCTATAGATCGGTTGGGATGGAAACTGCTCGAAATCGGTCCAAAGGGAAAACATTTTCCCTCACAAGAACTAAAAATACCCAAAATAATCCCTAATATTTCAGAGTATTTAACCATATTTTTCAATATGTCTGCTTGTACTCACTTGATATTGGGTATGCGCATTCCCCCGATAACAAAAACGTGCACCATAAAACGATTTTTATTCGTAGGGGGTGAAATGGGGCAAAAAGGGATAAAAATGGTACCTATTGAACGACAACAGCTAGAAACACGAAATTCGGTGTGTACATTCCTCTAATAGAGTAGATACAAAATATAAAAGTATTTTTTTCCAAATTAGTACTTTTAAGGGGATAAATGGGAATAGAGGGATAAAAATGGTAACAACCAAACGGCTACACCTAGAATAATGAAAATCGGTGTATACATTCCTCTGATTGCGTAGACACGTAAAATACACGGATTTTTCAAAATTCGTACTTATTGGGGATAAAATGAAAAAAGTGGATAAAAATAGTACCAAGAAAATGAGCGCAGCTTGACTTATAAATTTGGGAGTATACATTCCCCTGACTGCGTATACACGAAAAATTAAAGATTTTTTCCAAATTCGTACTTTCAAGGCATACAATGAGTACAGAGGGATACAAATGGTACAAACTAATCATGGAAAAAGGGGATACAAATTGTATCAACCAAATGGCCGCAGCTAGAGCCATGAAATTTGGTGTATACATTTCTCTGACTGCATAGACTCGCAAAATAAAAAGTTTTTTTCAAATTCGTACTTTCGTAGGGATACAATGGGAACACAGGGATAAAAATGGTACCAACTATACGGCTAGAGCTAGAATTATGAAATTCGGTGTGTGTACATCCCTCTAATAAAGATATTTTCGAAAGTTGTACTTTAAAGGGAATAAAATGGGGAAAAGGGGATAAAAATTATACTGCAGCTAGAATCATGGAATTCGGTGTCTACATTCCTCCGACAGCGTAGACACGAAAAATAAGAAGATTTTTCCAAATTCGTATTTTTAATTTTTTTGAATCATGAAGTTAGGTTATTTTGCACTGTGTACGTGAGAGATAAAGGATTTTCAAAATTTATACTTTTGGAATTAAAATAGGATGGAGATACAATGAACTGTGGCAACCACTATCTACCAATATTTATGGTAGTTAAGCTTTTTTGAAGATTGCTGTCGTATATTTACTTTTTGAATCAACTTGAAGTATTATTTCGATATATTAAGTATAAACAAATTGGTAGCCTTGCCTTTTAAGCGTCGATTAAAATAATTAAAATTTGATTTGAACTGGGATATTGTCCTGGCTCAAGACCATTCTGCTTCTATATTTAATAGAAGTAATAAATGTCACCATGCCATTTGTAAATAAATTTGCATTCTATTAAATATAGAAGCAAAGCCAGGACAATATCCCAGTTCAAATCAAATATTTATTACAGACCAAAAAAAAATTCAAGCGAAAAAACTAAAACAAATGAGCGTTGGCACGGCAGAAGTATTGCTGGGTAACTATACCTGCATATACACATACTTACATATGCAACTCCATAAGATGGCATGTGTGCTTTATTACTTGGTACGATTTTCTAAACGCAAATTCGGCAAGTGAGTTGTGCTTCTCGTTCGTTTGTGAGAATCATCTCCTTATAGAGGTCGGGTTTGATGTTGAAAAGTCGCTGCGAAGCCACTAGAAGAGACTTTTGACATGATCGAAATCATGATCGTGGTAGTCTGCAGCCAAGTAATAAATGTCACCATGCCATTTGTAAATAAATTTGCATTCTATTAAATATAGAAGCAAAATGGACTTGAGCCAGTACAATATCCCACTTCAAATCAAATATTGATTACAGACCAAAAAAAATTCAAACGAAAAAACTAAAATAATTAAAATTTATTTATTTTTATTTTACATTTAATTAGAATGGTCGCCATGTCATTTTATAACCATTTTTATATGTTTTGGTGAATTTTAGGTATTCTGAGGGCCATTAGAAAAGTGGGGAAAATATGTTCCAAAATTGGAGATATTTATTCAAATGGTCGCCATGTTTTTTTACAATTTTTATCTGTTTTGATGATTTTTAGGTTCTTAAAATTCGTCAAAAAGATAAAACAATCTAGCTTTTCCATAATTTTCCCGAATTCCCAAAGTGGGAAAATGTGTTCCAAAATTGGGGATTTTTATTAAAATGGTATCCACAATTTTTTTTACAACTTTTGTCTGTTTTGATGAATTTCAGGTATTTTGAGTGGACTTCAATTCGTAATATGATGAGAAATGTAAACGGGAATGATCCAATAAAAAGTGGGAAAATATGTTTTGCAAAATTGGAGATTTATTCAATGGTCGCCATGTTTTTTTACAATTTTTATCAGTTTTGATGAATTTTAGGTACTTAAAATTCGTCAAAAAGATAAAAAAATCTAGATTTTCCATAATTTTCCCAAATTCCCAAAGTGGGGCAAATGTGTTCTAAAATTGGGGATTTTTATTAAAAGTGTTTCTTTCAAATTTTATCTGTTTTGATGAATTTCAGGTATTTTGAGTAGACTTCAATTCGTAACATAATGAGAGCTGTGAACGGGAATAACCCAAACTTGTATTTTTGAAAAAAAAAAAAAAATAATATTAATAAAAACTCCAATAACTCAGTCAATTATTAACGGATTTTTAGAAACAAAGCGGTGTTTTACTTCTACCTAAATGTGCTATTTAAATAAATGTACAAGTGAATCGGTTACCAAACAAAATAATGTGCAAGAACATTGCCCAAAATGAACAAGTAAGTACAGGATAAAGTCAGGCGGGGCCGACTCTATGATACACTCCACTTTCTATCCGAATACAATTTAATTCGGTGAAAAAGTGAAAACGGGAAGGTTTTTTGTATTCTGTAAATGTATGTGTTTGACAAAAATGTTAAATCGGAAGGGACGTTTGTATGGGGGTATATTGAAATCTGGAACGAAATAAGTGATATATAATATGTATAGTTTGGCCAAAATCTGTTAAACATTTGGGAGCAACAAATCTGAACCAATATTACCTAATTTCTGCATATGTGTTTGCATTATAAGATGATGTGCCAAATTTAAAGAAAATCGGCTACAATATGTCGTTTCTAGAGCGGAAAATGTCAAATCGGGAGCGAGATTTGTACGGGGCTATATCTAAATCTGAACCGATTTGCCTCAAATTAAATAGCGTTCGTCCTTGAACCACAAAACTTATTTGTACCAATTTTTGTTAAGATCGGACTATAATTGCGACCTGTAATTTGACAGACGGACATTGCTAAATCGACTCAGAAAGTGATTCTAAGTCGATCGGTATACTTAACAATGGGTCTACCTCGCTTCCTTCTGGCTGTTACAAACAAATGCACAAAGCCATAATACTCTCGTGGAGTGTATAAAAATGGCTAAAAATGGGTTGAAAAAAGGTGTTTTCTGGACAAAAGCACAAGCTGGTTTGAAATAATAAAAATAGCATTTATTTACAAAATTATTTTTTCAATATATTTATTTGTTTTGCTTTGTCTTTATTAAAAATAAAATTTTTCTTTTAATGTTACTGCACTTCTACGAAAATCGACAGCCTTTGTGGAATGCAATCCATGGTTCGGCCTGGCCGAACTTAAAAGTTTTTGCACGTTTCTTCTTATCCTCCATCGAAATTAAGTAAGGATGGTTATTTTTCTAAAAAAATCACATTTTCGTGATTTATTTTCCCCATTTTTAAGAATTGTGGGATTTTTATATGAGATATCAATTAAAATGTTTTTAAAAATAATTCGAGAACTTTTCAATCGTGTTTTTTTTTAAATAGTTATGCCAATTAATGACATTCAGGATGTCCGACTATGCTTAGGAGACTCAACGCCTCCTCCTCCACTGTTCTGAAGGATTGGCCACTATAGACAATAGCCACTGTATGATACGTATTTATGGAAAAAATGCGACTGGTGAAAGCACAGATTGGCTCCGATGAGTTGAAAAGCCCATTATATCTCAAGGCACAAAATTTGGTCCAAAATGAGTTAGATTTTTTACTTCCTAACTGCCAGCACAAACTAAACATCCTCCTTTGGTTTTACAAAAATATAAATTTAATGTTTTGAAGTTCGAAAGGATCTGTTTACGCCCTCATGGTCAGTATTCAGAAAAATTGCAGTGCTTATTAATCCCTGCATATTCAAACCACCATTTTCAGTGGTTATGCAAAATATTTGCCAACATGTCATACGATTTATGTCCACCCATTACATGTGGGTGGGGTGGACAACATCCTTTTGGTAGATACATTCGTCCTTGCCGCCCAATTAAAATCAGAGCACACACACAAAATTAGTCTTAATTGTTAATTAGAGCAATATGTCGAGCAATTATGCTCGTTGTACACCCATGCACACCAACCTCAAAGCACTTTACTCGACTGCCTAAACCCAACCGACCCGCCTCTTCAACGGCAAACAATTGCCATAATTTCCACTATGAAATTTGAGGTATTGTTTGAATGTTTCTGTTTTTTTTTACACGAAATCGACAATTTTGTGGTTGGGCACACTTATCAAAGCCATACCCGTCCATCGGGTCTAGAGAGAAATATAACACCTTTGCATATCGCCATGAGAAGAGGGCCAACAACAAAGGGCCTTCTAATAATGGGAACTACCAAAAAACACACACAGAAAAAATATGCTGGTCATAGTGTCCAGCCGAAAAAATTGAATTGAAGAGACGACATCAACCAGCACCCAGCACACGCCGGTAATTTGCATTAATTACAATAATTTCCACGATAAGACCGGCCTGGCACACGAGCCACCGAGCAGCAAAGCAACAAACTCTCTCTGTGTAATCAAGTACTCGCATTGTCTGAATAGAGGGAGTTAATTCCGCCGTCAGTACTTGAATTTTTGCATTTCATTGTAACCCACCCTACAAACCCCGTATAAAAGAGAAAGCCTTACGGCGCTCATCTGAAGTGTCGCCCTTGGTCAGCGTTCGAATAAACCACCCATTTTTCGAAAATTTCCATAAAAAATTATGTGTTTTTTATGTTCGCTACTATCTTACATATGTATGTATGTTTTAATAGTTTTTCTTCAAACCATGACCGTTTTCTTTACCACAAATTCAGGGAAAACTTAATGCTTCCTTGGTTTCCGCGGAGATCTCATGAGGATAAGGCCGGGCCTGTGCCAGTTCTTTTTTATTGGCGTTTAATTTATTCATTGTTTTTCACTTTGTCTTCTCTGTTAGGATGTCATCTGGTTAAGTTGCTTGTCTTTGGGGTTCGCCCGTCAAGTGGCTAAGCTTTTGTTTGAAGTTCGAACATATGCCATGGTCAAGATAAGGTATGAACGATTAAAATGACAATGAAGAGTTCTTGACAGAAGACACTAGTTATTTCAAGAGATGTTTTAAAAACAAGGAAAAACGGCGTTAAGTTCGTCCGGGCCGAACTTTGTATACCCTCCACCATTGATTGCATTCCACAGAGGATGTCGATTTTCGTAGAAGTGCAGTAATATTACAGGAAAATATAATTTTTTGTTTATATAGCCAAATCAAAACAAATACAAATATTAAAAAAATAATTTTATAAATAAATATAATACTTTGATTATTTCACGCTTATTCCACGCTTATAAGGCAAGGCTACCAATACGTCAATTCGAAAAATAAATATTCTTCTATTTATATTTTCAAAAAGCTTAAATACCATAATTATTGCTAGATAGTGGGTGCTACAGTTGGTTGTATTTCCATTCTATCCATTATCAGACGTACATAGTGCAAAATAACCTAACTTCACGATTCAACCAATTTTTTCCGTAATAGAAAAAGTACGAATTTGGAAAAAAACTTTTTATTTTGCATGTCTATGCAGTCAGAGGAATGTATACACCGAATTCCATGATTCCAGCTGCGCCCATTTGGTCGGTACCATTTTTATCCCTCTATTTCTATTTTACCCCTTAAAAGTACGAATTTGGAAAAAATACTTTTATATTATGTATCTACTCAATTAGAGGAATATACACACCGTGTTTCTAGCTGTTGTCGTTTAATATGTACCATTTTTATCCCTTTTTTGTCCCATTTCAGCCCCTACAAATAAGAATCACTTTATGGGGCACGTTTTTGTTATCGGAGGAATGCTCATACCCAATATCAAGTAAGTGCAAGCGGACATATTGAAAAAATACTCTAAAATATTAAGGATTATTATGGATATTTTTAGTCCTTGTGAGGGAAAAATTTTTCCCTTTGGGCCGATTTCGCCCCGTTTCAATCCCAACCGATCTACGACTATAGAACGCATTTATGGAAAATTTGAACGTTCTAGCTCCTTTCGTTTAGATGCTAGCGTGATTTCAACAGACGGACAGGCGGACATGGCTAGATCATCTTAGAATTTTATGACGATCAAGAATATATATACTTTATAGATTCTCAGGTCGATATTTCAAGGTGTTACAAACGGAATGACAAAGTTAGCATACCCCCATCCAGGAGGTGGAGTGTATAATAACAAGTAAGGAAAGGTTAAAGTCGCTCGGGGCCGACTATATAATACCCTACAACACTCCCTGCGTATATACCTCGCTTTTATTACTAAACCCAGGTGTTTCATGGGAGCAATTTTATGTAGTTCATATAAATTATACTGTTTACCATAAATTCATCTTTAGTCATATTTAACGAATATGGTAAAAAATGTGATAATTGTTCCAATTTTCCGGCAGACAACTACAAATTATACAGTAGTAATAGGATGAATCGGACCGACATTTGAAAGGAGGCCTATAACAACACTTGGGGCCTGGTCCAAAACATGGGCCTATATATTTCTCATTCACGATAGGTATTCATAGTTGATATATATTGATCCGATGTAAGACGTAGTTTCTAGAGCTGTATTAGAGTAGAATGGGGGCCATTTGGGTTATTCCAAAGAATGCACGAATATATTTGACTTTGTATTCTTAGTTGAAATATAATATAATTTGCAAAATAAAAAAAAAATCCGATGTAAAATTTGCGTTCTTGAGGGGTAAAAATTAAAATGGGGCATTTGTAAGGGCTCTGCATTAGAAAGTGGTTCCATATAGATCACTTTCAAAGTAGGTATTCATAGTTGAAATATGGCTTGATATGCAAAATTATATCGAGATCTAATGCACGATGTGGGTTCTAGAGATGTAATAGATTAGAATGGGGGCCCAATTTGTATGGGGATTATACCAAACTATGGACCCATATATTTGACTTTCATAATATGTCTTCTTAGATGAAATATAAGCCAAACTTCAACGACGTAGACATTTTGACGCAAGAAAATAATTATCGTAGAAGATATACGCTTGAAATGTCACATATTATAAATGTCCCTACTGACCAGAGAATGAACTACAAAACACTTGTAGGATAGAATGAAAGAAGGGGACAGTAGGTCAGACAGTAGGAATGTTGTAGCAGGTGTACCACAGGGCTCATTACTCGGACCTGTACTCTACAACATATTTGTAAGTGATATCCCGCAGCCACCGGATGGAGATCTACTCCTAGTGTATAGGGATGATATACTTGTCGCTGCTTCGGGGCCTAAGTCCCGTACCGCTAACTTGAGATTGAACACATATCTCTCAGAGTTGTCGGAATACTTTCGTAAGTGGAAATTGAAACTGAACGTAGGTAAATGCGACAGTATCATATTTAAGGGGGAAAGGTCCTTCCTTTATCCAAATTGCAGGTCATATGAACCTGAAATACGGATTGGAGGAGATCGGTGAAAATTAAATATCCAGGGCTGACTTTTAATGAAAACTTTAGGTTCTATCGACACATTGACCTCATGTTAAGTAAGGTGAAGAAGACATATATGTTGTACCACAGAATTCTCAGATGAAGGTGAGGACTGGGTGACGAAGTTAGGCTCTTATTATATCGACAGATAATTAGACCGCTACTCTTCTATGCCTTTCCAGTCTGGTATTGGATCTCTTCCAGCCAAATGGAAAGACTCAGGAGATGGGAAAGGACGATTTTGGTTTCCTGTCTGGGACTTAAGCGAGTCATGGGCTCCGATGGTATCCCTAGGAGACCATCCTGCCGGAAGATTTACGGTTCTATCGATTTCGATAGAATCGATGTCTTTCTTGTCCGGAATGCTCTGAACTTATATGGAAGGGCTGAGTTTCTGGACAACAGACTGATTAGGGGTTGTCTTGAGACGACCGACAGTGTGGAAATGCAACTCAGTAATGAGTTCCTTCCACCTGCTGGGCTACTGATTCTCGATTCCGAGGGACTTCTTTACCGGGCGGACAAACTCTTGTTCTACCACAGACGGTATATGACCTTGGACATTGACGACACGGTATACAATACCAATCAATAATTTGTATATAATAGTTTTTAAGTAGTTTGTAAGCATTTAGTGTAAGTGTTAGTATAAAAGAATGCCATGTTAGCAGCAAGCTGCGACATAACTTTAGTATAAATGACATTGTCCTTGAAATATACTATAGTATGCTAGGATGTAAACTACGATTTAAGATATTTTATATTGTGTAAGGACGATAACAATAGCTTTAGTTGAGAAAGTATTTCGAAACGAAAGAGTTCATTGGTTTTGCTAAAATGTAATTAATGTGATAATTTTTGTTTTGTCTCTTTGTATAATTAATTTTTGTTTGTATTTTGAAGTGAATATCCCTGAGGATGATCGTCGATGACTGATCCTGGCCAG
Source organism: Polietes domitor (assembly GCA_947397865.1). Taxonomy (NCBI): domain Eukaryota; kingdom Metazoa; phylum Arthropoda; class Insecta; order Diptera; family Muscidae; genus Polietes; species Polietes domitor. The sequence continues at coordinate 174,768,799 of OX377620.1, read as the reverse complement.
ACTATCCGGAAAAATACAAAATGCAAAATTTGATCAACTTCCGATGTAAATTGTGGGTCCTAGAGGGGTAATAATAAAAATGGGGGCAATTTGTTAGGGCGCTACATTAAAAAGTTGGTCCATATAGATCACTTTCAAAGTAGGTATTCTTAGAATGAAATATGAATAAAATATAATCTGCAAAATTTAAAAAAACTTCCGATGTAAAATGTGGGTCCTAGGTAATAATTCAAATGGGGCCCCACTTGTAAGGGCGCTACATTAAAAAGTGGGCCTTTATAGACCACTTTCAAAGTAGGCATTCTCGGATCTAGATCAAAATGTTCATCTCACGATATATTTTATCTAGAAATACATAGCATGAAAGGATCTATATAGGCCGATGTTTTGATACAACCCAAGTGTTGTTATATGCTCCTACAAATGTCCCTCCGATTTATTCTATTACCGATGTAAAATCTGCATTAGTCACCGGATCTTCATCAAATTTTCCATATTATTTATTCTCGGAATAGTTATTGTAAAATTGGGGCCATGTTTTCAAACTTTTCATCCAATTTTCATTATTACCGTGTTAAAAATCTTCCAGATCATGGATTATTTCGTATTATTTGCATCCTACCTTCCGATTTGTTTACATAATACTTCAACTTATTACAAATGTTATTTATATTTGTTCCCAAGACAACTACACAATGGGAGAGGAGTAACATAACACCGTTGAACAAAAATGAAAAAAAAATTAATGCATATCAACCAAACTATATTTTTATGAAAGTAGTGACCCACTATGCCAAAACCTCATACTCAATTTTTCATTCTCTGGTCGAATTTTCCTTAAAAGGACCTCGAAGTTGTATTATCACAACATCAAATCAAATGTAATGTGACATTTTGAGCTTTCTTCCAAGTTTTTTTTATTTTTACCATATGGATCAAAAAAGGATAAAAAAGTCATTTCAAATTGTTATCCTTTATTATCCTTGAAAATCCGTGGTAGAAAATTCCAGGAAAAATATATTTTATGGGATATTGTCTTCTTTTAGACTCTTCCAAAATTCATTCATCAATTTTCTCAATATTAAATGAAGATATATACACAGACTCGCCCGACTTTAGCTTTTCTTTACTTTTGCTCGTTTTTCACCTTCAGAAAACTCACTTTGCAAGAAATATTAGATTATTTGGAAGAACTTTCTAACGAGGTTGGAAGTAGAGAAATATTTAAATTTGAGCCTGAGCCTCCTGAAAATGACATAGTGATATAAGTGGTGAAGATACTGTACAAGTCAGCCGGACAATTTATAGATGTCTACAATCATCCATGTGTCCACGATCGATGATTTCCCCTGAGATATTTGGAATTTGCTATATTCATTTCTTTTTTGATAACTTACACACAAGAGTGCCTTCGATTTATTTATGATAATGAAAATCTTACAAAATACGAATTTTGAAAAATATCTTTGTGTCTTTGCCTTCCTTCAAAATGTTGAAATACTATAAATATTATTGTTTATTGGCGGTATTTTCTTTCCTTGATAGGTACAATTGTACAATGGATAGGTACTTCTCAGATTTCGTCCGTGTGAATTACGTTTATCATGTAAATATTTAAATTATAAATAGCTGTGGCTCAAAGTGATTCTAGTCAAATAATGATCTGGAAGGATGCAGAAGTCATACCACAATGTGGTCAGATTGGAGATACTCTGGCCTGTTGGGTATCGAGTGTCAAGGAGATTGCATTTAGAATTCAAAGGATAATTTTGAAAAAGGTAAGATTTCTTGTTTAGAAGTGCGAACATTTCGGTAGGTAAATACCAACTCAAAAATCCCGTTCAGCCTTTTAGCCACTTTATTAGCATTAGCTAGCCAACATTAAAAAAATACGAAATGATTTTGCTATTAATATTTCTAGGCTACAAAACACTTTCGTGTAATTATCCTTCGTTCAAAAAAAATGATTGTTAAGCACCACATGTGTCGACAAGCAACGTTAATCGATTTTTTCGGTTTCAACCAAAATATCGAGACTATAAGAACATTCTTTCCATACAGTTTGGTACATCCACTTGCCCAAATTCAACCACATGTTTGACATCTATAATTATCACAATGATTATGCAAAAAGAAAATATTTCCTTAATAGACAAAGTATGACGACAAGTGAGGGTTTTGGTCAGCCTCCGCTGAAGTATAAACATATTGAAGTACTTTGAAGCAAGAACACATGTTAACATTTCAAATGTGAGTAAGTGTGCGTGGCTAGATCCTGGCCACATAACGGAGCAGGACTTGAAGGAAAACTAAAAACAAACGGAAAGGTCAACGGCAGGAAAACACTTGTACTCATAACAAATGTCAAGAGGAAGCAGACATCATGCGGATATATAATTGAAATTTAAAAAAAAAAAAATTTGAAGAGCGTAAAAAGTAGCCTTTAGGGGTCAGACGTCATAAGGATATATAATTGAAATTAAAAAATATGTGATGAGCGTAAAAAGTAGGAGTCAGACATCATGCGGATATATAATTGCATTTAAAAAATTGAAGAGCGTAAAAATAGCCTTTAGGAGCCTTTTTGCACTAGAGATGGTACGAAGGTTTACGTGGTCGCTCTCACGGGAGCGTCAAGTAGTGCCTTAAGGCACCGTTTTGGAATACAGAGATGGGCTGAAAGTCCTTAGACCTTTTTTCAGGACAATGAAAGTGTTGCCGAGATTTGAAGTGTTTAAATTTGCTGTGGTGATTCGACATGTGGAATGCTTTGGAAACACAAGAACCAAATAAACAGCAGGATGTGAAAAGCAAACAAACATTGCAGCAAGTGCTTCAGATAGTACATGAAACCTGAGACGATTTGCTAAATTTAACAACAGAAATCAGTGGACAATTACAAAATCAAAATTTGAAAATAATTTCGTTCCTTATTTGAGTCCTTTTGATCCACACGATAAGGATTGAAAATGGAAAAAAGGCCAAGCACTTGTATTAAATACAAAAGGACCTCTGGAATTTGTAGACATAATTGCACTTATATCCTTTTGAGAGCATTAAGGACCATAGAGATGACCTGAAAGTACTTAAAATTGCTAAGGCTACAGAAAGTATTGAAGATGTAGTAGGAGTAATATTTATGAAAAACTAAGTGTTGGGTTTTAATCAACATCATTAAAACTCTAACAGGACTTCAAGGAGGACTGAGAAAAACAAACAACGGGCTGAGCTTTATATATCCTCCACTGTGGATTGTATTCCTGTCGATCTTCCTAGAAGTGCAGTAACATCCCAGGAAAACGTTATTTTTTCAATATAGACAAACCAATACAAATAAATATATTGAAAAAAATAATTTTAAAAATAAATATAATATTGTAATTATTTTAAACCGCGCTTATAAGGCAAGGCTAACAATTGGTTTATACTTAATATGTCGAAATAATGCTTCAAGTCAGTCAAAAAGTAAGAATAAAACAGCAATCTTCAAAAAAGCTTATATACCCTAAATATTGGTAGATAGTGGGTGCTACAGTTGCTTGTATTTCCATCCTATTTTAATTCCAAAAGTATTACAAATATTGAAAATCCATTATCTCTCACGTACAGTGCAAAATAACCTAACTTCATGATTAAAAAAAAATTAAAAATACGAATTTGGAAAAATCTTCTTATTTTTCGTGTCTACACAGTCAAAAGAATTTAGATACCGAATACCATGATTTTAGCGGCGGTACAATTTTTATCCCCTTAAAAGTACGACTTTCGAAAATATATTTATTTTACGTGTCTACACAATTAGAGGGATGTACATACATCGAATCTCATAATTCTAGCTGTAGCCGTTTACTTGGTACCATTTTTATCCCTGTGTTCCCATTGTATCCCTTGAAAGTACGAATTTGAAAAAATCTGTTTATTTTGCGAGTCTATGCAGTCAGACAAATGTATACACCAAATTGCATGGCTCTAGCTGCGGTCATTTGGTCGGTACAATTTGTATCCCCTTTTTTCATTTTACCCCCTTAAAAGTACGACTTTCGAAAATCTCGTTATTTTACGAGTCTACACAATTAGAGGGAAGTGCACACTGAATTCTATCATTTTAGCTGTAGCCCTTTATCCCCCTGTTCCCATTGTATCCCTTGAAACTACGAATTTGGAAAAACCTTTTTATTTTTTGTGCCTACGCAGTCAGAGGAATGTAGCCACCGACTTTCATGATTCTAGCTGCGGACATTTGGTTGGTACCATTTTGATCCCTTTTTTCCCCATTTTACCCCCTAAAAAGTACTACTTTCTAAAATCTCCCTATTTTACGTGTCTACGCAATTGGAGGGATGTACACAGCGAATTTCATCATTTTAGCTGTAGCCGTTTGGTTGGTACCATTTTTATCCCCTGTACCCATTTTAGCCCTTGAAAGTACGAATTTGGAAAAAACCTTTTATTTTCCGTGTCTATGCAGTCAGAGGAATGTATACTCCTTTATTTCATGACTCTGGCAGCGGTCATTTGGTTGGTACTATTTTTATCCCCTTTTTCCATTATAACCCCAAAAAGTACTAATTTCGAAAAATCAGTTTGTTTTACGTGTCTACGCAAACAGAGGAATGTATACAACGAATTTCATTATTCTAGGTGCAGCCGTTTGGTTGGTACCATTTTTATCCCTCTATTCCCATTTTATACCTTAAAAGTACGAATTTGGAAAAATACTTTTATATTATGCTTCTACTCTATTAGAGGAATGTACACACCGATTTTCGTGTTTCTAGCCGTTGTCGTTTGATAGGTACCATTTTTATCCCTTTTGGCCCCATTTCACTCCCTACAAATAAGAATCACTTTATGGTGCACGTTTTTGTAATCGGGAGAATGCGCATACCCAATATCAAGTAAGTACATAAATACTCTAAAATATTAGGGATTATTATGGGTATTTTTAGTCATTGTGAGGGAAAAATTTTTCCCTTTGGGCCGATTTCGCCCCGTTTCAATCCCAACCGATCTACGACTATAAGACGCATTTATGGAAAATTCGTTTAGCTAGCGTGCTTTCAACAGACGGACGGACGGACATGGCTAGATCATCTTAGAATTTTATGACGATCAAGAATATATATACTTTATAGGGTCTCAAGTCGATATTTCAAGGTTTTACAAACGGAATGATAAAAACACAATCCTGGAGGTGGAGGGTATAAAAAGGAGTAATGTTTATGAAAAACTAAGTGTTGGGTTGTAGGAAAATACCTGAAACATGATAGTAACAGTCCAAGGATATGATTTAATAAATTTGTAAAATAATCAGATTTTAAAAATATTTTCTTCCTTTTGCGATTTTTTAAAGGACAAAATCCATGTTCTCTTTCACTGAAAATTTTTGTTATCTTTCCATTATATTTTCGCTTCATAATTTTAATATTTACATGAATCATGATAATAAGAATCGAAAGATTTGATTTAATAAATTTGTAAGAGAATCACATATGAAAAATATTTTCTTCCTATTTTCGCGATTTTTTAAATGATGCTCTTTTTCACTGAGTATTTTTGTTATACTTCCATTATCTTTTCCCATCATAATGATGCTATATAGCCTCATGATATCCTTGCTTATATTTTCTTTTTGGTGAAATCGTCCCAATGATTAATGATCTCTGGTGCACTGATGAAAGGTTGCATGAATGGGTGCAGCATCATCATCACCATCATCATCACTGACATTTCATTTCACTCAACTGTCTAAAGGTTAGCTGCGACCAGAGAACTACAGTCATTTTTGTTGCCCTAGACCTGATAATTAATGATGCTTCGCTCTATGTCCCTCTTGATTTTTTTGGCAAGTTTTTGTTGTTACATTTTGTGGCCAGATTTTGGTTTCTTGTGGTTGTGCTAACACAGTAATGATACATATTTTCCTTTAGTCGTATAATGATGTTGCAAGTTTTTCTGGGATAAAATTGCGTCACGATTTTTATTATGAAAATAAGAGATTTATTAATGATTTTATTTCGGGACAAAATTTCGTTTTTATGAATTTTAATATTTTATTCGTTTCCATGGTTTTTTTGCGAAAGAAAAACGGTTTCCTAGCATGATTATGAGATTTAGTCATAAATTGACAAGATATTTAAGCGCGAAATGACATTTTTTAGAGAACGAAAAATAGCATTTCATGCTTAATAATATTAGAATATGTTAATTAATATTTTCAAACCGAAAAATTAGTTTATGGAGATTTTGTCCATAAACTGCAAAAATTTTGAAATTCGAAAGAATAATACAAATTTCACTTTCACATAGAAACTGTAGTTTAGGAAATATTCCAAATCCAAATAATTGAGAAAAAAATTATCGAAAAAAATCTCGAAATCGAAATATTTTGATGAAATTTTCCAAACATGCACTTTCATTAGGCAATTATAGCTGCATTTCCCGATTATCAACAAATATGAAATTGTAGACACTAGGGTGGTTCGGAAATAATGTTTTTTATATTTTTTAGGTATTTAAAATAAATAACTTTTTTGTGGTATGAAATACAAATACTTTTTTCTATTTTCAAGTAAATTTCTAGTAGTTTTACAAAAAAAATAAAATGAAGTTAAAACAATTATGAAAGGCTAAAGTCGGGAGGGGCCGACTATAGGCTACACTCCACTTTCTATCAGAATACAATTCAATTCAGTAAAAAAGTGAAAACGTATGTTTCCTAATCATAGGCTAATATAACCTGACCCAATTTGTCAAATCGAGAGGAATATTTGTATCGGAGCTATATACAAACATGGAATGAAGTGACCCACTTACACAATAGGTCCTTCCAGTTCAAGTATAACGTGTTATGATCAATTTGAAAAAATTCGGTGAAAATACGTGGTTTCTGAGGCGGGAAAAAGTCAAATCGCGATTTAAGTTTGTGTGTCAGCAATATAAATCTGAACTGATCTGACCCATTTCCACCATGGGTGTTTCTAGTGGAAATATAAGATATTTTGCAAAATTTGAAGAAGATCTGTTAAAATATGTGATTTCTAGAGCGGAAAAAGTAAAATCGGGAGCAAAATTTGTATGGCAGCTATATACAAATCTGAAGCGATCCACCCTTTTTTCACCACAGGTGTTCCTAGTTTAAATATAAGATTTTTTGGCAAATTTTAAGTCAATCTGATAAAATATGTGGTTTTTAGAGCGGAAAAAGTCAAGTTTGGTGAGGAATTTGTATAGGAGCTATATATAAATCTGAACCAATCTAACTCATTTTCAGCACATATGTTTCTAGTTGAAATATAAGACGCCTTGCCAATTTGGAAGAAAATCTGTTAAAATATGTGATGTCTGGACATACTTTTTTGTATGAAAGATATGGATATTTTTTATAGTAAAATTGTTAGTTAAAAAAATAAAAATATAGTTTTTTTTCAAAAATAAAAATATTGAAAATTATTTAAAAATAAATTGTATTTTGAATTATTTTTAATCTCCCGTACAAACAGCTATACTTGAGGTGGATCACAAGTAGCTTCTGAGATATCAACACAAAAGTATAGAAGACCTCCCCACACAAAAATGGACAATTTTGCATATGAAAAATCACCTAAAAGTTGTGACTTTTTCATAGTTTTTTGACCAAACCAAATATGGGTGCAGGAAATATCACCCAATGAAAAATCGCCCAAAAAAATCTGGAAAATATCCCTAAAATAACCATACAAATAGTGCGATATTTCATATGAAAATTCAACTAGAAAACGAAATTGATTTTTCATAAACTTGAGTGAAATATTTCATATTTGGTTGTGCGGCGATTTTTCATTATGCAAAATAACACAAGTTTCAAATCGGACATATTTGAGTGGTTTTTCTTATGGAAAATTAGCCCATTGCAAGGGGGTTTTTCATGTAACAAATGACCCAGTTATAAGGAGTTTTACATTTTTAGGGCGTAATTACATATTTCTCTTTTTGGGCGATTTCATTTTTCATTTCCTGTTATATTTTAGGCGATTTTTAATTTTTCTTTTTCGGCGAATTTTCATTGGCTTATATTTCAGATTCAAATATGAATACCAGTTTGGACGATTTTTTTCGTAAATGAAAGCCTGAAACCTCTCTGAATCTTTTAGCCCTGCCGAAGGCCTGTTACCCTAAAAATCTTCACTCTGCGTAGCCGACTCTGGACATACCCCAGAGGAGAAATTGTTTAAGCCCGGTTAAAGGCCACGTAGGCAAGAAATCGTTACTCTGTGTAGCCGAGTTTGGATTTGGACAAATCCCATATGGTATATTTTGGGCGACTATTCCTTTTTATACCCTACACCACTTCGTGGACTATATTCCCCATACAAATGTCGCCCCCGATTTGACTTTTTCCGTTCTAGAATCCACATATTGTACCCGATTATCTTTAAAATTGGCACACCATTTTATAATCGAACTAGAAACACCTATGCTGAAAGCGGTTAAGATCGGTGCAGATTTAGATATAGCCCCAATACAAATATTGCTCCCGAATGTTTAACCGATTTTGGCCAAACTTTACGTATTATATTTCACCAATAAACATACATGGCGAAAGGGAGTCACATCATTACAGGTTTCAATATATCCTCATACAAATGTCCTTTCCGATTTAAAATTTTTTGTCAAACACATACATTTACATAATTCAAAAATCCTTCCCGATTTCACTTTTTTACCGAATTGAATTGTAATGAGATAGAAAGTGGGGTGTATCATATAGTCGGCTCCATACTTCGGTATGTCCATACTTTGGTATAACCCAAATGGGGAACCATTCTGCTCTATTACAGCTCTAGAAACTACATCTTACATCGGATCTTCAACAAATTTTGCAGATCATTCTATGTTTCAACTAGGAATACCTACAGTGAATGAGAAATATATAGGCGCATGCTTTGGCACAGGCCTCAAGTGTTGTTATAGGCCCCCTTCAAATGTCCGTCCGATTCATCCTATTACAGCTGTATAATCTGTATTTGTCTTTGTCTTTGTATTTGTATTGTCTTCTATCAATAGATCTTCACCTTCGGCTTTTTTCTTCAGCCGTCCACACATAGTGCCATGCTCTTAGTTTTCCCTTTAAGATCTTCATAAATCCTAAATTAAATCTAGAGATTTTTCTCTAGAGGATTTTTGTTTTAGGAAAATTTTAAATTTAAAAGTTTTAGTTTTGTACATGTCCAAAAATTTCTTGTCCTACAGATTAATATTATCATAGTCTAACGACTATCACTAATAAAGTCCTTCAGACCTGAAAATGGGCTGGATTGAAATGATGATTGATAAATTTATCTTTGAAATACATAAGGTGTTAAATGTTTGTTACCTCATGTTTACATATCGTTTGATCGATCAACTTCAAAAACCATAAGGCGTTTCCCAATTCTTGAGTTTTGTGTTTTTCGACGACAGAGCATTTTCAAAATATAACGATCATTATCTAAAGCGTGTTAACAATTTAAATAATACCTAAGGAGCCAGCCCACCTTCCTAGATAAACGCTGAACAATGCAACGCAAAGAAACGAAATGAAAATAAAATTGTAACAACAGCATTTTATTGTTGTCCATTTTATTTCATTTCAAGCCATTTCCAAAGAATTTATGTAAATTCAATTATAAATCCAAGCAAGCGTAACCAAATGGTCTTGTTAAACTAGAATTGCCGACAAGAAGCCACAACAACAGACATAAGAAAAGCACGCTTATGTGTCGAACCCCCACCCTCGAATGAACGAACAAAAAATGCAGATAACAAAAAATGCCAAACCATATGGCACAGCCCGAAAAAATGGAAGCAAACTGAAACGAAAAACAATAAAAATGCAAATTTAACTAAACAAACATATAAAACATAATTTGAATAAGGATGTATGTATGTCAGCACCTACACCGCCGACCCTACAATCATCACCATAGTCACCCAACAACATAACCACCACCACCGCCACCACTACCACCATCGCCAACAATGCCGTTTCTGTTGGCAACATGTCCTACATTTCCGTTCTATCGTCCTTCAGTTATGAATGAAAATTCCAGAGGACAGGAACAATCCTTTTGTTTGGTAGTAAATGAATTTGTGGTTTTGAACGAGAAGCAGAACGTGTCTCTTCCACAACATCGAGTATTTGTCCAATAAACTATCCAAAATCAAAATTATGGAAATATTTCAAAGGATTGTGGAAACTCTACTGATGGTAATCAAAAAAATCTTGAGCTGATTTTTCTTATCGTTAATATCCAGCTGTCGTCTTATTCATCGTTTCATCAGCCAGCAGAAGGTGTTAAGTTTTTTTGGAGGACTTTTGTTTTGTCTCCAAGATTGTTATCCTTATTGTGTAATATTTATTCACCAAATAAATTTCGAAAATGTAAATCTTACAATATTTATCAACATTAGTGTGTCCCAAAATTATCGAATTGCGAAACACGTACCACTACCTTTTTCTATCTGAAATAAATAATATTAATTCGATCAGAAAGCGATCATCCGTGCCGACTTGATGTCAAACTTTGAAAATTGATTTTTTTCTCGGCAAATAGCTATATCTGCGTTCTAAATACCCTGTATATTTCAAAGTGTAGCTTTCAGTAGTTCCTGATATATCTGCCAAAATTTAGAAATACTCCTGCGTATTTTTGCTATTGTATTATTATTTTTAATAAATGTGTTGTCATTTATTTTGGTTTAAGACCAAAGGTTGTGCTGAAGTCTTCAGCAGAACCCAAAATTAGCAAAAAGGCAAAGTGAGACATTTATTGTTGCAGCTAAAAGTTGACTGCGCAGTTTCGATGGGCGCTACCCCATCTCATCAACGAATGTATATCTTTGACTTAAATCAGGGTTTATATTAGTACCAGCAGTCACATACGACAAATGAGAAGCGCTGATAAACAAAATATTCCACCGAACTAAGTCGACACACTAAAAATCTCACTTTGCCAATTCAATGTCATTCATGTGTTCGCAACAATGCAAAGGTTGTTGTTGTACGGTATGTCCCGTCTTCACTGTACCTCGTGTGTATTGTTGTTGTTTGTATGTATTGTTGGTCTGTTATGTTGTATGTGTTGTTATTTTTAATAAATTTCAGAATTTTTTATTTTTTCTTTCAAACCATTTTTATACCCTCCACCTCCAGGATGGGGGTATACTAACTTTGTCATTCCGTTTGTAACACCTTGAAATATCGACCTGAGACCCTATAAAGCATATATATTCTTGATCGTCATAAAATTCTAAGACGATCTAGCCATGTCCGTCCGTCCGTCTGTTGAAAGCACGCTAGCATCTAAACGAAAGGAGCTAGGATGCCCAAATTTTGAATAGATACGTCTTATCTCTCTTTCTGGGGGAAATCGGCCCAAAGGGAAAAAAATTCCCTCAGAAGGACTGAAAAAACATATAATAACCCCTAATATTTTAGAGTATTTAAGCATATTTTTTCAATATCTCTGCTTGTACTTACTTGATATTGCGTATGCGCATTCCGCCGATAACAAAAACGTGCACCGTAAAACGATTTTTATTCGTAGGGGGTGAAATGGGGCAAAAAGGGATAGAAATGGTACCTATTAAACGACAACAGCTAGAAACACGAAATTCGCTGTGTACATTCCTCTAATTGAGTAGATACATAATATGAAAGTATTTTTTCCAAATTCGTACTTTTAAGGGATAAAATGGGAATAGGGGGATAAAATGGCACAAACCAAACGGTTGCATCAAGAATAATGAAATTCGGTGTATATATTCCTCTGATTGCGTAGACACGTAAAATAGAAGGATTTTTCGAAATTCGTACTTTTTGGGGTTCAAATGGAAAAAGGGGACAAAAATAGTACCAACCAAATGTTCGCAGCTAGAGTCATGAAATTCGGAGTATACATTCCTCTGACTGCGTAGACACAAAAAATAAAAGTTTGTTTTCCAAATTCGTACTTTCATGGGATACAACGGTTACAGAAGGATAAAAATAGTACCAACTAAACGGCTACAGCTAGAATGATTTCGGTGTGTACATCCATCTAATTGCGTGGACACGTAAAATAAATAGATTTTAGAAAGTCGTACTCTTAAGGGTTAAAATAGGAAAAAGGGGATAAAAATGGTACTAACCAAATGACCGCAGCTAGAATAATGGAATTCTGTGTATAGATTCCTCTGACTGCATAGACACGCAAAATAAAAAGATTTTTTTTACGGCAAAAATTTGTTAAATCATGAAGTTAGGTTATTTTGCACTTGAGATACTGGATTTTCAAAATTTTTACTTTTGGAATTAAAATAGACTGCAAATACAATATTTATGGTATTTAAGCTTTTTAGAAAATATAAATATTTATTTATTTTTTAATCGACTTGAAGTATTATTTCGATATATAGTGTCAACGTACTGGTAGCCTTACTTTATAAGTGTGGTTTGGAATAATAAAAATATTTTATTTATGTTGTTTGTATGTATAGTTGGTCTGTTATGTTGTATGTCTTGTCATTTATTTTGGTTCAAGACCATAGGTTGTGCCGAAGTCTTCAGCAGAACCCAAAATTAGCAAAGAAGGCAAAGTGAGACCTTTATTGTTGCAGCTGAAAGTTGACTGCGCAGTTTCGATGGGCGCTACACCAGACCAACTATACATACAAACAACAACAATACACACGAGGTACAGTGAAGACGGGACATACCGTACAACAACAACCTTTGCATTGTTGCGAGCGATGCGAGCACATGCACAACATTGAATTGGCAAAGTGAGATTTTTAGTGTGTCGACTTAGTTCGGTGGAATATTTTGTTTATCAGCGTTTCTCATTAGAAATATGTGACCGCTGGTACTAATATGAACCCTGATTTAAGTCAAAGACATACATTCGTTGCGAAAGTTCTGATGAGATGGTGTAGCGCCCATCGAAACTGCGCAGTCAACTTTCAGCTGCAACAATAAAGGTCTCACTTTGCCTTCTTTGCTAATTTTGGGTTCTGCTGAAGACTTCGGCACAACCTATGGTCTTGAACCAAAATAAATGACAAGAAATATTTTATTTATTTATAAAATTATTTTTTCAATATTTGTATTGGTTTTGAATTGGTTATATTCAAAATATATATATATATTCCTGTAATATTACTGCACTTCAAGAAAATCGAAACGAAAAACTTTGAAGTCTACAAAGAAATGCACAATTATCTTCTCGATTATCCGAGGCACATCAGGGTGGATCTTATGCTTTTTTGTTGAATTTTTAGGTGGGACCACACGGAATTTTATTAAGCATCCAGGGAAACATAGGATTTTTGTTATTTTTCCATTATTGTATAGACACACATGAGTATTTCCACATTTTTGCTGATATCTCAGAAACTTTTGAAATTTTGAGAGTATGTAGAGCAAAAAAAGTAGCTATTTGTTGAAAACCAAAATAATTTTTTTTTTTTAAAAAAAAATCAATAATTAAAAAAAAAAATTATTTTCTTTTCCGAAAAAAATCAATATTTTTTAAATAGTTTATACCCTCCACTAGGGTATTATGTCATTTTGCATATGGTTGTAACATCCAAAAAGAAGCGAGATAGACCCATTGTTAAGAATACTTGAATCGATTTAGTCACATCCGCCTGTCTGACCGTCCGTCTGTCCATCTATTCTTGTAATCAAAGTACAGGTCGCAATAATTGTCCGATCCTAACAAAATTAGGCACAAGTTAGTTTTGCCAACCAAGTACGAACACTATTTAATTTGAAGAAAATCGGTTCAGATTTAGATATAACCCCCATACAAATGTCGCTCCCGATTTTATTTTTTCCACTCTAGAGATGACATATTTTAATCGATTTGCTTCAAATTTGGCACAAACCCTTATATTTCAACTAGAAACTTCTGTGGTAAAAGATCGGTTCAAATTTAGATATAGATATATCTGGGCCACTGGGAGTTGCCCATATGGCAAAATCATCACAGAGTAGAATGCAAGGGCGTAGAAAGTTGAGAGTAGTCGTGTGAGATCCGATGTTTGTTGCTCAAAATAAACACATTGGGCTAATTAAAATCGAAGGGGATATTAGTTCATAAAAAACATAAATATATTATTTTTTAAATTTTTAATTGGCAATACAAATATTTTCTCGGATTAAATTCATTTTTATAACGCATATTTGAACGTTAAAATATCTTAACTATCAGACGTTATGGAATTTAAAAAAACAGCTGCCTCTATTACTCAGCCAAAACTCCGTTCCCCGTCTTGCGAGGAAACGACGTAACAGATCCACTATTTCAACACAGTAGACTTCGCTCTGTATAAGCTTTATGATTAGCAAACAATAATTGAAAAAATCAAGAATTTTCTCTTTGATCCATTTTGCAGAGAATTCCACATATATTCTGCGTGGTAAAATTCTAAAAATTCATATCGTAGGTGTTCTACAAAAAGATCACAAGTCCGCACAGTTGTGTGAGTGAATGACTGGTACATATCAAACGTTAGAAAAATGGAATGGGCGGTAAATAGGGTTTGGGGTTTACCGGATTTCCTGTGAAAGCGGGAATGAAAAGTTTATCATATTGCAAATTATTTAGCAACTGATGTGTTTTTTTAAATACGGAGACATTACAAATTATAAATGAATGCTTCTTTCAAAATATTTCATAAATTGTTTTTAATTTTTTTAAATATTTTATATTTTTATTTGAAAACTGATGGAAACAAAATTACTCGTATGGCTAAGAATGTTATGACGTCTTTAATTTAGAAAATTCATTCGTCTAAAGACGAAAATATTTTAGAGAAAAATGGGGGAAATAGTCTAAACTGTAAAAGCAACAGAAACATTATAAAAAACTTTAATAATGATTAAATAAACTCATTAAAAATAAAAGCATTGAAGTAGTCCTGTCAATAGTTCCTACAAAGGGACATTTATATATCCTATTAGGTTTCTCTTCTTGGAAATTTCTAATAAATTTTATCCCAATTTTTATACCATTTCTTACTGGTTTCATATGTAAAGCAAAGAAGGTTTTCACCCCAAATCCTAAAAGTTTCCGAGGCCTAAATCGTAAAAAATCACAACTTTTGCCTTTATCGATAGAATATTAGAACATTTCCTTTTTCGGAGTTTTTAAACAAATATTTAAAAAATCATGATTTAAAAAAAAAAATTTGAATCTACAAAGAGGGTCATAGCTCTTTTTACATATAAACATTTTCTTCTTCTTTAAAATATTAACTATTTAAAAATATTACAAAATATATATTTTTTTAATTTTTTCTATTTTTTATGAGTTCCTTCGTGCCAACAATTTGTTTAAATCAATTTTTAAGTAGTTTGTTGCTAAAAAATATCTGTTTCGAATTGAAAGTGAAACTGACAATATTTATAACCACCATAATTACCTTTTATTGAACATATAAGTGTATGTTATCGGAATTATATTTACAAAATGAGAGTACAACTATTAAAGGTACCTCCGGCGAAAATTGGATTTTTAGTAAAAAATTAAAAAATAAATAAGTTTTTTTTTTTTTTTTGAAAAGAAAATAAATATGATTTATTGTTACAATTCTTGTTTTAACTAAATACTGGCTTCCATGAAAATTTTGCCCGGAAAACTTAAATATTTATATTTTTTCATCGATCAGTAGCACAACAAATGGGATGTGACGAATACTGAATAATTATGGCACTATTAAACGGGTTTTACAGATTTGCTGAAATTCAACAAATCATAAGTATAACGCTAGGACCCTCTAGTTCAAATATTAACTATACAATGGCAATATATTAAAATGTTTTAATTCATCTGAATTTTTGGTGTCACATATCTTGATTTATTATTTCTTTTAATTCCGCTCAATTTCTACAAGATTATCGGTATTTTTCTTTGATTTTGATTCCTTAATAATAAACTTTCAAATAAAATCGAATAATTAAAACAACTCAATTGTGCCCAGGCCATAAAAATTAACAATTTTATTGCCAAATAATAGAGAATTTTAAGGTTTCACATTTATTGTCTACAACAAATACAAACTCCCATAAAATAATGATGTGAATTTGATTAGGTGGGGAATCATTTAATAACACCAAAATATCCAAAATCACAATACTTTATTACAACACATACCGCCATAAAAAGGACAATCGAGCAGGACTCATCAAATCTGACAAATAATACATCACAGCACACATCACATCAAAGTTTCAACAATCGCAGTGATGGAAGATCTTGTGAAAGATTTACGATCGTTTGATTGAAGAGGAAAGGCTATAAAAAAATTCAATTGCAAAAAATTTTATGACTTGATCAAGGCAAGAAAAAGTCACACTTTCTCTCTCTTCTCTCTATCTCTCTGGGCAGTTGAAGTGGTCTACGTGGTCGTAAATTTTTAAAGCGAACATTTTTAAGGGAAATCCTGACTTAAGAAAGTAGACAGGAAACACGTACAGGACATTCAGGCGACATGCAGTGACGAACAATGCGACGTTGTTGTGATGACCTAGCCAGCCCTGAGCAAGGTAACCACCCCTAAAACAAACAAAAATCAGCCGGACAGCATCACATGTGGAAAGTGAAACGAATTGCCAGCTATTCAAATGCCAAATGTCCTGTGTGCGATTTTTAATTAGTTGCACTCAATCCGGGGACATTTTCACCGGTAACTGGTCAATGGAAATTTGCATTGATACCTGGCTGGGCATTCGGCAAGTAACACGATTTTCTTTAAGCTGTCTTCTTAAAAATTATTTATGCATTTCAAATATTAAAAGGACAAAGGAAACAACTTTCTCCCCCCCACCCAACAACCCTTAGTTGGTTCAAGATTTGCATATGCTTAGCCTAGGGTCCGATCTGTGTTATCCTGTCAAATAAATCAGTTCGCTTAAATGCAGCCTAACGAATCGCCAATTGCCTTTGCTAATAATGGCTCATTTTTTGGGGAGAATATTATTATTTTTTCTTAAGTTTTTCCTTTTTTAATAAAACAATGACCGCCACATAAATATTGTGTTGACAAACCCACAAGGCATTGATCTTTGGTCAGTTTTTTTTCTTTTCTTTTTTTAAATAATGCCATTGACTTGACATATTTATGGGCGGTTTTTTGTGCACGCCGAAAGGTCATAAACTACTAAACATGATTATAAAACAAAAGTGTGTACTTAACAGCTTTGAGGTTTTAATTGGATATATTGTTGTTAAGGCATTTGTTTAAATGTGATCTAAAATTGTGGGAAAAATTTTAAAATTGTGTGAGAAAGTCGAAAAAGAAATCACTTTTTTCAATTTTCAAAATCTGACAAAGTCGACAATCTCTAATACGAAAAACAAATATTATTTTTGCGCTATAAAAAACATAAAAGCAAAAAAATAATAAAAATTTTAATTTTCTTTAAAATCGCAAATTACGAAAAGTACTCAATTTTGGGCTAATTTCTAAAAATATATATATATATATCTATAAATAATCTTTGGATCCTTGTTTAATTTCAGTTTTTTTTTTTGGATTTTGATTTTGACACGAAAAATAAAGAGATATATCAACATTCGTACTTTTAACGACTTAATGCGAAAAAGAGATAAAATTGCTACATTTAGAATTACAAAATTCGTCATTTTTCAAAATTTATACTTTTAGGGGAAAACTAGTACGAAAAGGATTCAAAGTTGTACCAAACAAATGGTGACGCAGAATATAGTTTGAATTCTTTGTAACTTTTTTAATTATTATTCTTTCTTTGTTTTTTTTCAGCATTTTCTGAAGGAGACTTAATTATGAATCATTACACGATCGAAAAACGTACAAAAATAATTGAATTTTATATTCCAAACCAACAGTCACAATTCACAATTTCGTAATGAGCGATGAAGCCCGTATATCCCGCTTTTCTCGTATACCTTTAAAAGTACAAATTTCAAAAAATTCCTTCAATTTGCAATTTCAGGGATGTACACGCCGAATTTCATGATTCCAGCTCCGTCTGTTTCATTGGTACCATTTGTATCCCTTTCTACCCAATTTCACCCATATAAAGTACGAATTTTGAAAACTATTTTCTTAGCCACATTCGTGCAGTAAAAGTAATGCCCGTTCCGAATTTCACGATTCTAGGCCCAGTCGTTTGGTTTGCGATGTTGTGCAATTTTTTTCCCCTTTTTATCAATCAGTTATCTGAGCTGTAAAACGAATATACACACCAAATTTAATTATTGTAACGTCATCCGTTTTATTGGTACCTTTTTATCCCCTTTTTCCCGTTTACCTATTAAAAGTACGAATTTCAAAATATCCTGTCATTTTCAGTTTCTAAGCATTTTGAGGTACTAGGGCGTACCTCAAAAAAAAGTTCGCCGTACACCTTCGAATATGAAGTATTATTGAAAGGTAGTTTCAAAAAAAAAAATTTTATTTTTTTATGCCGAACGTAGGGGTCGCGCTTTTACATTTTTCTATATAACTTGTATTTATAAACGGATTTTAAAGTGTGATACATCGATGTTTTTGTCTCGACGAGGCCGATTTTTTTGTCTTTGAAGTCATTGAGCTCAAGCACCCCCTTCTGGTACTTACCCATCATTTCTCAGTTGCTACTACCCTAATGTACCACTCTAATAATCGAAAATTAAAGCTCGCATAAAATCATGAATCATGTTTGAGCTCAATGACTTCAAAGACAAAAAAATCGGACAAAAACATCGATGTATCACACTTTAAAATCCGTTTATAAATGCAGAAGTTATATAGAAAAATGTAAAAGCGCGACCCCTACGTTCGGCATAAAAAAATAAAAAAAATTTTTTTGAAACTACCTTTCAATAATACTTCATATTCGAAGGTGTACGGCGAACTTTTTTTTTTTTACTTGTAACCTGGTACGCTCTAATGTACACACCGAATTTTATGATTCCAGCTCCATCCGTTTAATTAGTACCATTTTTATCCCTTTTTACCATTTCACCCTTAAAAAGTACGAATTTTGAATAATATTATCTTGGTCGCATTCGTGTTATAAGAGTACTGCCCATTCCAAATTTCAAGTGGTACAATTTTTTATCCCATTTAATCCCTTAAAAGTACAAATGTTGAAAAATTCCTTCTTATCAGTGATCTGCGCTGTAAAACGAATATATACCCCGAATTTCATTATTGTAACGTCATCCGTGTTGTTGGTACCTTTTTACCCGATTTTACCACCAAAAAGTAAAAATTTTGAAAAATATTTTCTTGGGCGCGTTAAAGCTATAAGATGAATTTGCGTACCAAATTTCAAGATTCAAGGCCCAACCGTTTGGTCATTGCTGTGGTAACATTTTTATCCCTTTCAGCCCCATTTTATCCTCTAAACGTACGAATTTCGAAAAACCCCGTCTTATCACACCTCTACACCGTAAGAGAAATGTACACGCCAAATTTCATGATTCTAGCTCTAGCCGTTTGGTCTGGGGAATGATCAGTCAGTCACTCAGCCACTCAATCACGCAACTCTTTTATATATATAGGTAATCGCATAAATAAAAAAAGTTATAAACCATTTAAACCATATAACTCATTTTGCGCCACCCTGTACATTTTTCTATACATTTTCTTTAAATAGGCCTTGTTTTCTTCGCTAATATTTCAGCTATTATAAAATAAAATAATATCCTGTTCTCTAATATGTAATACAAGGGTTTCGCTCTATTTAAGCTAATATAATAAAAATCGTGATATTTTAATCCTTTGTTATATTGAAGAGTAAAACAAAATATTTTTTTTTTGATTTTTTTTAACTAATTTTTCTCGGACTATGTCCAAAATTAATTTAAAAAATTAAGGAAACCTTCAACGATAATTAGAATTTTAGTAAAAATAAATGAAATTTATCCATAAAAAATTATACCGCTTTGGAAATTAGATAACCAAGATACATCAGAAATGTTATGTTTGTAAACTAGTGTAGCTTTAGTCTCTTCTTGATTATTTTTAATTAACTGGATTAATGAATTAAAAATAAATTTATTTTAAATTAAATTAATTCAACAGAAGAATTTACGGGGCTATTATTATTTTTTTCTGTGGGTTTGACTCAAAATTCAAAATCAATAAATGCGCACAGCCAATATTCAAAAACAATTTATGCAGTATTCTTCAGAAACAACTTCGTGTTGGTTCTTGATTCTCAATTCAATGTATTTTGTTTCTTTTACTTTAATATTGTAGGTACATAGACGTACAGTACTAGGTCTCGGCTAAACTTTTCCACTACATTTTATAAGTTTTCACCCATAGAGATACTAAAAAAGTGGGAATAAAAGAAACGTTCTGTTTAGGTCCAACCGTAGATCATGAAGTTTAAAAATTTACTTTCAAGTTTACATTAAAGTGGAGTTACCGAATTGCAAGGTAACCATGTTCTTTGCTCTTACAATAGTAGGTGTACTAACTTTGTCATTCAATTGTAACGGATTGAAACGGGGCGAAATCGGCCCAAAGGAAAAATTTTTTCCCTCACAAGGACTAAAAATACCCATAATAACCCCTAATATTTTAGAGTATGTAAGCATGTTTTTTTAATATGTCCGCTTGTACTAACTTGATATTGGGTATTGGGCATTCCCCCGACAACAAAAATGTGCACCATAAAATGATTCTTATTTGTAGGGGGTGAAATGGGGCAAAAAAGGGATTAAAATGGTACATATTAAACGACAACAGCTAGAAACACGAAATTCGGTGTGTACATTCCTCTAGTTGAGTAGATACATAATATAATTTTTTTTTCCAAATTCGTATTTTCAAGGGATACAATGGGTACGGAGGGATAAAAATGGTACCAACCAAACGGCAGCACCTAGAATAATGAAATTCGGTGTATACATTCCTCTGATTACGTAGACAAGCACGATAAACGGAATTTTCGAAATTCGTACTTTTTGGTGTTAAAATGGGAAAAGGGGATAAAAATAGTACCAACCAAATGACCGCAGCTAGAGTCATGAAATTCGGAGTACACATTCCCCTGACTGCGTAGACACGAAAAATAAATGGTTTTTCCAAATTTTTACTTTCTAGGGATACAATGGAATTAAAATAGGACGGAAATATCCAACTTTAGCAACCACAATCTATCAATATTTATGGTATTTAAGCATTTTCTGAAGATTGATGTCTTATATTTACTTTTTGAATTTACTTGAAGTATCATTTCCATATATATGGTATAAACGTATCGGTAGCCTTGTTATAAGACAAGGCTTGGTTTGAAATAATAAAAATTTTATAATTATTTAAAAAATTATTTGTTCAATACTTTAATTTGTTTTGGTTTGGCTATATTAAGAAAAATTTACATTTGCCTGTAATGTTACTGAACTTCTATGAAAATTGACAGCCTCTGTAGAATTTAATCCGTTTTTTTATAATTTTCCTATCTTTGCATCCACTGTACTTCATAATACTGAACCAATTTTTAAACAATATTCAGAATATTTGTAGGCCCAACATCGAGCCAGAAATGGGAACGTATTGTACTTGTTTCTACCTCAAAATATAGACAAAATGAAAAATTCAAACAGCTATAAACACTTATAAAAAAAATACTATTTGTTATAGTACTAAAATACATCAGAAAAAATCGGTTGCAATCGTTGGATAAAATGATAATCTATTGTTACTAATTTCTTTTTAAAATCGAACGTATATTCTAAACCCTTCAAACAAACATACGAAACCAATTTGATGAGCATTTCTTCTTTTAGATTGAATTTGAAATCGATTTAATTAACAACTGGTGATGACAGTCCATTGCTAATGGGAAATCATTAATATTCTCTAACAAAAAAACTTTACTTTTGCGCAAGATTTCATTGAACAAAATACCCCAAAAAACAATTGCCATTTTTTTAAACCAAAAAAATGAAAAAAATCGACTGATTAAAAAAAAACAATATCATCATTTATCTCTTCAAACTTGCGAACAACCGCAACAAATTTCTTACAAAAAACTGCTTAAAAATCCTATAGAAAGTGAAAAAATGCGCACAAAAAAAGTCAGCTAAAAATTTATCAACACCTAAAGGAGACAAAAGAAAAATTGCATTGAAAATTTGCCAGGAGACAAAAGAAATGGCGGTTTTTACGTTGTTTGATCTAACAACCCATCTAAAATTTTATTAATGATCATCATATTTCATATCGAAAAAAAAAAACAAAAAAATCACAAAAAAAACAAAAGAAATTTTTGGGTTAAAAAACACACACAAAAATTAAATGAAACGTTTTTTCCTTTAAAAAACACACGCACACACAAAATACCACCCCTTTTTGCAGAAGGCACAGGATATTCACTGTACGAATGTCCTTCGCTGGCTGGCTGGCCATTGTGGCCTAGCTTAAAATGGGCAAACATGATAAACATTTGGATTATTAGAAAATAATGAGACTCAAATTGCCCGGGATTCCTTGAAGAAAGTGTAGAAAAACGCAAAGCATTTTTTATCCCTTAAGATTGCGCACTCATTGGCATTGTCCTTTTTAAGGGTTTCCTCTTTTGTGTGTGTGTGTGCAATTGTGCAATTTTAA
Organism: Polietes domitor; assembly: GCA_947397865.1. Classification (NCBI taxonomy): domain Eukaryota; kingdom Metazoa; phylum Arthropoda; class Insecta; order Diptera; family Muscidae; genus Polietes; species Polietes domitor. The sequence goes on along the minus strand of OX377620.1, from coordinate 174,746,206 downwards.
CCCATTTTGGCCTTTAATAAAATCGATTCCTTTTGTTCTTTTTCGGTGGATTTGATATTTGTTTAAGATTCTTTTGTCTGCCTCCGCTCCTTTTTGAGGATCTTATAAATTTGTCAATCCGTTTGGAGGACATTTTCTTTGTTATTTTTTCTTTTTCGATTTTTTGTTAGTTTTTCGCCAAAAATTCCCACATTTTTTCGTTTGGAAATTTGTTACATATATTTTCGCCAAAGATTAGCTGTGGGTTGCCGTCGGTGTTTATTTAGCTGATGGTTGCCTTAGATTTGATGAACCATATGGGCAGACCTTTGGGAAAGGCTTCCTCCACTGGCTAAGCAAATATTTGAGGCAGAAGTGACTTTCAGGACTTTCCAAAGAAAATAAGGCTGTGGGAAAGGCTTCATCCGCTGGTTGAGCAAATATTTGAGGTTGCAAAAAAATTTGAGTCAGAATTGACTTTCAGGACTTTCCCAAGAAAATAATCTTTTGTATTCAGTTTTATATTAAAATCAAGGACTCGTGGAATCCTAAAATATTGGTGTGCATAAAAGATTGATAGATTACACTGTGCAACATTTTTGAAGTCATTTCAAAATAACCATATACGGACACCGCTACATGATAAAAGCCCAAAAAAAAAAGACCCGTGTTTTTTTTCCCCCAAAGTCATGCACTTTTTTTTATGAAGATGAAGTTTTTTTGATTTTATATGTTCACAATTTTTGTTCTTTATGACAAGAGCTAGAACTTTGCCTCAGAGAGTAAATCAAAATTCCGAACGGTTTGCAAGATATGAGCCTGAGAATATGATCACTTTTTTCCAAAAATTACACCGAGGCCTCAAATCTCTGGGGGCCCATAAAAAAAAGTGCATGACTTTGGGGAAAAAAAAACACGGGTCTTTTTTTTTGGTCTTTTATCATGTAGCGGTGTCCGTATATGGTTATTTTTTTCGTGTTGCACTGTGTTATAAAGAGTTTTGCTGGGTTGAACACTTCAGGAGGTATATTTCGGATGTTGTCCAGTTTTCGAAAATTTTCAATCGCTCAACTCTTTGACTCCTCTTCACTAAGAGATGATCCTGATGCATACATATGTTTCCTTACCTAATATTGTCCACTATGATTTTTTTCTAATTCAATCTTTTTAGCTAGAAATAATCTTGCTCGAAATTTCCTTGTCTACTACATGTTCTGAACATATTGTAGGATATGATTATGTTATTCCCCATATTGTCCAAAGTTCCTCGAAAATTCATATTACCACTATACTGTGGTCAGTTTTTTACCCATCTGGTTGCTTTAATTTATCTAAGCGGAAAACCCACATAATCACCAGACGGCTTGAAGGGTTTGTTTGTGTGTAGTTGCTTAAAAAGTGATGGTTTTGTTTCCGTTGTCAAGGACATGGTGTGAGTGATATGATATTTAGTCATATTTGTATAGTGTGTGGTTGTCTTTTATGACATCTGTATCGTTCTTTGAGGAATTAGATTTTATGTAATTTTGTGTTAGAAATCAGTTTTTTTTTGGAAATATGGGATTTTTTAACAATTGGGTGGGCCTTGTCCAGGCTAAGGACGGTGTTATCAACTTTTAACAAACAGACAGAAAATACACAACAGATACACATCTCTTATCGATGTCCTACCGAAGATCCACGCCCAGTGAATGGATTAAACTTATGCAATTACAAATGTTTTCAGTGACTGAATATTATTTATTCCGAAAGAACACAAAGAGAATTTTGCTGAATATAATATGACACATATGTTCCAACGAGGACAATTGTGGTTTATTATTTGACAGGTAGTCCAACTTAAGAGGCCATAATTTGCATTTTTAACCAATGGATTCAGGAAAGTAATAATATTTTTGCTTCTCCAAAAGATCGTGGAAATAGTCAACATGGGCTCCCATGTCAAATCAACGAAGAAAGTAGGCATTTTTGAACCTCGCCCATTACTATTTTAATAAAATTTGGCATGATCTAGGGTGATTTAATTTATTGGCGGACCAACACGGAATTTTAGTAAGCCTCATGAGAAACAAATATAGGATTTTTTTTTCATTAATGTTTTATGTAGACTTCTCTTTGTATAGGATCAATTTACCAATTTTTTTTCTTGGATTTTCACTGTTTTTTATACCTTGTGTTTATGAAAAACTATCATTCAGATGATGTTTTCACTGAAATTCTGTCGACTTAGCAAAAAATCGAAAAAATTCCATAGAATCCATAATTTCACCACTTTTAAACTCACATAGTGGCTTAGGCCTAGGAACACTCCTTTAAAGTTAAAAAATGGATCAATGTAATCATATCGAAAATCAAAATCAAGCCAAGTATTTCAGGAGTTACAGGCGACAGAATGAACAGACCTTTTTGAAAAAAAAAATATTTTTCACTGTTAAATTGGTCATAACTCGTGAAGCTACTGAGGTCAAATATCGAAACGGCGTGACATGGAATTATTTAAAGACATTCGCATGTCAGGGTCAACAAACACAAATTAATTTTTCCCCGATTGTTTTTTTTTTTTTGGAATATTGGTTCCCCTTCCATCTACTACACCATTTACAACAACTTTTAAGTCACATCAGATTCTTTTCGAATCATAAGTTTCTTTCAAATCGATTTTATAAGAAACTGGAATTAGAATCTTGAAGTTATCATAGTAAAATAGTATAGCTTTAAACTTGTCATGGATGAATCTATAAATATACGCCGGTTCTCAGGGTTATATTCGATATCAGATTTGCCTACTTGAACTTATTTTTATTAAATAAATCATTAATGTTTATTTTTTATTAAATAACTTATTCAGGTTTTATTTAGAAAATATGTCGGCTAAATCTTCAATTTATAGTGAAATTTGATGCAGAATAATTTTTTCATTCAGAGATGTACAGACCAAGTTTCATGTTACTGGCTATTATTGTTTGTGTGGTACTACTTCTATCCCCATTTCCCAATATCTTTCCCTCAAAGTATAGGTCACCTTACAATAAGGGATTGAACTTAATTAATTAAATATAAAGCAGACATCTCCAAAAGATGTTCCTAAATACTTGAAGTAAAGGGTGGTACATTTAAAATTTTATTTTCAGGTTTATGTTTGACATTTGCAAAATGGGACGCTATAAGTTCGAACAAAATTGGGAAATATTAAAAACTTACTTCCGAATTAGTGATTCTATAATGCAAACTGTAGGAAATTTAAGTGGAAATTTTTCGAGAAGAGATCGGCCTTCAGTTCAGCCTTTACGAAGCTCATTTCCATCTCGGTGACTATGTCAATAAGCAAAATTGCCGCATATGGGGTTCGGAGAACCCACACTTGACTACTGAGAAGCCGATACATCCAAAACGAGTCACTGTTTGGTGTGGATTTTGGGCTGTACTGAAAAATTGGGTTGATCGGATGAGGTACTGATAAAGTTCAGCCCTTCCAGTAAAACCAGAAATTTGAAAAAAATATCAGTATGGTCCACCCTATAATAACACGACATCTGGTCTGTGCTGTTGTTCCAATGAAATAAAAAATAAATTCACAAAAAATAAATTCAATAAATCTTATTGACTCGTTCTAATGTCGTCGATTTTTTGATAACTTTCGCTGAGACATGGACATTTAATATGTAGACCCATTTTTTATTTTTTCTCCAAAATTTACCAAACGTTTCGCCATGATCGTAGATGTGATCCGTATGGTAATTTTTGAAACCCGCCAATTAAAAATTAGATGATTTTTTTATAATTTAGTTTTATTATAGAAAGTATCAGGCAGAACATCAAGCCACTCACAGAAAATTCAACCACACATCATAGTTATTTGCGAGTTTTGGGATCATCGAGTGAGCAAAATCATAAAATGTTCAAAAATGTTCATACATAACTAAAGATACATTTGAAATTTTTCGAAGTACGAAGTTCATATCAAAAAAGTGATATTACCAATTTCTGAAAAATATTTTATATATTTTTTTATAATTCTTTTCCTCTACTTGTTTGACACATTTCATGTTGGGGTGTTAATTACGAGATATAATTAAATTCTTATAAAAAATATATAAGCAAATTTTCACTGGTTTTAGCGAAGGCATTTCCTAATATTTTTGAACCTAATTGCCTTAAGTTTTGCAGGATATTGCGACTCAAACTAAGTTGACTATCAAATAAGCTTTAAACGTAAATAAAGTGTAATAACAGCGACGGACGAGAGTAGTGAAACTACGCTAGCTTTAAGTTACATGTCAATTTATGTTCTTGTTTGTGAGTGATGATTCTGTTTTTTATGTGTTTGTGTTGTTATTTGTTTGCTTTGGTGTCAACAAAATGGTCAACAATTAATGTTGTTGTTAAATTGTCTGTATGTTTTTTCTTTATTTTGTAGACCCTGATGTTGCATTCAATGTAATTGCGAAATATTGGAAAAACATATTTAAATAAATAAAATAATAAAGGCCTCGAGCTCAAAAAACCAAAAAAATCTATTAAATAAAATTATAATTTAAAAAAAATAAATTTAGTTCCTTAAATTATTGCCGGTTCTTTTTTTATTCATTTCTTTACACAGCTAGCAGCAGCTGGAATATAAAACTTAAAAATGATTAAATTAAAAATAATACACTCGTTGTGGATGTATTGGCTTCTCTCGTGTCAAGTATGGGTTCTCTGAACCCCATATGCGGCAATTTTGCTTATTGACATAGCCACCGAGATGAAAATGAGCTTCATGAAGGCTGATCTCTTCTCGATCTCTTTTCCACGTAAATTCCTTACAGTTTGCGTTAAAGACTCACTACTCTGGAAGTACGTTTTTAATATTTCCCCATTTTGTTCGAGCGAATAGAGTCCCATTTTGCAAATCTCAAACATATGTAAACCTGAAAAAAATAAAATTGAATGTTATTCCTACCTCAAAGTCAAAGTAATCGTTAGTTCAAATTTTAAATGGTCCACCCTATATATTGGATGTTTTGCTTTTGGATTTCGTTCGATTTTCATTTGGCATCTCCCTAAAGAATAAACAATGGGGTCAATCTTCTATGACCAGCAAGAAATATACCATGTTTATCCATTGACTGCATTAGCAAAAATCTCAATTTATGGAACATAACTTCCCCACTTTGGGAATTTGCATATATTATAAAAAAATTTAATATGCTTTTGAAGCCTCATATATTGACTTCTTACTAAGAAATTCTACATTGCTGTGGTAAATAAAGAAATGACGACCATTTTAGTAAAAAATCTCAAATTTTGGAATATATTTTCCCCACTTGGGAATTTGCATCTATTAGAAAATTATTAATATACTTTGGAAGCCCCATATATTGACTTCTTACTAAGAATTTTCACATTATTGTAGTTAATAAAGAAATGGCGATAATTTTAGTAAAAATTTAAAATTTTGGAATATACTTTCCCCACTTTTTGCCATGCTTATCCATTGACAAAATTGCTAAAATTAGAATATGACAAATACAATATGCCTTTCAGTCGCTTCTCCAGCTTCCGCCTTACTCCTCAAGTTTGTAATGTTATCTGGAATATTTTTTTTTTCATTTTTTGTCATGAAGAAGAATACCTTCTTTTTGTCACGAAACAAATACTAATTGTATTCATTTCACATTTAAGTATGTTTCTTGTGCAACAACACAATAAATGTGAAATTAATATTCTGCAGATCACAATCTAACAAAAACATCCTGACTAGCCCATTTCCGCGAGGATTTGGGATTAAAGCTTCCAAAATAAATACTCTCCAGCACTATAATTAAGAAAATGCTAATTTAAATGAATTCAGTTAAATTTCATCTCTCCCTGCGCCACCATAACTAGTTCAAATTTGAATATTTTTTCCCGGCAAATATTTACTTTTCGTCATAAAGCTTCAGGCTTGGAAAGGCACGTACGCTTGAAAATCTCCCCCATAAAAATGCCAATCCGCATTACTCTTGATACGAGTAATGAGCACTTGAAAACAATTCCCATTCGGTACATTAAAAAGTGCTCTGAAAAAAGGGTAAATTATGCTTTGTTTTGCAGCAACAACAACAAAGACCAAATCAAATTATATAAATTCATAGTTTGAAGTGAGCATAAAATATGAAAGGGCCGGGGAACGAACGTTTTTTTTTCGTTTTTGATGCAGCTAATCAGGCTTACAAAGCAACAAACATTGCTGATGAAGTGAACGGAGCTGTGTGGCCAAAGCGCTTAACTATGAGAACCACCGGCACCGGCACCACCACCACGACCAATCTAGTGCAGCGTCCATTGTTGTACGTTTTGGCTGCAGAGCGAGCTGGTTGTAAAGGACTCTGGCCTCTCCCTGTGTGTATGGATGTATGTGTGTGTGTTGTTTCTTTTATCGTTTTAATTAGCAGCACGTGACTTGAAACCTGTTTCCGTGGATTTATTTACATTTTTGTAACGCTCACTTTGGATGTTGGGTTTGTTGTTGGGTTACAACATTTAGGTGATGCTTGTAAGCAGAGCAGAGTATGAGGCACAGTGTTTAGAAATTGATTTTAGAGTATAATTTCAAATAAGCAGAGAGAAGAATACTCAAATAAAATAACAGACAGACATGGGATATGGGTGATGATTTCAGATAATTTTTTATGAATTCTGACCAATTTTTTTTTTTCATAGTGAAATATTTATTAAGTTTGTCATTCCAATTGAAAAAATAAAAAAATCGTAAAAAGAGAAAAGCCCTCCTCGTGATTTTTTTTCGAAAATAAATATACAATCTTTTTCGAAACAAATGCAGCTGTCGACGTTAAAAACCGATAGTATGGAAAGACTCATATGGAAAAATCGATCCACGTTTTGACCATCAAAAATCCAAATCAATTTTTTTGGAATTAATTCTGTAACTTTTGAACAAAAAGAGGATTCTTGACAAAATTTCACACGCAGAGGTGTTTTCCAAATGATTTGCCAAATTCGGGATCTCTAGTGGGTATGATAGTCACTGGGTGATCCTCCAAAGTTGGTCATCTCGACCATGTACAATATTCAAATGATTGTCATATTTTCACTGTGATATTTCACAGTAATACTAATCGTAGATACCTACAAAAAATTTGCTTAGACGTATGTGTATTAGGCTGGGTTGCTGTCCATACAAATGGAAAAATAATTTCCAGTCACTCCATGAAAATAAAGTTTGAATTGTTTAGCGATATTTTGCAAAATATTTCGGTTCTAGATCAAGCCGTCTGTGATCTAAACCCTCCTGAAAATAGCCCTAAAATCATGCTTTTGCTTGTAATTTTTTTTACGTTGCATATTTGTAAATTTTTTTTCCCCGAATTAATAGACTTTAAATATAAATTCTGATTCTCGTCTTAGAGTTGCGTATTGGTCAAATAATTGGACCTTTATAGAAATTTTTTGTGTTTTTTCATAGTGACAACTGAACAATTTTTCGTATTTGGTGTTAGTATTTAAAAAAAAAATAGCTGCAGTCAAGACCTTTCGAATGATGCCTGTGTATGTACCTCAGTTATTTAAAGAGATATTTGAGTTATTCATATTTTTGCCGAGGTTTCGCATTTTTATATTTGATGTGTCATTATTTGCCTGATGTTTAAACTATTTATACAATTAGTTTGCCTATAAAATTCTAAAGAAATAAGTGGAAATAACTTTGATACTTTAATCAGAAGTTAAAGACTTCTAAAAACCAAAACTTCAAACAAAAAGTCCCATTTTTATCGTTTCCCCCAAAAAGGCGACATCTTTATTTCGCTTGTATCTTTTTTATTTCTTTGTGCAGCTGCAAATTTCTTTTATTTTTTGTGAAGAATATATAATTTAAATACGTTTTATGCCCTCCTTTAAGCATTTTGGTCAAAGGACCTTCCCGGTAGGTGCACTGCAAAGTTAGCAATTTTTTAAATAAATAAAAAAAAATATTCACAAAAATTCTCAAATCGCAAAGTACCAATTGGAAATTGTTTATTACATTTCTGTAGTATATATATTACCTTATTACCCAGAAAATATTTCCACATTCCTGTGGCATAAAAAGAAAAGGCAACCAGTTTTTGGAACATATTTTCCATTATTCCATTTATTATAAAATTTTTACTTTTTTAGCCCCATATGTTGACTTCCTACCATTTTAGTAAAAATCCACACTTATGAAACACATTTTCCCTACTTTAATTTAAAATTTTGGAACATATTTTCCCCACTTTGGAAATTTGCATATATTAGAAAATTTGTAATGTACTACATCCCTGTGTTAAATAAAGAAATGGCGATCATTTTAGTAAAAATCTCACATTTTGGAACTTATTTTCCCCAATTTGGAAATTTGCATCTATTAGAAAATTATTAATATACTTTTGAAGACCCATATATTGACTTCTTACTAAGAAAGTATTACTAGATAATAGAATGGCCAGCATTTTGGGAATTTGCATCTATTGGAAAAAAATTAATATTGTTTTATTTATATTGTCTTTTTATTTATAAACTGGTAAATAAAGAAATGGCGACCATTTTATTAAAAATTCTCAAATTTTGGAACATATTTTCCCCACTTTGGAAATTTGCATATATTAGAAAATTTGTAATGTACTACATCCCTGTGTTAAATAAAGAAATGGCGATCATTTTAGTAAAAATCTCACATTTTGGAACTTATTTTCCCCAATTTGGAAATTTGCATCTATTAGAAAATTATTAATATACTTTTGAAGACCCATATATTGACTTCTTACTAAGAAAGTATTACTAGATAATAGAATGGCCAGCATTTTGGGAATTTGCATCTATTGGAAAAAAATTAATATTGTTTTATTTATATTGTCTTTTTATTTATAAACTGGTAAATAAAGAAATGGCGACCATTTTATTAAAAATTCTCAAATTTTGGAACATATTTTCCCCACTTTGGAAATTTGCATATATTAGAAAATTTGTAATGTACTACATCCCTGTGTTAAATAAAGAAATGGCGACCATTTTATTAAAAATTCTCAAATTTTGGAACATATTTTCCCCACTTTGGGAATTTGTAGATATTAGAAAATTCTTAATATATTTTTGAAGTCCCATATGTTGACTTCTTACTAAGAAAGAATTACTACATCCCCTCGGTAAATAAAGGAATGACGACCATTTTAATAGAAATCTTCAAATTTGGAACATATTTTCCCAACTTTTGGGAATTTGCATTTATTAGAAAATTTTTTATATTGCCTTTCTACTCAGAAACTATTTCCACATTTGGGAAAAGAAACGCAATTTATCATATTTTCCTCATTTGGGAATTTGCATCATTAGAAAATTTTTAATATACTTTTGAAGCCCCGAAATTTGACTTCTTACTAAGAATTTCTAAATTCCTATGGTAAATAAAGAAATTGCGACTATTTTAGTAAAAAATCAAATTTTGGAACACATTTTCCCCACTTTAGGAATTTTTCCATTGGAAAACTTTTAATTTAAAAAAATATTTCCACACTCCTGCGATAAATAAATAAATGGCGACCATTTTACTAAAAAATCTTCAATTTTGGAACATATTTTCCCCACTTTGGGAATTTGCATCTATTAACAAAATTTTAATATAATTGTATTTATATTGCCTTTTTAATTAGAAAGTAGTTCCACATTTCTGCGGTAAATATAGGAATGGCGATCATTTCAGTAAAAAAATCCACAATTTTGGAACATATTTTCCCCACTTTGGGAATTCTCATCTATTAGAAAATTTTTAATATAACTTTGAAGCTATATACAACTTCTTACTAAGATTGTATTTCCACATTCCTACGGTAAATAAAAGACTGTCGATATTTTATTCAAAATATGCAAATTTGGAACAAATTTTCCCCACTTTGGGAATTCACATGTATTAGCAAATTTTGAATATACTTTTGAAGCGACTTCTCATTAAGTATTTCCACATTCCTGTGGTAAATAAACATATTTTCCCCACTTTAGGAATTTTTCCAATGGAAAACTTTTAATTTAAAAAAGTATTTCCACATCCCAGCGGGTAAATAAAGCAATGGCGATAATTTTAGTAAAAAATCCGCAATTTTGGAACATATTTTCCCCACTTTAAGAATTTGCATCTATTATACAATTTTTAATACCTTTGAAGCCCAAATGTGCACTTTTAACTAAGAAAGTATTACTGCATAATGGAATGGCGATCGTGTTAGTAGAAATCTCAAATTTTTAGAAAATATTTACCCCACTTTGGGAATTTGCATTAATTGTAAAAATTTTTGCATTTATTGTAAAATTTCACATTTCTCTGGTAAATAAAGAATTGACATCCATTTTAGTAAAAAAAATCGCAATTTTGGAACATATTTTCCCCACTTTGGGAATATGCATCTATTAGAAAAATTTTAATATACTTTTGAAGACACATATGTTGAATTCTTACAAAGAATTTCAACATTCTTGTGACAAATAAGAGAATGACGACCATTTTAGAAAAAATTTCCGCAATTTTGGAATATATTAGAAATTTTTTTTAATATACTTGTGAGTACACCCATATGTTGACATTTTACTAAGAACAAGGCAGTAATTTTTCAAAAAAATCACTTTTTTGGGATTTATTCTCCCCGTTCTAGGAATAAATAATAAATTTTCTTTCTTCTAAGTCGCGATCAAAATTTAGAAATTGCGGCAATTTTTCTAAAAAATCACATTTTTGGTATTTATTTTCCGCGTTTTAGGAATTGTGGTATCACACTTATATGAATTGCTGAGCATATGGGAACGGACGACCAGATAAATTGACAAAGATAGAATCTACTTTGAGTACTCTTACAACGGAGTTGGTCGCAATTATGACAGGGTCTGTAGAAAGTGGCAATTGCTTGGGAAATATTCAGACGAACCAGGCCTGAATATAATAAAAAAACGTGCCAGCACCATTCTCAGCTAAAAATAGAAGGAACGCAATAAGAGTGATCGCAGTGCTGATTGTTCATTGGTCAATTGGAAACTAGGCGCGATGAACGAAGCTACAATTCAACCATCTGTCAATTTCCGAATACCTGCCCATTCGTATGTCTTTAAACTTAGCAGCCCTTAATTTGTAAGACTATCCGTCTGTGTATGGTATATTCGTCGTCTATGCATCCGTCTGTCCATGTTCCTGTACGCACTTCCCTATCCTCCCGTCCATCTATAAGACTATCCAATTGTCCGTCTGTCCATGTATCTGTCCGATCTTGCGAATAGCTGTCCATTTGTATGTATTTCCATTTATCAGCCCTTAATTTGTAAGATTATCCGTCGTCTGTCTAAGATACATTCGTTTGTCCATGTTTCTTTCCCCCCTTCAATATCCACCCGCCCATCTGTAAGAATATACGTTTGTCAATCAGACCATCGTCTGTCTATGTATCTGTCCGTACTTCCAAATATCTGTCCATTAGTATGTCTTTCCGTTTATCAGCCTTCAATTTGTATGACTATCCATCTGTCCATCAGTCCGTCGTCTGTCTATGGTGTATTCGTCATCTATCCAACCATCCGTCTGTCCATGTTACTGTCCGCACTTCCGAATATCCGATCATTCCTTTGTCTTTATATTTGTGCACCCGTCCGTCTAAAAGATTATCCGTTTGTCCATCGCCTGTCCATGTATCTGTTGGAAATTCCGAATAGCTGATCATTCGTATGTCTTTCCATTTAGAGGCTCTCAATTTGTAAGACTATTCGTCTGTCCATCGTCTGTCTATGGTATATTCGTCTTCTATCCATTCGTCTGTCTATGGTGTATTCGTCCTCTATCCGCCTGTTCATGTTCCTGTCCGCACTTCATTATCCACCCGTACATTTATAAGACTATCCGTCTGTCCATCGTCTGTCTATGGTATATTCGTCTTCTATGCATCCGTCTGTATATGGTGTATTCGTCATCTATCCACCTATTCATGTTCCTGTCCGCACTTCACTATCCACCCGTACATTTATAAGACTATCCGTTTGTCCGTCTGTCCATGTATCTGTCCGATCTTCCGAATAGCTGGCCATTCGTATGACTTCTCATATATCAGCCCTCAGTTGGTGAGACTATCCATCTATTCGATGTCTGTCTATGGTGTATTCGTAGTTTATCCATGTTCCTGTCCGTCCTTCCCTATCTACCGGCCCATCTATAAGATTATCCGTTTGTCCGTCTGTCCATGTATCTGTCCGAACTTCCGAATAGCTGGTCATTTGTATTTCTTTCCATCTATCAGCCCTCAATTTGTAACTCTATCCGTCTGTCCATGTTCCTATCCGTCCTTCCGAATATCCGATCTTTCGTCTGTCTTTCTCCATATCCACCCGTCCATCTATAAGACTATATTTTTGTCCGTCTGTCGATCGTCTGTCCATGTATCGGAATAACTGGCCACTCGTATGTCTTTCCATCTATCAGCCCTCAATTTGTAATTCTAGCCGGCCGTTCGTATGTTTGTCCCTCCGTCAGACAACCGGTTCGTCGCCCCATCCTTCCGTCTGACCACTCGAAAATATGCCCTCCCCTCCATTTTTCTATAGCTCCATTTTACTATTCGTCTCTTCGTCCATGTGAAATTTCTAAAATGTTTGTCCCCCTTAACTCCCGTTTCAATACACTGTGCAACCTCCGCATTGACTCTATTGATGATATGGATGTAAGCCCTGGCAGCACAGACCATCACATCAGGGACATGCATACGGACTTGTGAAACTGACCCATCAGAATTACACCAACCACGAGCCATTTGATAGCAAACAAAGAATCCGCGTACGTGCCAGCCAGTGTCTGCAGGATAAACATGCACACATTACTGCCTTATATCCTTATTCATATTTTCAGGATTATCGTTGAACACAAAGAAGCAGAAGCCAAGCATGGAAGGGTTGTTTTCATAGTTTAACAATCGTTTGGAGTTGCTGGTCATGAACTGTTGGCTTGATATTTATTTTATTATGAAAAAGTAAATATCGGGCCAAAGAGAAAAAGTTTGCTTTATGAACTATTTTTGCCTAAGCAAAGTAAACAAAGGCGGCTAGACAAAACTTATGTGAAAATCCCCGGGAAAAACTCTTAATTAGTTTAAAGTAAATAAAGCTAAATGAAAACACAGGCTAGCTCGATTTTCAACTGAATGTTTGTTTTAAGTATTAAGGAAATTTTCATAGAGTAAACAGCGCGTTTTTTAACCCTTATCAGGGAGCGGGGAGCGATACAACAAACACACAACAAACATCTGTAGAGGTGACCTAATTTCAAATGTTATTCGCTTTGAGTCTCGCTCTCGAAGCAGAACCAAAAACGGAGGATGCCAGGCAAATGTCTACGAACACCTCACACTTTTCTCCTTTATTAATATATTATCAAAGAAGGCATAAATTGTGGTTTTTAAAAATTGAATTGAAAAAAAAAACTACAGGTGTCTTCTTCCGTCGCCGGGCATCAATTACATTGATCATTGGCTATTATGTAAATGTATTATTAAGTATTAAAGGCAGTAACCCCCAAGGGCAGGTGTATTGATGTAAGTATAGCCACAACATAAAGTGATGTTGATGCTCGTAATGTTCACATCTTGGAAATTTATTGAGTTGTCGATAGCTTAGTATTGATCTGGATGAAGAAATGACAATGTTAAGAGTATAGGCGATATTGCTGGGATATTATTGTAACGTCTCTATTTGTCCTTTACATATCCTTGATGTCTCGTATCTCAGCGACTAATTGCTTTGTCGCTGGCACTCATACCCACAGAAGGAAGCATGAAATGTTGTCTGGAATTGGTGGAAGTTTTTCCACTCACCAATATGAGATAAACATATTTTTGGGGACATACTTCTTGAAATAATTTGATTTTTAGACCACATATCGACGTAAAAACCATCGATTCCTCCGGGAAGAAAATAAATTTCCAATAAGGGACGATGTTGAAATTGTTTCAAACATAATGACACATGACGAACTTCTTTATACCCTCCACCGCCAGGATGGGGGTATACTAACTTTATAATTCAGTTTGTAATACCTTGAAATATCGACCTGAGACCCTATAAAGTATATATATTCTTGATCGTCATACAATTCTAAGACGATCTAACCATGTCCGTCCGTCCGTCCGTCCGTCTGTTGAAAGCTAGCTAGCATCTAAACGAAAGGAGCTAGAACGTTCAAATTTTCCATAAATGCGTCTTATAGTCGTAGATCAGTCGGGGCGAAATCAGCCCAAAAGGAAAAATTTTTCGCTCACAAGGACTAAAAATAACCATAATAACCTCTAATATTTTACAATATTTAGAAATTTTTTGCAATATATCGGCTTGTACTTACTTGATATTGGGTAGGCACATTCACCCTATAACAAAAACGTACACCATAAAGTAATTTTTATTTGTAGGGGGTGAAATAGGGCAAAAAGGGATAAAAATGGTACACATCAAACGACAACAGCTAGAGACACGAAATTCGGTGTCTACATTCCATATTTTATCATATTTTCCAAATTCGTACTTTTAAGGGGTAAAATGGGAATAGAGGGATAAAAATGGTACCAACCAAACCGATGTACCTAAAATAATACAGAGGAATGCATACGATGAGTATACATTCATTCCCCTGACTTCGTAGACACAAAAAATAAAAGATTTTTTCCACATTCGTACTTTCAAGGGATACCATGGGTACAGAGGGATAAAAATGGTACCAACCAAACGGCTGCCCCTAGAATAATCAAATTCGGTGTATATATTCCTCTGATTGCATAGACACGTCAAATACACGGATTTTTCAAAATGTTTACTTTTTGGGGTTAAATGAAAAAAATGGGATAAGAATAGTCCCAATCAAATGACCGTAGGTAGAGTCATGAAATTTGGAGTATACATTCCTCTGACTGTGTAGACATGGAAAATAAAAGGTTTTTTTTCCAAATTCGTACTTTCAATGGATACAATGGGTACAGAGGGATACAAATGGTACCAACCAAACGGCTGCACCTAGATTAATGAAAATCGGTGTATACATTCCTCTGATTGCGTAGACACGTAAAATAAAAGGATTTTTCAATTTTCGTACTTCTTGGGGTTAAAATGAAAATGGGAGTACAAATACTACCAACTAAATAACCACAGCTAGGGTCATGAAATTCGGAGTATACATTCCTCTGACTGCGTTGACACGGAAAATAAACTGATTTTTCGAAATTCGTACTTTTTGGGGCAAAATGGAAAAATGGGATAAAAATAGTACCATCTAAATGACCACAGCTAGAGTCATGAAATTCGGAGTATACATTCCTTTGACTACGTAGACATGGAAATTAAAAGTTTTTTTCCACATTCTTGCTTTCAAGGAATTCAATGGGTTCAGAGGGATAAAAATGGTACCAACCAAACGGCTGCACCTAGAATTATGAAATTCTGTGTATACGCTCCTCTGATTGTGCTGAAACGTAGAATAAAGGGATTTTCGGTGGTATGACGTAGACGTCATATTTGCGAAAGGGTTTTACGAAATTCGTACTTTTAGGGTGTAAAATGGGACAAAAATGGATAAACATCGAACATTCGTGCTGACTAAACGGCAGTAGCGAGAAACATGAAATACGGTGCGTTGCATACAATACCATGCAAACGAGCTAAAAATATGGACTTTTCGAAATTTGTACTTTTATGGGAGGAAAGAGACAAAAAGGGATAAAAATGGTACCAAGTTAAGTATTGCAGCTATAATCGCCAAATTTGGTGTGTTAATTCCTGTGACAACGTAGAAGCGCAATAAAAATGCATTTTTTCGAAATTTCTACTTATAAGAGGCGAGCGAGACAAAAAGGGATAAAAATTGTGCCAAATAAATTATTGCAGCTAGAATCGTGAAATTTGGTACGTAAATTCCACTGATTTACTGATCCGCAGTAAAATTTGATTGTTCGAAATTTGCTTTTTTAGGGCGTGCGCTGGACAAAAAGGCATTAAAATGGTACCAATTTAAGTATTGCAGCTATAGTCGTGACATTTGGTGTGTAAATTCATCTAACAACGTAGAAGCTCAATCAACATTGATTTTTTCGAAATTTCTTTTTAAAAGGGTGAACGGGGCAAAAGGGATAAAAATGGTACCAACTAAAGGATTGCAGCTATAGTCATGAAATTTGGTGTCTAAATTCCTCTGACTATGTAGAAGCGCAGTAAAATTGGACTGTTCGAAATTTTGTAGTTTTTAAGGGGTGTGCAGTAGAGCGTACCAGGTTACAAGTAAAAAAAAAAGTTCGCCGTACACCTTCGAATATGAAGTATTATTGAAAGGTAGTTTCAAAAAAATTTTTTTTATTTTTTTATGCCGAACGTAGGGGTCGCGCTTTTACATTTGTCTATATAACTTCTGCATTTATAAACGAATTTTAAAGTGTGATACATCGATGTTTTTGTCGAGGCCATTTTTTTTGTCTTTGAAGTCATTTTTTTGTCTTTGAATGTAAAAGCGCGACCCCTACGTTCGGCATAAAAAATAAAAAAATTTTTTTTGAAACTACCTTTCAATAATACTTCATATTCGAAGGTGTACGGCGAACTTTTTTTTTTTGAGGTACGCCCTAGTGTGCAGACCAAAGGGGATAAAAAATGTACCGATTTAAGTATTGCAGCTATAGTTTTGAAATTTGATGTGTAAATTCCTCTGACCATGTAGAAGCGCAATCAAAATTAATTTTGACAAAAAGGGATAAAAATGGTACCGATTTTAGAATTGCAGCTATAGTCGTGACATTTGGTATTTACATTCCTCTGACAACGTAGTAGCGCAAATCTAAATGGATGTTTCGAAATTTGTTCTCATAAGCGGTAAGCGGGACAAAAATGGGATACAAATTGTACCAACTAAGGTATTGTGGCTAGAATCGTGAAATTTGTATGTAAAGTTCTCTCACCGCATAAGAGCGCAATATAAATGCTTTTTTGCACTTTTAAGGACGAGCTGAAAAGGGATAAAAATAATACCAACTAAAGAATTGCAGCTAGAATCGTAAATTGTAAATTCCTCTGACCACATAGAAGTGCAGTGAAATTGAATTTTTCAAAATTTGTACTTTTAAGAGGTGCCCGTTCACAAAGGGATAAAAAAGGTGCACAGCCCTTTAAGTACCTAAACGCAGAACATAAATGGATATTTCAAAATTTGTAAACCAAATTTGTGGTACCAAATAAGATACATGTTTTTAGGGGAAAAGCGATAACACATTTTTGGAATGAAAAAGGTACAAAAAATTATAAATGGCCGGATACATCTGAAAAAATGAGATCGAGGATATAAAAGGCTCTGCGGTTGTAATTTTTTGTTCGAAACCGGGTAGAAAATGATCAAAGCGATACATATAAAGGGAGTTCAGCTAAAATAGTGCTTCGGTGCTAATTGAATATTAGTAATTTCTTAAAATGAATCCATTAAAAAATTAATATCATTTTCGAGTTTAGAAAGCCAAAATATAGTAGAAACTAGTTTTTTTGTCGCTTAATGTAATAAAAAAATTTCTTTTCTGCTTCGTGACCGAATTGCTCCAAGGATATGAAATTTCACAAAATATATCATTTTCCACTGATGGACGAAAAACGACGACGGGCGAAACTCCGATGGAAGGACTTTGTTCAAGAAGATCAATCTAGAGTGGAGGAGGCACACAAATGACCGAAGCCAAATTTTTGTGCGTTGAAGGCCAAAAAGTAAAAAATTCGAAAATTTCCTTTCCGCACAGTCATAGGAATGTTTATAAAGGGTGATTTTTTAAGAGCTTGATAACTTTTTTAAAAAAAAAACGCATAAAATTTGCAAAATCTCATCGGTTCTTTATTTGAAACGTTAGATTGGTCCATGACATTTACTTTTTGAAGATAATTTCATTTAAATGTTGACCGCGGCTGCGTCTTAGGTGGTCCATCCGCTTAGTCCAATTTTGGCATTTCCACGTTTTTGAGTAACAGAGACCCAATTGGTGCGAACGGCGACGAATCGAAAATTGGTGGTCGATTAAACTGACCATAAAATGGAAGCGCGCAATGAACTTTCTTAACAGAGCACGCATTTTGATAATAAAATTCAATAATTTGCAAGCGTTGTTCGTTTGTAAGACGATTCATGATGAAATGTCAAAGCATACTGAGCATCTTTCTCTTTGACACCATGTCTGAAATCCCACGTGATCTGTCAAATACTAATGCATGAAAATCCTAACCTCAAAAAAATCACTCTTTACTTTCATTATCCCAGCTGCAGGGGATGAACACTACGAATTTCATTAATCTAGCCGTAGCCATTTGGTTGGTACCATTTTTATCCCATTTTGTCCCGCTTCCTCCTTAACAGTACAAATTTCTACGTACAACATAATTGGAATATATACCGAATTTGATAATTCCAGCTAAAAAATGTTGGTGGGTACCATTTGTATCCCTTTTTCCCACTAACAGGTGAAAATCCATTTTTGTTGCGACTGCATTTTTAGAGGAATATTAAAAGAATTTTTAGGATACATTTCCCGTTTTCTCCCTTAAAATACAAATTTATGATTCTAGCTGGTGTCATTTTGTCGGTACGAATTTTTTGCCCTTTTCCGCATTTTTGGTCCTAAAAATGTGAATTTCGAGAGATTTCTTTATTTTTTTGTCTATAAGTAGTCAGAGCGACATATACACTGAATATCATTATTGCAACTGCATCTCCTTGGTTGGTACCATTTTTATCCCCTTCTGTACAGTTTTCCTCTAAAAGTAAAAATTTCGAAAAAAATCATTTATGTTGCTCATCCATAAAGTAAGGGTGATGTACGCTGTTGCTGCTGCTATTTGGATGGGACCAATTTTATCCCTTTATCCTCATTTTGGTATAACCTGAGGTATGAATATCGAAACAGTTAGAAAAATTGTTATCCCCTTTTGTCCCGTGTTCCCTCTAAACGTAAAAAATTTCGAAAAATTCATTTATTTTCGCGCGTCCGCAAAGTCATTGGAATGTTTACACCGAATTTCATAATTTCACCTGCAGTCATTTGATCGGTACTATTTTTATCCCCTTTACCTATTTTGACCGTAAAGGTAAGAATTTCGAAAAATACCTTTATTTTATTTATGCACCCAATTAGGGAGATGAAAACATCGCATATTTCTAACTGTTATCGAGAGATTGGTACGATTTTTATCCCCTTCCGTCCCAGTTTTCCCCATAAAAACCAAATTTCGAAAAATAATTTATATGCTGACAGGATTGTTTAGGCCAAATTTAATAATTTCACCTACAGCCGCTTTGTTGGTACAATTTTTATCCCTTTTAAGTTTTTACCCCTTAAAAGTACGAAGTTTTGGAAATCGTCTAACTTGACGAGTCTATGCAATTATGGAGATGCATACCATTTTAATTCTTTATTGTCCCATTTCACCGCCTAAAATTATGAATAACTTTATGCTTTAGAGGTAGATCTTTAGTTTTCTGTGGCGTTCTGGGGCAAGGATGTAATTGCTGTTCGATCTTTACAGTCTTCTTTTAAATTCATTTCAAATAAATTTTTGCAATCGTTCAGGAGCAAAACTGTCATTCCATTTTGGTGCTTGTTTTTAGGAAAATCTCTTCTTTTTCTCTTTTTTCAGTTAAGCAAAAATTGTGGTCTTCATTTACGTGATAACTGCCGTCAACACCTCGCTAAAGTCGCTAAAATTCTCTATGACAACTGCCACTGCAACTGATATCCTCCCACTTGACTTATTTGACATTTCATCTCGATATCAAATACTCCCCTCCCTCAAAATGCACTAAGACTAAGCATTCAATCGCGTTAAAAAAATTGAGTTTTTGGGTTTTCCAACCTGGGAAACAAAGGATCTCGGCGAGTTGTGGCTGCTGTGCATTTCAACACCATTGTCGGGTTTGTCAACTGCGAGTCAGTGATTGTCAGTGCATCTCGCGTTAATCTCATCATAAATAACAGAAAATCATTCAAATGGAATTTAACAAACGAAAGCCTCTGTAGCGTTGCGCGCGGCCTCAATCAACAAATGACGGCTAACGCTGGGGTGACAGACAACCGACGCCGCACCCTCTCTTCCGCGGCAACACCATGCACCGCACCAAGCACCACGCTTTGCCAGTTCCCCGGCCTCATAAACAACACAAAAAGTTTCAATTGTTCAACTGTCATTTGTTCGCAGTTATGAAATTGATGAGTCCTTTCGGAGTCCTTGTTGCTGATTTTGAGAGTTGGTGGATGTTGGTGGCAACACACACGCACACGTTCATAGAATGAGTGGTGGCTGATGGTGGAAGGGTGGGGGTTGTTCCCTTATGTTCAAATCATTGTTATTGTTCTGTCATACGTACATACATATGTTTGTCGTTAAACGTTTTTCGGTTATGTTTTCACAATAATTTGCATTGATGGCGCTACAAAAATTTTGCATAAATTTCCCATAAACTTGTGTAGTTTATTGGCATGTTAATAGTTTTATGCCTATTATATGGCCGGTAGTACAAATCAAAGATCATGTCGATAGATGCAAATGCAAATTGAAGTTATTACATGGACGACTTTGTTAAAGAATATTGGAAATTGGGAATTTTCAAATCAATCGAATGCAAATTTTCACCGCAGACGACAACAAAGGATCTCAAATTTAATGATTTAGAAAAATTCGTTAATGGGAATGTACTTTAAAGATTATGAAACATTTTCGGGAAAACCGGTTTTTTTCATCCGGGTTTTAAAACCGGTTTTTAAAAACCGGGTCTTGAAAATTTTTCTAGAAAATGATAATTTTATTATATTTTTGAGAAACGCGGGTTTAAATCTTGTTTTTGGCAGAAATTTTATAATATTAATAAACAAAGGGATCTACAATTTAATGATATACAAAATTCGGGAATGCACTTTAATTTTTTTGATAAACCGGGTTTTTTCAGCCGGGTTTTAAAACCGGTTTTAAAAACCGGATCTTGAAACATTTTCTAGAAAATTATAATTTCATTATATTTTTGAAAAACTCGGTTTAAACCCGGCTTTAAATCTTGGTTTGGGCAGAAAATCTTGAATGATCATCCTCGAAAGTTTATAATAGTAATAAACAAAGGGAACAAAAATTTAATTTAAATTTAATATTCCTTAACGGGAATGCACTTTAAAGATTATGAAATAAATTTCTGGAAAACCGGTTTTCTTCAACCGGGTTTTTAAACGGGTTTTTAAACGGGTTTTTAAACGGGTTTTAAAACCGGTTTTTGAACCCAGGTCTTAATGTTTTTTTCTTGAATTTTTTTTTTGTCATATTTTTGAGAAATTCGGTTAAAACATGCTTTAAATCCGGGTTTGGGTAGAAAATCTTGATGTTCCCTAACGTATCATTCTCAAAAGTTCATAATAATAATAAAATAAAGGATCTGAATTTACTGCCATATTCGAGTTTTAAACCGAAAATTTTAAAACCAGCAAAATGTTTTAAAAGTCTCTTTTTAGTGCCGGTTTTCCCTGATTTCATAAGACCAGACTTGAGTTCAAAAATGAGAAATTCACTATTTTTTAGGATGGTAATTTTTTAGGGGGTAACATTAGTATTCTCAGCAGAAGCCCGGCCTCAAAGCCAGTTTTATAACCGGTTTTCCCTGATTTCATAACACCAGACTTGAGTTCAAAGATTACAAATTCATTACTTTTTTGAGGAAGATATTTTTTATGCGGTAACGGCAGTATTTTCGGCAGAAACCCGACCTCAAATCCGGCTTTCAAACCGAGTTTATGGAATATATAAAATGTTTTAAAAAACGGTTTTCACAAGACGTTCACTTTCGAGGACAGACTTGGATTCCGTGATGACAAATAAAAAATTCACTAATTTTTTTCGAGGGTGATTATTTTTATAGCAAAACTTCAGAATCATCTACCTAAACAAAGGTCAAAACCCGATTTTGAAACCAAGTTTTTTTAATCATATTTCTCAGAAATAAAAACTAGAATTTTCAAAAAAATGTGTCAACACCAATTTTTATAACCAGATTTTTAACAAATGCGGTTTTCCGAGTTTTCCAAGGCCCCGATTTTTGAGAGCAGTCTTGAGCTCGGCGATGGAAAATTGGTTAAAAAAAAAATTACTCGTTTTTTCAAGCATTATTTTTTCGGAAAGGCAATTTAAAATCAGTTTATAAAAAAAGTTTCTCGAATTTAAACTAAACACAGAATTTTCGCGAAAATGTTTTTACAACCGGGATTCCGGTTTAACAAGCGATTCGCATGATCAGCATCGAGGCCAGATTTCATTGATTTCTGCGATGAAAAATTATTAAAGCAAAATTCAATCGCAAGTCTAGCATATTCGAGAGCAGATTTAGATGCTGTGAAAAATAAATAAACCAAAATTCACTCACTTTCTTTCGAAGATGATATTTTTGTAGGAAAACATCATCATTTTTGGTCAAAAACCGGGTTTTATAATCGGTTTCCCTGTTTTATAGCCAGTTTCCACAGCATTTTCGGGGGCAAACTTGAGTTCAGTGATGAAAAATTTATAAACCAAAATTCACTCAATTTCTTTGAATGTTGTTGAATTTCTTCTATTGATACTCTAGCATTTTCTGCCTAAACCCGCTTCAAAATCAGGATTTTAAGCTGAGGTTCTAGAAAATATATTAAAACTATCATTTTCTGCAGAATGTTTCAAAACACGGTTCTTATAACCGGTTTTCATAAGACCTACACTTTCGAGGACAGACTTTAGTTCAGCGATGAAAAATTAATAAACAAAAATTCGCTTTATTTTATTTGAGGGTGATCATTTCTTATAGGAAAACACAGGTATTTTCCAACGAAAACAGGTTTCATATCCACTTTTTAAGACAAGTTTCGCGAAAATATAATAAATCCTGTTTCGGTAAGCTTCCCCCCAAAAAAATGTTATTCTCTAAAAAGTATTTTATTTTACAAGTCTACGGAGTCAGAGAAATTCCATGATTTTACCTACAGTCGCATCAAGGTCGTACCACTTTTATCCCAATTTTCCCTTTCTATTAGGAATTTCGAAATATACAATTATTTTATAAGTTTACGCAACCACGCAAGCTGCCAACTCGACTACCGGGGACACGAATTTGGAAATTAGTACTTTAGTGGCTAAACGTGCGAAAACGGGATAAAAATGGTACCACCTTTCTTTCTAAAGACTTATACATGGGGATCAACATTTCATTTGTAGTACGTAAGTGGTGTAAGGAATTCCTTCAATTCACACGGAACAAAGAGGGATAAAAAGAGTGCCATTGTCCTGGACACATGGCAGTTGCTGGAATCGTGAAATTGGCTCTGTGCGGATTTAATGGGGTTAAAAAGAATTTGAGTGCTACAATAGTCCTGAAAAAATAATTATAGCAAGAGTCATGAAAATGACTTTTTTTAAATTCGTACCTTTTGGGATAAAACTGGACGGAAAGTAGTAAGTACCTTACTATAGTCCTTAGCAAATAGCTAAATCAAGAATTGGGAATTTCTAAATACAGATTATGTCTGCAATCAATAGAACGATCGATTTTTAATTCTTATCTTTTTAGGATAAAATTGTACAGAAAAGGGATAAAAATCGTACCATAGTCATGACCACACACGATTCTAGGTAGAATCATAAAATTCGTTATTCATATACCTCATAAAGTGTAGGCAGTCCACAAGAAATTCGTAAATTTTAAAAGTCAAACGGGACAGAAAAATGACGAAGGTACTAAAAAGTACTTTGTGACCATACAACGGCTGGGATAAGAAGGTGAGATTAGAAGGGAATGTTGTAGTCACACGAAATTTTGCTATAAAGTAAATGGCCACAGTTAATAACAAGTAAAAACGGCGTTAAGTTCGGCCGGGCCGATCCTTATATACCCTCCACCATGGATTGCATTCCACAGAGGTTGTCGGTTTTCGTAGAAGTGCAGTATTATTACAGGAAAATATAAATTTTTTAATATAGCCAAACCAAATACAAATATTGAAAAAAAAAATAATTTTATAAATAAATATAATATTTTAATTATTTCAAAACATTATTTATTTCAAATCAAAAAATAAATATTCTAATATTTATATTTTCAAAAAGCTCAAATACCATAAATATTGGTAGATAGTGGGTGCTACAGTTGGTTGTATTTCCATTTAAATTTTTTTTAATTCCAGAAGTACAAATTTAGAAAATCCATTATCAGACGTACGTAGTGCAAAATAACCTAATTTCATGATTCAACCAATTTTTGCCGTAAAAGAAAAGGTACGAATTTGGAAAAAAACTTTCTATTTTTGCGTGTCTATGCAGTCAGAGGAATGTATACACCGAATTCCAATGTTCCAGCTGCGGCCATTTGGATGGCACCATTTTTACCCCCTCGACGTTTCTACACAATTAGAATTTCATCATTCTAGCTGTAGTCGTTTATTTGGTACTATTTTTATCCCTCTGTACCATTGTATCCCTTGAAAGTACGAATTTCGAAAAATCCGTTTATTTTCCGTGTCTAGGCAGTCAGAGGAATGTATACTCTGAATTGCATGACTCTAGCCGCGGTCATTTGGTTGGTACTATTTGTATCCCCTTTTTCCATTTTAACCCCAAAAAGTAGGAATTTCGAAAAATTCGTCTATTTTCCGAGTCTACGCAGTCAGAGGAGTGTATACTCCGAATTTCATGACTCTAGCTGCGGTCATTTGATTGGTACTATTTGTATCCCCTTTTTTCATTTTAACCCCAAAAAGTACGAATTTCGAAAAATCTGCTTATTTTAAGTGTCTACGCAATCAGAGGAATGTATTCACCGAATTTCATTATTCTAGGTGTAGCCGTTTGGTTGGTACCATTTTTATTCCTCCGTACCCATTGTATCCCTGAAAGTACGAATTTGGAAAAAAAAACTTTTATTTTTCATGTCTACGTAGTCAAAGGAATGCATACTCTGAATTTCATGACTCTAGTTGCGGTCATTTGGTTGGTACTATTTTTATCCCCTTTTTCTATTTTGACACCAAAAAGTACGAATTTAGAAAAATCAGTTTATTCTCCGTGTCTACACAGTCAGAGGAATGTATACTCCGAATTTCATGACTCTAGTTGCGGTCATTTGATTGGTACTATTTTTATCCCCTTTTTTCATTTTAACCCCAAAAAGTACGAATTTTGAAAGATCCGTGTATTTTACTTGTCTATGCAATCAGAGGAATGTATACACCGAATTTCATTATTCTAGGTACAGCCGTTTGGTTGGTACCATTTTTATTCCTCCGTACCCATTGTATCCCTGAAAGTACGAATTTGGAAAAAAAAACTTTTATTTTTCATGTCTACGTAGTCAAAGGAATGCATACTCTGATTTTCAGGACTCTAGTTGCGGTCATTTGGTTGGTACTATTTTAATCCCTTTTTTTCATTTTAACCACAAAAAGTACGAATTTTGAAAAATCCGTGTATTTTACTTATCTATGCAATCAGAGGAATGTATACACCGAATTTCATTATTCCAGGTGTAGCCGTTTGGTTGGTACCATTTTTATCCCTTTATTCCTATTTTGCCCCTTAAAAGTATGAATTTGGAAAAAATACTTTTATATTATGTATCTACTCAATTAGAGGAATGTACACACCGAATTTCGTGTTTCTAGCTGTTGTCGTTTAATATGTACCATTTTTATCCCTTTTTTGCCCCATTTCACCCCCTACAAATAAGTATTACTTTATGGTGCACGTTTTCGCTATAAGGGGAATGCGCATACCAAATATCAAGCAAATATAAACAGACATATTCAAAAAAACATGCTTAAATACGCTAAAATATTAGGGATTATTATGGGTATTTTTAGTCCTTGTTAGAGAAAAAGTTTTCCCTTTGGGCCGATTTCGCCCCATTTCAATCCCAACCGATCTACGACTATAAGACGCATTTATGGAAAATTTGAAGGTTCTAGCTTCTTTCGTTTAGATGCTTGCGTGCTTTCAACAGACGGACGGACGGACATGACTAGATCGTCTTAGAATTTTATGACGATCAAGAATATATATACTTTATAGGGTCTCATGTCGATATTTCAAGGTGTTACAAACGGAATGACAAAGTTAGTATACCCCCATCCTGGAGGTGTAGGATATAAAAACTAGGTTTGGATCCCATGACATTTTTCATTCGGTCCCAAGATATAAACGCTAGAGAATTTCCTATTAAAGTGAATAATTTTAGGCAAATATTGGTTTCTATTTTTTTGGTAGACCATCTTTAAATGAATTTGTATTTTTTAAGAAAATTTGAAAATTTGAAACTGTTTTCGAATACCTTGGAATTATGTGTCTAAGGACCATAGAATATAAGATATCCACAGGGTAATATGTGCTAACAATCTGAAGAACAATTGATCACATTGCCGTTAACATCATCAAAATTCTATGAGGCTCTGTCTCTCTCCAGAGGCCAAATGCCTTCAGCCGGCCTCCTTTGCTTTACATTTCAAAGTGGAGATAAGGAAAATATCATATTTTCTCTTCATATTTTCTTTTCATATTCAGAAGAAAACTACCTTTTTGGCGCACAACCGACTGAATTGTTATAGAAAAAAGTGCTTAAGTCATGTCACGTGACAGAGAACAACAGAAGGTAAACAAAACAATCTGACTGATGACGAAGATGATGATGATCAGACATCAACCGCCGAGGAACACCAGCAACGGCAACACCTGGAGGGAGGGAGCGATGCTAACTTGAAGTTGATGGCAAAGAACCGCCAAAAACATGACAACACCAACGCCTTCCTCGAGTCGTTGAGTTGAGTTTCAAGAGGCCAGCCACCAAAAAAGTGCGTGTGTCAGTTGCGACAGCAATGACGACATGAAGACATCTGTCAGATTTTGAAGCAACCTGAGGATGAAGACAATAAGGATAACAAAACGTCAAACGTCGTTGAAGAAATGAGCAATGAATGAAGTGGCTCAACAAAGGCAACAACAACAACAACAAAATGAAACAAAACAACAAAACATGACGACAAGACACTCCAGAGACTTAGGCAGCGAGAGGTGCAGGAGGAAACCAAACACAAGGCGTTTTGTTGTTCGAGGCAAACGGCACAAGTCACGAAGGACTCCCTCACAATCTTGTTGTCTGTGTGGTGGGGGGAGGAGGCGATGTAGCCGAAGACAAATAGTTTTTCTCGGCGAATAATAATCAACATCAGTTGATCGATCGATGACCCAGGGAATATTTGAAAATATTCGAAAATATTGTTGACAGTTACATTTGAATTCTGACCCAGTACGCGCGTGTGTCAGCCGAAAGGTGTCCTTTGTTGAGCAGAAGAAGAAAAAAAAAACGAAACGAAACAAAATGAATTCATGCATTTTAAACTTCGACACGTGACTTCATTAGCATTGCCAGGCATATAGAAAGTCATTAATTGCACACGCACACACGTCACACGGCGGCCGGTCAGGACGAAATCCTTTTTCTAAAGCTGTTCGCAAAGTCAAAAAGTTACAGTCTCTGCAGAACAACACACACATGTCCTCGTCGTCATCGTCATCGTCCCCGTGACCAAGCCCACATATGCTGTTGCCAAATATTGTAAAGGACATAAGGGTAAGGGGTAGGGGTAGGGGTAGTGTGTCAAACAACAACCCTGATCGCGGATTTTTTGCATAAACCCTGTCCTGGTGGTGGACTACGACGAGGCAACAAAACAATGCAGGTTGGCTGGAACAACACCTCGGAATGCATTTGCATTTTTGCAAATGCATCCTTCAGCCCGGGGCCCTATGGCAGCCCTAAATATGAACTCATCGACTTTATTAATGATGTTTTTAATAGAGATCCGCTGGCTGTTATGGTCTATGATTACCAATGAACTGATCTCGTCTGTGTTTGCTAACACCACCACCATCACCATGGAAGTTAATCAAATTCACATTTGTGTAGGATCTTCCTTCCCTTACTCACTGTGGCCGAAAGAATTGCCCTTCATCTGTGGAAACTTTCATTTGACTAATGTCCACTATGACTTTTCAAAAAAAAATGATGATGTCTAGTTAAAGTTTTGTCAAAATCGAAAGCCACCCCATTTTCCAAAAGAAGTCAACATTTCAACCCCCCTTTCCCTTATAAGGGAAAGCCAAAGAATAAGGTTCGCAGTGGTGAATGAAAATGTAGCAGAGACTCGGACCGTTGGACAATGGATTCATTAGAGTTATGCGTAAGTTTTAAAAATGAAATTGTAACATAAAATAAATATATATTTTTAAAAAGTACAATTGAATAATTCGCTCCTTTATACTAGATTACTAGATAAAATTTTGGCAAACTAGAGGAATAAAAAATAAATAGAAAGAGTATTACGTTCAATTTTATTTAAAAAAAAACGACCTCAAGTCGAACAAATCAAATCAAAAACTATATTTTTAAATATTAAATATTAAAAATTTTATTATATTAATTTTTTTAAATATATAGGCCGTATACCAAAAAATACACATTTGAACATAAAATAAAAAATATATGAAATATAAAAGTAAATATAGAAAATTTTATAAATAAATAATAAAATACAGAAAAATATATCCTGAGCATGTGCCTTCCCAAAAGGGTATTTTTTAATTACACTGTCCAAGAAATTAATATTTTTTGAATGGAACAGAATAGTGACTCTATAATTCTGAAAGGACATCTTGAGTAGACCATTTTTGTAGAATAACCTCATAGTCCAGCTGGTCTGAGTTTCTTTTTACATTGGATCAAAGTTTTAATTTTTTGGTCAAAGTTAGCATTATACTAAGTCGGAAAAGTGTTGTAAGTTAATGTCTGAGAGAATTCTTATTGTCAGAACTATATTGTGAAATTGTAGGAGGATCATATTTGTGGAAGATCTTAACCCTCTAGCTCCTCTTTTTATGGGTCAATTTGACCTTTTCTTTCGAGAAAATCAAAAAAGTCCCTATAAAAAGGACATTTAAGAATTAAAATGTTCTACGAAAAAATTTGTCGGAATATTTCAGTGGGGGTCACCGAAGATACCAAAGCTTAATTTATCGAACATGGCTGACAATCAATTGTGCGATAAATCAAAAATCCACTAAAGGGTATTCAGAAAGCGAATATAAGGCGAAATAATTAAAAAACAAGTAAGGAAGGTTTAAGTCGGGCGTGGCCGACTATATGATACCCTACACTTAGTCATTATACCCTATGGTGTAGGATATAAAAAGGTCATTTAATTTGAAGCGGGTGATATACGATGCAGCTATAAGAGGAGAATATACTACAAATTCCATACTTCTAACTGAATTTGTAAGAAAATTTTAACACAAACTTTGAATGGGAGCTATATACAAATCTGAACCGATCTGACCCATGTTTAGCATAGGTTTTCTAGTTGAAATATTAGACGCTTTCCCAAATTGTATGGAGTGTTAAATATGTTGTTACTAGAGCGGAAAGAATCAAATCGGGAGCTATATATAATCTGAACCGATGTGACCCACCTTCGCTATAGTAATTTCTATTTGAAACATTAGATGATGTGCCGAATTAGAAGAAAATCTCTTCAAATATGCAATTTCTAGAGCGGAAATAGTCAATTTAGTAGCGAAATTTGTAATGGAGCTATATATATATATATATATATATATCTGAACTCATCTGACCCATTTTCAGTTGAAATATAAGCCAAATTTGAAGAAAATCTGTCAAAGTTTGTGGTTTCTAGAGCGGAAAGAGTCAAGTCGGAGGAAACATTTGTATGGGAGCTATATATAAAACTGAACCGATCTATCCAAATTTTACCAGAGTTGTTTCTAGTTCTGCAAAATTGGTGGAAAATATGTTGAAATATGTGGTTTATAGAGCGGAAAAATTAAAATCGGAAGCAAAATTTGTATGGGAGCTATATCTAAATCTGAACCGATTTGCTTCAAATTAAATAGCGTTCGTCCTTATCCCATAAAACTTCGTTGTGCAAAGTTTCATTTAGTTCTAACAACAATTGCGACCTGGACTTTGATTACAATAATAGATGGACAGATGGTCGGACGGACGGACATCGCTAAATCGACTCAAAGAGTGATTCTAAGTCGATCGGTATAATAAACGATGGGTCTATCTCGTTTCCTTTTGGGTGTTACAAACAAATGCACAAAGACATTATACCCTGTGGTGTAGGGTATAAGAATAATTTCTGTTCGGAACCAAAATATTTTGTATAGGGTAAGTCTACAAGATTTCGACCCAACATGGATTTCGACCCTCATCGATTTTGATGAAGTTTGGCACACACATTCTACTATTGGTTGAGGGAAATGTACCGTTTACCGTAGATCAAAGTATTAAGTGGTTTAAGTTTTATAGTGGTCCAAAATTGGTTATATCGGGGTCTTTTTTGAAGAGGTGGCTTCCTTATCGATATCATAAGTTTGGATCGCGTCATCAGATTTGAACGATATTGATATCATCTGAAATATATACAGCTCCTCGTTCCGAATCTGCATGAAAATATGAATGTCATTTTGGTCCAAAGACTCAAAAAATTAAAAATAATTTTAGTCCTTGAATATCCTGAAAAACATATCTTTAATTTTCTTTATTTTGTATTTTTGTATTTTAGATTATTTTATTCTCTACAAAATATATAAAAAATTCAGAGTGGGGTGACCATAGGTTAAGAAATTACGGCTGTTTTTCCAAAGTATTGCGTTATTTCAGCAAAGTCGTAGAAGTGCATATAGCCAAACCATATCAAAATATTGAAAAAATAATTTTATAAATAAATATAATATTTTTATTATTATTATAAGGCAAGGCTACCAATACTTTTACACGATATATATCAAAATAATACTTCAAGTCAATTCAAAAAATAAATATTTTATATTTATATTTTCAAAATAGCTTAAATACCACAAATATTGGTAGATAGTGGGTGCTACAGTTGGTTGTATTTCCATTCTATTTTAATTCCAAAAGAACAAATTTTGAAAATCCTTTATCTAAGACGTACATAGTGCAAAATAACTTAACTTCATGATTCAACCAATTTTTGCCGTAAAAGAAAAGGTACGAATTTGGAAAAAACTTTTTATTTTGCGTGCCTATACAGTCAGAGTAATGTATACACCGAATTTCATGATTCCAGCTGCGCCCATTTTACCCCTTTGACGATTTTTACCCCCTTGACGTTTCTACGCAATTAGAATTTCTTCATTCTATCCATTGAAAGTACGAATTTCGAAAAAATCGTCTATTTTCCGTGTCTACGCAGTCAGAGGAATGTATACTCCGAATTTCATTATTCCAGGTGTAGCCGTTTGGTTGGTACTATTTTTATCCCTCCGTACCCATTGTATCCCTTGAAAGTACGAATTTGAATAAAAACCTTTTATTTTTCATGTCTACGTAGTCAAAGGAATGTATACTCCGAATTCCATGACCCTAGCTGCGGCCATTTGGTTGGTACTATTTTTATCCCCTTTTTCTATTTTGACCCCAAAAAGTACGAATTTCGAAAAAATCGTCTATTTTCCGTGTCTACACAGTCAGAGGAATGTATACTCTGAATTTCACGACTCTAGCTGTTGTCATTTGGTTGGTACTATTTGTATCCCCTTTTTCATTTTAAACCCAAAAAGTACGAATTTTGAAAAATCCGTGTATTTTACTTGTCTATGCAATCAGAGGAATGTATGCACCGAATTTCATTATTCTAGGTACAGCCGTTTGGTTGGTACCATTTTTATCCCTCTATTCCCATTTTACCCCTTAAAAGTACGAATTGGGAAAAAATACCTTTATATTATGTATCTACTCAATTAGAGGAATGTACACACCGAATTTCATGTTTCTAGCTGTTGTCGTTTAATATGCACCATTTTTATCCCTTTTTTGCCCCATTTCACCCCCTACAAATAAGAATCACTTTATGGTGCATTTTTTTGATAAAAGCAAATATAAACAAACATATTAATAAACATGCTTAAATGCTCTAAAATATTAGGGATTATTATCGGTATTTTTAGTCCTTATGAGGGAAAAAATTTTCCCTTTGGGCCGATTTCGCCCCGTTTCAATAGGACTATTAGACGCATTTATGGAAAATTTGGACGTCCTAGCTCCTTTCGTTTAGATGCTAGCGTGCTTTCAACAGACGGACGGACATGGTCAGATCGTCTTAGAATTTTATGACGATCAAGAATATATACACTTTATAGGGTCTCAGGTCGATATTTCAAGGTGTTACAAACTGAATCCTGGAAGTGGAGGGTATAAAAACTAAGGATTAAACTTGAAATATATGTTAATGCTGAACTAATACAGATTGAAGATGATATTTGAAGTATTTTTAATAAATATTCTGCTCTTTAATTTGACACTAATACCGTTATCATAGGGTGGGAATAAGTATTTAAAATAATTTTCAAAAAATTGTATCATTTGGAATTTTCCAATCCTTTTAAGGGGCAACATGATGAGATAATGAAAAACTAAGAATGCCAAATAACTCTATTTGGCCTATAGCTTCAGATTGTAACGACTTTTAACACATTGACGTACGGTGTTATGAGCTAAGTAAGAACACTGGCAGTAGTGTGCTATAAATTTACCCTCTTATGTTCCACCAAATCGTCGCAACAAAACAAATAGCCCGCTATAATAGATGCATAACGTTTCACTTAATATGACAAACGTTTATTTCCGAATCATTGGACTTCTAAAGGACATACACGCGCTCGCAATCAAAATGCTCAAAAAACATGTTGGACGAGGGATATACTAACGAACACACACACACGTCAAACCAACAACAAAAGAAAACGAACTCAATTCAACGAGAATTGTGTTTGAGAACTGCAAGCTTTTCCCGGGCTCAAGTTAACACAAATTTCCAGCAATTTTACTAGCTGTCATTTATTTACAATGGCACCCAAAACAAAAAAACGAAATGAAATGAAAATGCCCACAAAAAACCGGTAAAAAGGAACGAAAAAGCCGGTAATGTAAATAAGGATATGAAAGTGGCAAGCAAACACGTGGAAAACTACTGAGCCAAACACCAGAGATAGATTTCCAACGGGCGTTAGGAGGTGGTTACGCCTGTCATCCTCATACTCAAGGACAATGACAGCAGCAGCACAACTAGCAGCCAGCATCATTGTCATTCCTATTGCCAGTGTGTGTGTTGGGGTGTGGCATGTGATGGTGAGTGAAGTGATGTTTGCGACATGTCACTTTTTCAAACATGTTGTCATCGTCACATTTGTTTGGTTTTTGTGTAATTTTTTTCCTCATTTTTTATCAAAATTTCGTCTGTTATTTTTTTGGGATGTCCTTTGCAGCGCAAAAGTTATGCAAACAAGTAAACGTTGTTGTTTTCGTTACAATTCGTTTGGGCTTCACTTCTATTTTTTCTGTTGGATTCCACACATAAAACTATGACTATTTCCAATTTGTACTGAAGTTGTTGTGAAGTGTCTGCCAGCGAGCCAGCCAGCATCCCTTGTATAGGGAAAACCGGGCAAAAGGTGTGTCTATTTGTTACAACACACACTCGCACGCACGCACATTCAACTTGTGTTGCAGATGTAAATTTGAATGTAATTAAAAATAAGTTGTGTTCCGTTTTGGATTTTTGTGATGAACGTCAACCAACCAAAGCATTTTTGGGTAATTTTTGTTATCCAAAAAAAAAGTGACACTATTTTATCGCTTTTTAAATCTTTTGCAATTACAAGGAGTGGATGTTGAACTTGAGCGTCCTGCAGGAGTATCAAAACGAGTGGTTGCAAACATTTAAGAGACCATGAAAATAACAATTTGTTACATTTCGAGCTAAAATAGAGAGGAGTCATTACAAAAAATTTAATTTTTGACAAAAAACTTGAAATTGAAAACAAAAATGTCAAAAATTAAAACGTCGCTTTTTCAGCGTTTTACTTTTGGCAAAAATATCCACAATATTGCGGGCAGAAACCGAAATAATTTTTAAGGAAATAAAAAGGAAGTCAGAACAAAATTCCTTATTGAACAATAGCAAGTTCTAGCACATAGCAACTTCACACATATTCATTGCCTTTGTCAAGTGATGCATTTATGATATTTAATTTTTAGTGCTTTTTATGAGATTCCTTCACTCAATGGATTAGATTTGGCTTGACTATGTCAAAATAACACAAAAAAAGATTAGGATAATACAAGGAAGGATGTGAAAAACACTTGATAAGTCGTTACGTTCGGCCGGGTCGCATATATATTCAAAAGTGGCTATAAACGAAAACACACGGGAGCGAAAAATAGAATTTTCCCCAGTTTAAAGAGTAATTATAAATCATTCTTCTACAGTGTAATCTACTAATATTTATTAATTGCTACGATTAAAAATTATTCAAATAAAAGCACATGACCATTTCTACATTTTTATTATTTATTATATCCTCCACCTCAAGGATGGGGGTATACTAACTTTGTCATTCCTTTTGTAACACCTTCAAATATCTTTATCATCATAGAATTCAAAAACGATCTAGTCATGTCCGTCCGTCCGTCTGTTGAAATCACGCTAGCATCTAAACGCAAGGAGCTAGGACGTCCAAATTTTCCATAAATGCGTCTTATAGTCGTAGATCAGTTGCGATTGAAAGTGGGCGAAATCGGTCTAAAGCGAAAAACTTTTCCCTTACAAGGACTGAAAACACCCATAATAACCCCTAACATTTTATAGTATTTAAGCATGATTTTTCAACTTGATATTAGGAATACGCATTCCCACTATACCATAAAGCGATTCTTATTCGTAGGGGGTGAAATGGGGCAAAAAGGGATAAAAATGGTACTTATTAAACACAACAGCTAGAAATACGAAATTCGGTGTGTACATTCCTCTAATTGAGTAGATACATAATATAAAAGTATTTTTCCCAAATTCATACTTTTAATGGATTAAAATGGGAATACAGAGATTAAAATGGTACCAACCAAATGGCTGCACCTAAAAATTCCTCTGATTGCATAGTCACGTAAAATAAAGGGATTTTTCGAAATTTGTACTTTTTGGGATTATAATGGAAAAGGGGATAGAAATTGTACCAACCAAATGACTGCAGATAAAGGCATGAAATTCGGA
Source organism: Polietes domitor (assembly GCA_947397865.1). Taxonomy (NCBI): domain Eukaryota; kingdom Metazoa; phylum Arthropoda; class Insecta; order Diptera; family Muscidae; genus Polietes; species Polietes domitor. The sequence continues at coordinate 174,711,065 of OX377620.1, read as the reverse complement.
GCATACATTCCTCTGACTGAGTAGACACGAAAAAAGTTTTTTCCAAATTCGTACTTTCAAGGGAATCAATGGGAACAGAGGAATAAAAATGGTACCAACTAAACGGCTACAGCTAGAATGATGAAATTCGGTGTGTTCATCCCTCTAATTCTGTAGACGCGTAAAATAAAGATTTTATTTTTGAAATTCGTACTTAAGGGGGTAAAATGGGAAAAAGGGGATGAAAATGGTACTAACTAAACGGCTACTGCTATAGTGATGAAATTCAGTGTGTACATTTCTCTAATTTCGTAGACAAATAAAATAAGGGGTAAAATGGAAAAGGGATGTGTACGTCAGATAATGGATTTTCAAAATTTTTACTTTTGGAATTAAAATAGGATGGAAATACAACCAACTGTAGCACCCACTATCTACCAATATTTATTTTTATACACTCCACGAGAGTATTATGTCTTTGTGCATTTGTTTGTAACACCAAAAAGGAAACGAGATAGACCCATTGTTAATTATACCGATCGTCTTAGAATCAATTTCTGAGTCGATTTAGCAATGTCCGTCTGTCTGTCCGTCCGTCCGTCCGTCCGTCCGTCCGTCCGTCCGTCCGTCCGTCCATCTATTCTTGTAATCACGATACAGGTCGCAATTGTAGACAGAACCAAATGAAACTTTGCACAACGATGTTTTTCGTTATAAGGACGAACGCTATTTAATTTGAAGAAAATCGGTTCAGATTTAGATATAGCCCCCATACGAATTTCACTCCCGATTTGACTCTTTTCACTCTAGATACCACATATTACAACAGATTTTCTTTAAAATTGGCAAAACATCTTATATTGTAACTAGAAACACCTGTGGTAAAAATGTGTTAGATCGGTTCAGATTTATATATAGCTCCCATACAAATTTCTCTCCCGATTTGACTTTTTCCGCTCTAGATACCACATAATGTATCAGATTGTCTTCAGATTTGGTACAACATCTTATATTTCCACTACAAACACCCATGGTGAATATGGGTCAGATCGGTTCAGATTTATATATAGCTCCCATACAAATTTCGCTCCCGATTTGACTTTTTCCGCTCTATAAACCACATATTGTATCAGATTGTCTTCAGATTTGGTAAAACATCTTATATTCCCACTAGAAACTCCCATGGTGAATATCGGACAGATCGGTTCAGATTTATATATAGCTCCCATACAAATTTCGCTCCCGATTTGACTTTTTCCACTCTAGAAACCACATATTGTATCAGATTGTCTTCAGATTTGGCAATACATCTTATATTTAAACTAAGAACATCTATGGTGAAAATAGGTCAAATCGGTTCAGATTTAGATATAGCCCCCATACAAATGTCGTTCCCGATTTGAATTTTGCGCTCTAAAAACCATATATTGTACCCGATTTTCTTTAAATTTGGGACAACATCTTATAATCCAACTAGAAACACTATGCAGAAATTGGGTAAGATCGGTTCAGATTTAGATATAGCCCCCATACAAATGTCGCTCCCGATTTGACCTTTGCCGCTTTAAAAGCGATTTTCGATTTTCTTTAAATTTCGCACAACATCTTATAATCTAACTAAACAAAACTATGGTGAAAGTGGGTAAGATCGGTTCAGATTTAAATATAGCCCGAATTCAAATGTTGCTCCCATAAGTTTAACCGATTTTGGCCAAACTATATATTTTATATTTCACCTATTTCGTTCCAGGTTTCAATATATCATCATACAAATGTCCTTTCCGATATAAAATTTTTTGTCAAACACATACATTTACAGGATACAAAAAACCTTCCCGTTTTCACTTTTTCACCGAATTGATTTGTATTCGGATTGAAAGTGGAGTGTATCATAGAGTCGGCTCCGCCCGACTTTAGCCTTTCCTTACTGGTTTATTTTGAAAATGTAAATATAAAAAAAATTATTTTTGATTTGACTTGATTGAAGTATTATTTCGATATATATAGTGTAGCCTTGTCTTATAAGCGCGGTGTGAAATAATAAAAATATTATATTTATAATATTAGAGCACTTCTACGAAAATCGACAGCTTCTGTGGAATGCAATGCCAACATACCGTTGTTTTTACTTGTTTTTTTAATACGTATACAAAATTTGACTTGAACTGGGATATTCTACTGCCTCAATACCACTTTGTATCTATATCTTAACGAATGCAAACTTATTTACAAATGGCATGGTGACATTCAGTACTTGGCTGCAGACTACCACATGATTTCCACCCGGTGAAAGGTTTCTTCATGTGGCTTCGCAGCGACTTTTCAATAACGTACCCGGCCTCTTTAAGTGAATGATTCTCACAAACTAACGAGAAATACAACTCACACCACTTCGTGGCCTAGGGAATTATAAGTTAGTTTCGCGCCAAATGTTTGTAACACCAAGAAATAATTGAGCTAGACCCACCTTCTTTAGCCTTTCAATACTTGTTTTGGGGAGATGCCCATATGTCCATACTTTGGTATAACCCAAATGGTCCCCATTCTGCTCTATTACAGCTCTTGAAACTACATCTTACATCGGATCTTCATCAAATTTTGCAGATCACTATATGCTTCAACTAGGAATACCTAGACGCATGCCACATGCCTCAAGTGTTGTTATAGGCCCCTTCAAATGTCCGTCCGATTCATCCTATTACCGCTGTATAATCTGTATCTTGATCAATTTTTCCATATCATGTTATATTTACTCGGAATATCTGATGGAAAATTGGATCAATTACTTAATTATTTACCATTCTCATTAAATTTGACTAAAGATGAATTTATAGTAACAGTATAATTTATATGAACAACATAAAATTGCTCCCATGAAATACCTGGGTTTAGTAATAAAAGCGAGGTATATACGCAGGGATTGGTGTAGGGTATTATATAGTCGGCCCCGACCGACTTTAGCCTTTTATTACTTGTTTTAATTAATTTTAATATTTTTTATGAAAAGAATGCTAACATAAACAATCCAAGGTGAGGCGAAAAATCATACCATTTGCCAGGAATGACTCATATACCTGTTCTGTTGAACCAATTCTAGAATCTAAAAAGTATTCGCGATAATGTGAACTAATTAAAAACACGAGTGTTCAAGTTTGCGAAGGCCAGCGATTCAATATGAAAGGTATTCCCATTACCATCGTTTTAAACTATTTATACGCTTTAAAATCGGATCTAGAACTTATTTGCAAAAGAAAAAACATTTATTAAGAAAATTATTTGAAAAATTGGAGTACACTTCCTCATTGATTTCATCCTTGAACAGTTGATAATGTGTAAATCATAAGATTTATGTTATGAAGCAGATCATATATGATATATACATTAAAACTAGTACATTTAGGTACTTACATTTCTGGAGCGATGGATATCCAAAAGCTGAACAGTCTATGAATGGTGAGACTGTATTAATTTGTGAACTTCCTTCAGCTTCAATGCAAAAAGGCTCGTTCCTGAGGAAGTCGAGGAAAATCGTTTCTGTGTGTTTTGTATCGCAACCGATTCTCTTCAATAAATTTTGAAGCAACTGTTAGAATATAATCCGTAGGGTTTAATGAGCCCGCAATATCAGCCCACATTAGTAATCTGCATCATGAAACACAAAACAGTACCACAACATTAGCAACCCACATATCAAATTTCCAATTTCTATTTACATACAGTTGGCCTGAGTAATCTACACCTTCACGCCGCCAAAAATGATTTAAACAAATTTAAATTGTAACCCACACCCTCGGTGTGCAAACGCAAATATTAGAGATAAACAAACCATAATTACATGACATAATTGAAATTTATAGATGTCACGTAATCGAACCTTCATTAAAATTTACAAACTATCAGGATGGTAATCCTTTCGCAGAAAACCCCCACCCAATGCACCCAGTTTGCTAATTTTAAATTGATAAATCCTCTTAGGACGTGAAAACAAAAACCAATGATTTGCAAAAATGAAAAGGAAAACTGATTTTGATTAATCAAAGTCAAAAGTAAATAATAGCTGCCGAGGAGGAAGGGAGCAAAAATCGTTATGCAAACTTTGGCCAGAGGGAAAAGGCAAATTTAACCCTTTCCGCGAAACAATTGAGAGCTACCAACCAACAGACAGACATCGCCAACCATCGGCAGGAATTGAATGGTGGTGCTGGTGGTGGTGGTGTCGATGATGGTGCCTGTGTTGTTGATGCTGATGATGGTGGTGGTGGTGTTGGCATCAACATCATACGAATCATTTGTTTACCATTTGAAAGGGATATGCAAAAGACTCCTTCGAGGCAGGCACAGTGGTTGCGGACAAACAAAATTGTGTTATAATATGAAGTTTGAAGAATTGAAATTGGGGAGGGATACTTATATGAAGGCCCTGCAATCACAGTAAGACAAGTAAGGAAAGTCTAAAGTCGGGCGGGGCGGACTATATGATACCCATACTATATGATACATTCAATCGCATTGAAATTGAATTCGGGGATGAAAGTGATATCAGGAATGATTTTTGTATGGGTACCTTATATGTGCTCTCTAAAACAGAAAAAGTCAAATCGAGAGCGAAATTTTTATGGGAGCTATATCTAAATCTGAACCGATTTGACCCACTCTCACCATAGATGTTTCTAGTTGAAATATAAGATGATGTAGCAAAATTGAAGAAAATCGGTTAAAATATATGGTTTCTAGAGCGGAAAAAGACAAATCGAGAGGGAAATTTGTATGTGAGCTGTATCTAAATCTCAACCGATCTGATCCACTTTCACCATAGACGTTTTTAGTTTAATTATAAGGTACTGTGCCAAATTTGAAGAAAATCGGTTAAAATATGTGGTCCCTAGAGCAAAAAAAGTCAAATCTGTAGCGAAATTTGTATGGGTATTTTATATAAATTAGATCCGATCTAACCCATTTTCACCATAGATGCTGTAATATAAGATGTCTTGCAAAATTTTAAGAAAATCTGTCAGAAGAAGTCAATGGATGACTTCTGTACTATAGAAGTCAATGGATGACTTCTATACTATAGAAGTCAATGGATGACTTCTATACTATAGAAGTCAATGGATGACTTCTATACTATAGAAGTCAATGGATGACTTCTATACTATAGAAGTCAATGGATGACTTCTATACTATAGAAGTCAATGGATGACTTCTATACTATAGAAGTCAATGGATGACTTCTATACTATAGAAGTCAATGGATGACTTCTATACTATAGAAGTCAATGGATGACTTCTATACTATAGAAGTCAATGGATGACTTCTATACTATAGAAGTCAATGGATGACTTCTATACTATAGAAGTCAATGGATGACTTCTATACTATAGAAGTCAATGGATAACTTCTATACTATAGAAGTCAATGGATAACTTCTATACTATAGAAGTCAATGGATAACTTCTATACTATAGAAGTCAATGGATGACTTCTATACTATAGAAGTCAATGGATGACTTCTATACTATAGAAGTCAATGGATGACTTCTATACTATAGAAGTCAATGGATGACTTCTATACTATAGAAGTCAATGGATGACTTCTATACTATAGAAGTCAATGGATGACTTCTATACTATAGAAGTCAATGGATGACTTCTATACTATAGAAGTCAATGGATGACTTCTATACTATAGAAGTCAATGGATGACTTCTATACTATAGAAGTCAATGGATGACTTCTATACTATAGAAGTCAATGGATGACTTCTATACTATAGAAGTCAATGGATGTCTTCTATACTATAGAAGCCAATGGATGTCTTCTATACTATAGAAGCCAAAGTATGTCTTCTATACTATAGAAGCCAATGGATGTCTTCTATACTATAGAAGCCAATGGATGTCTTCTATACTATAGAAGCCAATGGATGTCTTCTATACTATAGAAGCCAATGGATGTATTTTATACTATAGAAGCCAATGGATGTCTTCTACACCTTAGAAATCAATGGATGACTTCTATAGTATAGAATAATCTATCTATTCTATAGAATAGAGTATAGAAGTCAATGGCTGACTTCTGTAGTATAGAAGTCTATGTATGACTTCTATAGTATAGTAGTCTATGGATGACCTCTATAGTATATAAGTCAATGGATGACTTCTATAGTATAGAAGACATCCATTGGATTCTATAGTATAGAAAACATCCATTGGCTTCTATAGTATAGAAGACATCCATTGGCTTCTATAGTATAGAAGACATCCATTGGCTTCTATATTATAGAAGTCATCCATTGACTTCTTTATTATAGAAGTCATCCATTGACTTCTATATTATAGAAGTCATCCATTGACTTCTTTATTATAGAAGTCATCCATTGACTTCTATATTATAGAAGTCATCCATTGACTTCTATATTATAGAAGTCATCCATTGACTTCTATATTATAGAAGTCATCCATAGACTTCTATGCTATAGAAGTCATGCATTGACTTCTATGCTATAGAAGTCATCCATTGACTTCTATGCTATAGAAGTCATCCATTGACTTCTATGCTATAGAAGTCATCCATTGACTTCTATAGTATAGAAGTCATCCATTGACTTCTATAGTATAGAAGTCATCCATTGACTTCTATAGTATAGAAGTCATCCATTGACTTCTATAGTACAGAAGTCATCCATTGACTTCTATAGTACAGAAGTCATCCATTGACTTCTATAGTATAGAAGTCATCCATTGACTTCTATAGTATTGAAGTCATCCATTGACTTCTATAGTATAGAAGTCATCCATTGACTTCTATAGTGTAGAAGTCATCCATTGACTTCTATAGTATAGAAGTCATCCATTGACTTCTATAGTATAGAAGTCATCCATTGACTTCTATAGTATAGAAGTCATCCATTGACTTCTATAGTATAGAAGTCATCCATTGACTTCTATAGTGTAGAAGTCATCCATTGACTTCTATAGTGTAGAAGTCATCCATTGACTTCTATAGTATATAAGTCATCCATTGACTTCTATAGTATATAAGTCATCCATTGACTTCTATAGTATAGAATTCATCCATTGACTTCTATAGTATAGAAGTCCTTCATTGACTTCTATAGTATAGAAGTCATCCATTGACTTCTATAGTATAGAATTCATCCATTGACTTCTATACTATAGAAGTCATCCATTGACTTCTATACTATAGAAGTCATCCATTGACTTCTATACTATAGAAGTCATCCATTGACTTCTATACTATAGAAGTCATCCATTGACTTCTATACTATAGAAGTCATCCATTGACTTCTATACTATAGAAGTCATCCATTGACTTCTATACTATAGAAGTCATCCATTGACTTCTATACTATAGAAGTCATCCCGTATCAGGTAAGGTTCGCTTTTCGAATATGAGTTCGCTTAATACTCGCTGGTATTATTAACAGGTTGTAAACTAGAGTTAACCCAATTCATTCTCTTCTACTTTTCATTCAGGGAAACACACACAGTCATTTGCATTTGCAACCACTGTGTTGCACATTGTTACACACTGTGTGCCGCAGCATGTGGTATTTGTAGCAAAACTAACATGGCATGGTTACTGCCTGCTACTTTTCGTGGTACAGTGTGTGTGCGTGGCACACATTTCATGTGATGGTGCCTCAACATCAATACATAAAGGGGAGTGAATATGAATTATAATTATAAGGCCAAAAGGGGATTTTTCCCGTACTCGTATGTTTGCTTTTATAAACAAATTTCAATACTACATAAAACTAGAAGCAGAGACATTTCCCTAAACAAACACTTTGTGTTCAATTCTACTTTTTTGCTGTTGTATATGGGCCCACCGGCCTCATGTGGAGGGCTTTATTTAATATTTTGATATTACGTGGGTTTTTTTTCTATCCCGTTGACGGCTCTGCGAAGATTTGCATCTTCTTAGCCTTTGTTTGCATAATATTTGGCAATTATAACTAGATTTTTTTGTGTCCCTCCGTGGTAAGGGTTGTGATTTTCATTCGTTTTTTTTTTGTGTTCCTCTTGTGTAATTTTCCACTTTCACTCTGAGGTTGCTGCATTTATTGGCGTCCTCCTGCTTTTTGTGGGCAGTTTTTTGCTCTCTTTCTCTGCGATAAAACGCTTACATCCAAGTGTTGATAGCTGCCGCCGATAAGCCGATTTTGTGTAACAGTAGTATGCTAATGGTTTCATAATTTCTTTTACCCGGCTTAGTAAACGGCAGTTGAATGTAGACTTTTTTGTTTTTTTGTAATTAGTAATATAAGGATTATAGGGAAAATATGAATATTTCAAAATGCTAACGAGAATTATAAATTCATAGGATTCATACGACAACCCTTTCGGTTTGTTGTTCTTATCGCGGGAATATAGAGAGGAAAATCAAAGCAAATCTCTGTATGGATAAATATGTCGATCAGAAGAGTTTTTGGAGCATTGCCTAATACTGGCAAAGTATTGTGCATCCTGCGGATTATGTAGGTTATTTGCACATATATTGAATCGATGTGACTTTCAGACAAACTAAATTCAGAAACTCTTAAAAATATTGTTGTTATCATTCAGTTAATACGTTGTAGGACTTCATGGTCCGGCCAGAACCATGTTCCCAACTGATGATTAATTACACAGCTTTTTGAAAAGAAGCTCCTGGCATTATAGAAATTATTCCTTTCCTTCTTAGAAAAATTGTCTCATTAGTCACCATTCACTCTCCATCTGAGTCCATTTCCATCTGCCCGTTTGTTTCCCATCTAAAGTTTGTTCGCAAATTATAGAACCCAAATAGAGTACACTCTCAGCAGAACTTGATACAGCTTTTCTTCTGGGACCGAAGAACTATTACTATTAAAAGTGAACCATAGTGTTTAAGCTTTAAATATACAAATATCCGTGCCGAGTAGAGTTATTTTAGCTCACGAAGATGTTGTCTTAAATCTCATCGCGCCCAAAATTTTCCAAATCTTCTCATATTTATCACAGCCAGTCTCTTTGATATATTGCAAACAATTTGACTTCTTGTCACTCTCGAGTCTTGATGCAAATTCGGTCATAACATCTTAGCAAGAATCTTAAGGTTGGGTTATGTTGTGGTGGTAAGCAGAAAGCAAACATTTAACTCACTTAGGTGATAAGAGATCCATGGTGATACTATAGGCTTTTGTTTCCACTCATCGGAATAAAACTATGACACCCACGAAATGCTTTATCTTCCCATTTTTATACTGGCCAAGTCAACCAAGCCTTCAAAGAAAGCTGAACCCAGCATGTTCGTAATAACCAGACAGTGCCGGAGTGTCCAATGCTCTTAATCTCCTCCTCATTCTCACAGCTCGTACTTGAAGTCAATGGACGACTTCTATACTATAGAAGTCAATGGATGACTTCTGTACTATAGAAGTCAATGGATGACTTCTATACTAGAGAAGTCATTGGATGACTTCTATACTATGGAAGTCAATGGATGACTTCTACACTATAGAAGTCAATTGATGTCTTTTACACTATAGAAGTCAATGGATGACTTATACACTATAGAATTCACTGGATGACTTTTACACTATAGAAATCAATGGATGATTTATACACTATAGAAGTCAGTGGATGACTTATGTACTATAGAAGCCAATGGATGACTTCTATACTATAGAAGTCAATGGGTGACTTATTTACCATAGAAGTCAATGGATGACTTCTTTACCATAGAAATCAATGGATGACTTCTTTACCGTAGAAGTCAATGGATGACATAGAAGAATGATGAATTATTTACCATAGAAGTCAATGGATGACTTATTTACCATAGAAGTCAATGGATGACTTCTTTGCCATAGAAGTCAGTGGATGACTTCTTTGCCATATGACTTCTTTACCATGGAAGTCAATGGATGACTTCATTACCATAGATGTCTATGGATGAATGAATACTATAGAAGTTAATGGATGACTTCTGTACTATAGAAGTCAATGGATGACTTCTGTACTATAGAAGTCAATGGATGACTTCTGTACTATAGAAGTCAATGGATGACTTCTGTACTATAGAAGTCAATGGATGACTTCTGTACTATAGAAGTCAATGGCTTACTTCTGTACTATAGAAGTCAATGGAAGTCTTCTGTACTATTGAAGTCTATGGATGACATGGAAGAATGATGAATTTTTTACCATAGAAGTCAATGGATGACTTCTTTGCCATAGAAGTCAATGTATGACTTCTTTATCATGGAAGTCAATGGATGACTTCTATACTATAGAAGTCAATGGATGACTTCTGGACTATAGAAGTCAATGGATGACTTCTGTACTATAGAAGTCAATGGATGCCTTCTGTACTATTGGAGTCAATGGATGACTTCTGTACTATAGAAGTCAATGGATGCCTTCTGTACTATTGGAGTCAATGGATGACTTCTGTACTATTGAAGTCAATGGATGACTTCTGTACTATAGAAGTCAATGGATGACTGCTGTACTATAGATGTCAATGGATGACTTCTGTACAATAGAAGTCAATGGATGACTTCTGTACTATAGAAGTCAATGGATGACTTCTGTACTATAGAAGTCAATGGATGACTTCTGTACTATAGAAGTCAATGGATGACTTCTGTACTATAGAAGTCAATGGATGACTTCTGTACTATAGAAGTCAATGGATGACTTCTGTACTATAGAAGTCAATGGATGACTTCTGTACTATAGAAGTCAATGGACGACTTCTATGATATTTATAATATGGTAACATTGCAAGCTATATAAGTAGTTTCGGCTATATTTTGATATTATTGGTGCCGAGGAAGTAATTTCGACAGGTATCTATAATATAGCAGCACGGGTGGTTAGGAAGTAGTTACGTCTGTGAAGTCTAACCGGTGTCTAAAATGTTGTATCTCGGAGTTTAGAAAATAGTTTCGGCAACGAAGACTGACCGAAGTCTATAATTTGGTACCTCGTATTGTATGGTTAAGAAATAGTTTCGGCTACGAGGTCTCACTGGAGTCTATTATTCGGTAGGACGGTTGGAAAGCAAGTAGTGTCGTCTATGAGGTCTGACCGGAGTATATAATTTGGTACCTCGGATTGTATGGTTAGGAAGTAGTTTCGGCTATATGGTCTATAATTTGGCACCACGGATGGTTCGGAAGTAGTTTCAACTACAATAATTCGACGTAGTTTTTATTTGGAGTCTATAATCTTGTACCACGGGAAGTTGCCAGCCATTGATACTATAGGGTGGTCCATTTAAAATTTTATATTAGAATCGGCGATAAAAAAGTACTGTTTATTATTTCAAGATTTTGGTTTTATTGGAAAGGTTGAACTTTGTCATTTAATAATGGAACACAATATCATTATATTATTATAATATATTATCCAATCAATCTAATTTTTCAATAAAAACAAGAACAAAGAATTGATGCAAAGCATTTAATATGGTTGCGGACATACCAGTCCGCTAAGATTCTAATCCACGGAGTTGAAATATATCTATAGATGTGACAGACGGCAGAGAATTTTAAAATGAAGATATATTTGTAGAAACTCTGTTTAGTAGTTTTTCGTTTTAAATTGAAGTTTTCGAATAAATTGATGAATTTGTTTTTGTTTACTTAGTTTTTAAATTCTCTTGCGACTTTTCTTAAATTAATAATTAATTAGAAAATAAAACAGAATTTTTATAGTGGCAGCAAGCCATTAAAGCAAAAATTTTTTTTTTAATTCTCTAAGAGCGTCATAAATAACGCTGCCAGATAATTTATTGAAAAAATCGCAATATTTTCGAAAAAATATTTGGAATGCTCAGTGTGCTGAATATTGAGTGGCATAAAAATGTTGTTTCATAAAATGATTCACACCACCTTTAAGACTATAATAATGGCATTTTCAAATTTTCTTATAGTATTTTCTTCCCTTCTACAGTTGATATTTCCTATTATTAATCTTACTCTCGTTTATCCATCTAGATCTACTTTAGATTAGTTAGTTTGCCAATTTGATTGCAATACTTTTTATTAACAGTTGTTACTAAGGCGAAGGATTCGAAAGGACACCTATGAACGGTTTGATGAGAAATTCTCATCTCCTGCCGCTAACATTAATCGTGAAATGAAGCATTTCATTTTTTGTGCGTGTACCAAAGTACATAGCTAAGAGGCTTTTAAAGTTGACAACCGCGTGCAATGAAGCAGTTCTTGGCGACACGAATTTTTCCACAAAAACAACACGAAATCCTTCAATCATTGCCACTACCTTGAGAAATCGCCCAGTGTTTATTTAAGACGAGGACGAAATGCAAGACAACCTAAGCAAATATTCCAACACAAGGAAAGGACACGCATTGCTGCTATATCGCCAAAGGACACAAGGACTAATGTTTGCTTAGGGAGCCATTGAAGAATTGCCAAAAAACGAAGAAGTGAAATGAATGAATGAATTGCTACCGGCTGATATCACTACATGCTGCATGTGTGTGAGTGTGTGCATTCGTTTGAGAATGCAATCTGTGTGCAAAGAGGAAGTTGAATGAAATCCTTTTGTAAGGATTACGTAAAGAAAACAAGAAAAATTGCCAAAAAAAGGAGAGCGTCGCTGAAAAAAAAACAACACCGACAATGAATTTGCACAAAACCGGTTAAGCACGAAAAGGGATAATGTGAAATAAATAAATCGAATGAAATTGACGAAATGCAATTTTTCAAAAATTTCCTGCAATCCTTCTGAGGCACAACTGCCCAGAAGGCCTAGCAACTGGTGCACTTTAACTATTCGGCAATGCCAAATAAATCCCTTTCATATGCCTGGCCTGCGGGCCAACCGCAAATATGGATTACACAGCCAGCCAGCGGAAAGGTGCATTGGTTCCTGGCACACATGCATCAAATTGTTGTCGCATTGCATGGCAATCACGCCCTGGCAAACCAAAATGAATTAATATCCTTCGGAGCACCTTGAGTTAAAACTTAAGGCGGCGCACATGCGCATTGCCTAGCTCGTGGAAAAGGGGTTAGTTTAGCATTCTCGGCAAACACCTTGTTAAAAGAAATGCTTCTTTTTTCCTTCATTCAGCCCTTCGCCCCTCGGCCAGAGAGTCCTTGCGCCACCACACATTTCTCTTGACATTTGCTTGTGAAGCCTTTCGTACAACCACCTTAACTCCATGTCAATGTTAGATAGACATTATTTTCCTTGTCATTTGTTTCAATTTTTTTATTCACTCACAATTTACTTTAAATTGTGGTTAAATTGTCCGTTTTCTTCCATGGTTTGCATTTGTTTTTTAGGACAATATGTCACATAAGCAGAGGTTAATTGGAAACCAGTTCTCGGTTACCAATCAAACATTATGGGAATTTATGTTGGTTGCCCTTAACCTTGTCAGGCAATAAATGTAAATGTTTGAAGTGTTTTATTTCACAAAAAAAACGTTAAATTGTGTCCATTTAGTATGCTAAAGAGCGGAAAACGTGTTCTGAAAATATCCTAAAAGAAGACTAATAAAAATGCCACCACAAAGAGTCTTCAAGAGCCCAACCTTCGGGCAAGTCAATGCTTCTCAGTTAATTATTGTTGTGTCCTTGGCTTATCCCTTCGGGGACAGTGATAATTGAAAGAGTAGAGAAATTTCACTGGGGTCATTGTACTTTGTCAATGTTTGATTTGGGCTCTGAAGTACAGCTACTTCAACTTCCGGGAGCAGAAACAAATTACCATAAATAAGTTGAAGCAAAGTCTCTAGAAGACTCTAACGATTTACCTACTTAAGCATTAAAGTCATACCAAAATTGATCTCTTTGAAAAAGTCTCGGTCTGAGTCAGCAGAAGATCAACATCATTCAAACTATAGGTTTGATCCAACTTGTCTTAAGCAATAGAGTCATCCCAAAAGAGATCTCTTGGTTCATATGAGAGATCCATTTTGGTATGATGAACATAATTCAAACTATAGGTTCGATCCAGCTCGTCTTAAGCAACAGAGTCATATCAACAGATCTCTCGGCTGGAGTCTCATTCGACTGATCAATTATAGTATGACGATGTTGCTGGAAATAGATCTGTTTGAAAAAGACTTGGCCTGAGATCCCACATATCAAAAGCAACAGCAGTTCATCATCATTCAAACTATAGGTTTGATCCAACTCATCTTAAGCAGTAGAGTTTCATATTAGAGATCCATTTTGGTATGACGAACATCATTCAAACTATAGGTTCGATCCAACTCGTCTTAAGCAGCAGAGTCATATCCCAGTAATCCATTTTGGGATGACGATATTGCTGAAAATGGATCTTTTGTAAAAAGAGTTCAGGAGTTCAACATCTTTAACACTCGTCTTTAGCAACAGTGTTATACCAAAAGAGATCTTTCGGCTCGATAACACTCGTCGAACACAGAGTTATACCAAAAGAGATCTCTCTGCACGAGTCTCATCCGAGAGATACATTTTGGTTCCGACGAACATCATTCAAACTATAGGTTCGATCAAGCTCGTCTTAAGCAACAGAGTCAAAAGAGATCTCTCGGCTCGAGTCCCAAACTATAGGTTCGATACAACTCGTCTTAAGCAGAAGAGATCTCTCAACTCGAGTCTCATCCTATAGATCCATTTTGGTATGACGAACATCATTCAAACTATAGGTTCGATCCAACTCGTCTTAAACAACAGAGTCATACCAAAAGAGATCTCTCGGCTCGAGTCTCATCCAAGATAACCATTTTGGTATGACGAACATCATTCGATCAAGGTTAGGTTAGGATCGATCAAGCTCGTCTTAAGCAACAGAGTTATACCAAGTACAACTACTTGAAATTCCCGAAGCAGAAAAAAATTAATATTAATCAATAGTAAAACAGAGTCTCCCTAAGACTATAATGATTTATTGAGCTCCTATGATTCATTAAATCCGACCCGACTTAAGCATAAGATTCATTCCAATATGGATCTCTTGAAAAAAGACTCAAAAGAGCAACATCATTCAAACTATAGGTTCGATACAACTCGTCTTAAGCAAAAGAGACATTCCAAAAGAAACCACTCGGCTCGAGTCTCATCCGAGAGATACATTTTGGTATGACGACCATCATTCAAACTATAGGTTCGATACAACTCGTCATACCAGCAGAGTCATACCAAAATAGACCTGTCGGCTCAAGTCTCAAACTATAGGTTCGATCCAACTCGTCTTAAGCAGCAGAGTCATACCACTCTGCTACTCGGCTCTAGTCTCATCCGAACCACTTTGGTATGACGATGTTACTGAAAATGGATCTCTCGCCAAAAAACTCAGTCCGAGATCTCACAAATAAAAAGCAACTATAGGTTAGATCCAACTCGTCTTAAGCAAAAGAGACATCGGCTCGAGTCTCTTCCGAGAGATTCATTTTGGTATGACAAACATCATTCAAACTATAGGTTCGATCTATACAGTCTCAAGCAACAGAGTCATACCAAAAGTGATCTCTCGGCTAGAGTCTCATCCGAGAAATCCATTGTAGTATGACGGTGTTGCTGGATCTTTTGTAAAGAAACTCGGTCTGAGATCACACAAATGAAAACCAACAGGAGTTCAACAACATTCAAACTATAGATTCGATCCAATACGTCTTAAGCGAGTCTCATCCGAGCGATCCACTTTGGTATGACGATGTTGGTGAAAATGGATCTCTCGTCTAAAAACTCAGTCCGAGATCCCACAAATGAAAAACAACTATAGGTTAGATCCAACTCGTCTTAAGCAAAAGAGATATACCAAAAGAGATCTCTCGGTTTGAGTCTCAAACTATAGCTTCGTTCCAACTCGTCTTAAGCAACAGAGTCATACCAAAAGAGATCTCTCGGCTCAAGTCTCATCCGAACAATTTGGTTAAGACTCTATTGCTTAAGTCAGATAGGATCTCATCTATACTTTAAATGATGTCGATCTCCTGTTGCTTTTAATTTTCTAGCTTATACTAGAGAGTTAAGGAAACCGGTGAATCTATTTATTTCTGGCCACCCCACATAGTCTCTTGCGGAAGCAATAACTCATTCTGTTAAGCTCGTTGTGTGAAATATCTGCCGCCAGAAGAGATCTCTCGACTCGAGTCTCATCCGAAAGATGACTCTCACCAACCACAATTAACATAGCCACCTAGTAAAAAAAGTTCAAATGGATTTGAATACCAAGATCGCCCTGGCCATTCCACTCTCCCTCTCTCTTTTGGAAGAAAAACTTCTGGAAAATTTCTTGGCAATAACTCCTCTAAAAAGTCATTGTGCGAGACTTTTTAGAACCACATGTCGCCCACGGCATCCTTGTCATCCAATAGAGGTCAAAGAACTGTCAGATACCAAGGTCCGTTACCATTTGTCATTGACAAATGACTTGTGATCAATCTCGTTTCGAAAGATATCTGGTCCGATGTCCTCGTACTATCAAAATCCTCTCTAAAGAGTGAGCTTCTCTGTATCCTATCGAACCTCTTCACAGAAGATGGTCCTTTCTCTTAGAATCATATGTCATTTTTACAGTGACAACTCTCCGTTTCCGCTCGAAATATCGACAGAATGTCAGTGTTATATCTCGGTGGAAGGAATTGAATTTGTCTAGGTTGGAACGACGATTATGGTAATTCAATATAATTAATATAAACTGAATATAACAGAATAGAAGGCTATAATAATGTTATTAATATTTTGAGATATTTCAAAATTTTTGATTTCTTTATGAAAAAAGTCTTGATATGCTAATATCTGTGAAGAAATCGTGCAGGTGTTATACACAATTTTAATAATAAATTATTAAAATCTAAAGTAACAAATATGTATTAAAAAATTACTATATTACTGCCTAAAAATATAAATTTAGGTTTTCGAAGCTACAGGAAAGGGAAGTGATAATTAACTATTTACTAAAAAATACCACTCTCGAGTATATAATATCGTTCTCTATCGCGCTCACTTTCTCCAATAAAATTAGAAATAGACTATCTTATGAGTCTTCAAATGGGTTGTCTGCTTTAAAAATTTTATATTTCAAAAAACCTCTTAATTTAAAAAATATGCCTACATTCCATACTCTACATAACTTCGTGGAATAGGTCATTATAAGTTTGTTTCACGCCAAATGTTTGCAATACAGAAATATAATAATTTACTTTATTAAAGTTCGAATGTTTTATTCGGAAAAAATAAGTTTTTATATAGAAAACAATATGTTGACGATTTCCCGCCCTGTCCCGGGATCCCGGGAAAAAGAAAAAATAATTGCCGTGTCCCGGGAAAATGCAAACCCTAGTCTCAATAGATATTTGGAATTTGTGATTTTTATTTTGTTGGTGGGTTTTATTTTTTTAATATATTATCGTCACAGCGTAGAATATTTCCTCCGGATACGTCTGTCAAAACTATGTCGAATATGTCTCATACAATTTGACCTAAATATAAATTATAATTCTCTTGTCTCAGTTGGTTTAATTATCATCTATGGGTAACTGTATTTCTATGGTTTTTAAAACATCGAAACTCTTAAAAATATTTTAAAAGGCTGATTAAATTCCTTAGAAATCATCGCTTTAAAATAGCATATGTACTAGCTAGAACTTCAATATAAAAATACGCAAATTTGAACACTTTAATGGATTATATTTGTTGATTCACGATTTTATTAGACTGAATTCAAATTACAAATAAAATATTTGACAAAAGAAAGTATAAGGCAAAGCCTACTACTACTTACATTCTACAATATTAATACAGTTGGATTGGCTTAAGTACAAAATTCAAATATTCCAACAATATTCCTAAAGCTATGACAACCATATATAAAGAGAAATTGCAAAATTAGACAAAATTAAATAAAATAAAATATAATAAAATTGTAGTATTCAATGTCAAATTTTGTCCACGTCTAAAGTTGACGTCTTTTGTTCTGCTCCATATTTTGCCACTCATATACGTATTCGAAAACTGGCCTGACGCTGATATTACTTTTTAAAGGTCCAATTCTATATTTGTATAATTTTTATTTAAGTAATAAAAAATGAACAAACGAAAAATAACCTACCAATTTTGGTAGGAAAAGCCCAAAATGGCAACACTGCCTATAACATTGACTCGTCATCGATCTCAACATTTCACGTTTCCCTCGTCGAGAGAATGTGGAGTCGATAGTATGAGACACAGTCCTGCAACAATAACAATTTTTCGAGAAGAGTTCGGCTTTCAGTTCAGCGCTCATTTTCATCTCTGAGATCCCCCCCACTTGACTATTGAGAAGCCAATACATCCACAACGAGTCACTGTTTGGTGTCGATTCTGGGCTGTACTGAAAAATTGGGTGGATCGGATGAGATACTGCCGAGTCAGTCGTGGTACTCATATGAATGATATTGTTTTTGTTCCATTATTAAATGGCAAAGAAAATTGAAAAAACTAATCAGTTCTTCTTTATAGTCGATTCTAATTTAAAGTTTTAAATGATCCATCCTATAGTATCACAAGCTGATTTTCTGTAGCAAAAATTCCCAGTTTATGTTAGAGATATTTCTCAAATGACTCGCTGAAAATACGTTAATTTAATTTCCGTTCAATTCGCTTCCGTTCAAAACAATTAAAAGCGAGCTCTAGAAAATATCAATTTTATTTTTAATTAATTCTCTCCAGCAGGTTAGGCCGGCGGAAACTGCTTATAAACAAAGCGGGCAGCTATCAACAGCTGAAAAATCAATAAATGTCTTGTAAAGCAAGAAATTAAAGAATATTCAAAATTTATGGCCGTTCAAACTGAAGACGAAAAGACAAAAGCCGGAAAAGCCTTAAAGAAAGGAATGAAGGAAGAGAAGAGCGAGAGGAAACCCTTTAACGTTAACCCACATTTTCTCACTCAAATTAGGTAAACGACGAAAGAAAAAAAACATTTGTTTAGGAAATTAATGGTGAGGAAAATTGGTAGTTTTTCAAATATTTTCCGAGCAACAAGGGTTCACCACAACAAACATTAGCATATGCACGAGGTGTTGCTGGAAAGGTTAAAACCATGTCAGGAAGTTACCGGTTGCTGGTTACCGGTGAACGCCGAGCGTAAGCAATGATGAATTGCTGGAGAATGAAGAAGATAATAGATGGGGGCAATGATGATGTTGGTAGCAGCAGCACCAGCAGGCAGCTGTTGTCTGGGGTAAAGGAGAAAACAAGTGTTTTTCTTTGTCTTACAAGGGCAACACTCTCTGTTTGAATTAAAGATAGGGGATTTGGGGAAAATTCCAAGAGGAAGTCAATGATATGTGGAAAGGGAGTAGTACCAGAGAAGAGTGTAATTGCTACGTTTGCTCTGGAAATTAGTATTCATTCGATATTCTTATTCAAATTCCAAACTACCACGGCCCTAACGGTGGGAATATGGAAAAATCCTTTTATTTTGTATATATAATCATATTTTCATTATTCTAGCAGGAGCCGTAGGGTTAATGCCATTTTAAAGCCTTTTTCCCAATTATTACTCTAAAAATTCTAATTTGAAAATAACCTTTTATTGGGAACCTCTAAGCAGTCATACACCGAATTTCATTATTCTAGGTGCAGCCGTTGATACAGTTGCTTGGTACCATTTTTATCCCTTTTTCACATTTTGACCTAAAGACACAAATTTCCAAAAATTCTTTTATTTGGCACATCTCGGCAGTCAGATAAGTCAATACACCAAATTTTATGATTCTAACTGCAGCCGTTGATACAGTTGCTTGGTACCATTTTTATCCCTTTTTCATATTTTGACCTCAAAGCCACAAATTGGCAAAAAATACTTTTATTTTGTGCACCTACGTAGTCAGGTGAAAGTAGACACTGAATTTTACGAATCTAGATTTAGTTATTTGTCGGTACTATTTTTATCCCTTTTTTCATTTTAACTCTAAAAGTACGAATTTGAAAAACATGATTTGTGCGCTGTCAGAGGAATGTATTTATGATGTATTATGAATTTTATGATCCTAGCTGCATCCGTTGATACAGTTGTTTGGTACCATTTTTATCCCTCTTTCACATTTTGGCCTCAAAAGCACAAATTGGCAAAATTCCTCTAATTTGGCACGTCTCGGCAGTCAGAAGAGGGTATACACCAAATATGATGATTCTAACAGCAGCCATTGATACAGTTGCTTGGTACCATTTTTATCCCTCTTTCACATTTTGACCTCAAAGGTACAAATTGGCAAAAAATACTTTTATTTTGTGCACCTACGTAGTCAGGGGAAAGTAGGCACTGAATTTTACGAATCTAGATTTAGTTATTTGTCGGTACTATTTTTATCCCTTTTTTCAATTTACCACTAAAAGTACGAATTTGAAAAAAAAATGATTTTGTAAAAGTACGAATTTGAAAAAGAATGACTTGTACGCTGTCAGAGGAATGTATTAACCGAATTTTATGATCCCAGAATCATCCGTTGATACATTTGTTTGGTACCATTTTTATCCCTCTTTCACATTTTGGCCTCAAAAGCACAAATTGGCAAAATTCCTCTAATTTGGCACGTCTCGGCATTCAGAAGAGGGTATACACCAAATATGATGATTCTAACAGCAGCCATTGATACAGTTGCTTGGTACCATTTTTATCCCTCTTTCACATTTTGACCTCAAAGGCACAGATTGGCAAAAAAAAACTTTTATTTTGTGCACCTACGTAGTCAGGGGAAAGTAGACACTGAATTTTACGAATCTAGGTTTAGTTATTTGTCGGTACTATTTTTATCCCTTTTTTCATTTTAAATCTAAAAGTACGAATTTGAAAAAAAAAATGATTTTGTAAAAGTACGAATTTGAAAAATATGATTTGTACGCTGTCAGAGGAATGTATTAACCGAATTTTATGATCCTAGCTGCATCCGTTGATACAGTTGTTTGGTACCATTTTTATCCCTTTTTCACATTTTGACCTCAAAGGCACAAATTGGCAAAAATACTTTTATTTTGTGCACCTACCTAGTCAGAGGACTGTATACAATGAATTTTATGATTCTAAATTCAGTTATTTGTCGGTACTATTTTTATCCCTTCTTTTCCATTTTAACTCTAAAAGTACGAATTTGGAAAAAAAGGTGATTTTGTACATTCACGCAGTTAGAGGGATGTATACAACGATTTTCATGATTCTAGCTGCAGCCATTAGTACCATTTACCGGTACCATTTTTGTCCCTTTTTCCATTTCCCCCCTAAAAGTACGAATTTGAAAAAAAAATATTTGTACGCTGTCAGAAGAAATGTATAAACCGAATTTCATGATTCTAGCTGCAGCCGTTGATATAACAGCTTGGTACCATTTTTATCCCTTTTTCATATTTTGACCTCAAAGGAAAGAATTTGCAAAAATCCTTTTATTTTGTGCGCCTACGTAGTCAGGGGAATGTAGACACCGAATTTTTATGTTTCAATATGCACTCATTTGTTGGTACCAAATTTATCCCTTTTCCCATATTTTACTATAAAAATATGAATTTTGAAAAAATCCATTGCTTATGTACTTTCATTCAATTAAAGCAATGTATACAGCGCATTTCATAATTTTAGCTACAGCTTTAGTTACCATTGGTAGGTACCATTTTCGTCCCTTTTTTCCATTTCCCCCTAAAAGTACAAAAATCGTTTATTAGGCGCACCTACACCTTCAGAGCAATGTATACAATGAATTTCGTGATTCTAATTGCAGCCGTTGGTACAATTGTTTGGTACCTTTTTTATCCCTTTTTCACATTTAGACCAAAAAAACACGAATTCCGAAAGTTCTTTATATTTGCACGTCTACAATGAATATACACACCTAATTTTGTTATTTTAGATGTAGTCATTTGTCGGTACTAATTTTATCCCTTTCTTCCCATTTTGACTCTAAAAGGACAAATTTGAAAAATTCTTTTATTTTATGCATCTACTCAGTCTGAGGAATGTATGCAACGAATTTCATAATTCTAGCTGTTGATACATTTGCTAGGTACCATTTTTATCCCGTTTTCTCATCTTGATCAAACAAACACGAATTCCAAAGGTTGTCTTCATTTTGCGCGACGAAGCAGTCAGTGCGGTGTACCCACTGCATTTTATTATTCTAGCAACAGTCATTTGCTGGTACCAAATTTATCCCTTTCCTCCCATTTTTTTTCGAAAAGTACATATCTTGAAAAATTCTTTCATTTTTATCATCTACTCTGTCAGAGGAATCTACACAACGAATTTCATAATTCTAGCTGCAGCTGTTGATGCAATTGGTTATTACCATTTAGTCATTTGTTGGCACCAAATTTATCCCTTTCTTTCCATTTTGTTTCGAGTACGTACATATTTTGAAAAATTCTTTCATTTTGATCATCTACTCTGTCAGAGGAATCTATACAACGAATTTCATAATTCTAGCTGCAGCTGTTGATAAAATTGGTTGGTACCATTTTTATCCCCTTTTTCCGCATGTGAACCTTAAAATATTCCTTTATATTACATATCTACATACTTAATTTTGTGATTCTAGCTACATTTTTGTATATTGGTATTCTTAGTACCACTTTTATCCCTTTTTCCCATTTTGCTCCTAAAAGTACGGATTTTGCATAATTCATTTATTTTACGCTACTGCGCATTTATTTACGCTTCTGCACACTGAATTTCATGATTCTTGCTTTAGCTGTTTGATTGGTACCGGTTTTCTCCCTCTTTTCCCATTTTGCCCGAAATAGTACCAATTTGAAAAACTCGTTTATTTTGAGCATCTTAGCAGTTACAGTAATTTATACATCGAATCTCATGATTCTAGTTTCTGCCATTGGTACCATTTTTATCCCTTTTTACATTTTCCTTGGCCTTTAAAGAATTAAATTAAAAAAAGATCACTTTATTTTGGGCGTCTAAGGAACCGATTTCATTGTTCAAGCTGCATCGGTTTGGTTGGTACCATTTTTAACCCTTCTTTTCCATTTTCCCCCTAAAAGTAAAAATTTCAAAAAATCACTTTACATTGCACGTCTATACAGTCAGAGGAATATATGTACCTAATTTCATGATTTTGCATTCAACCGTTTCGCTGGTACAATTTAATCCCTTTTTCACATTTTGAATTTCATTATTTTAGCAGCAGTCGTTGATACCTTTAATTGGTGCTATTTTTATCCCTTTTTCCTATTTGGAATTTGAAAATATGAATTTCAAAAGATCTCTTTATGTTGGGCGTCAGCGCGATGTATATACAGAATTGCATTGTTCTAGCTGCATCCATTTGACTGGTACCATTTTTATCCCTTTTTTCCATTTTCCCCCTAGAAGTAAAAAAAAAAGAAAAATAACTTTATGTTCAACGTCTATAAAGTCTGAGGAATATATTTCGATTTTGTATTCAGCCGTTTGGCTGGTACCATTTTAATCCCTTTTTTCCGTAAAAGTACGAATTTTCGAAAAATTCTTTTATTTTGTGGATCTACGAAGTCATAGGGATGTATTCGGTAAATTTCATGATTTTAGCAGCAGTCGTTTGTACCTTTGATTGGTACCATTTTTATCCCTTTTTTACATTTTGATCTTAAAAATACGAATTTCAAGAGACCACTTTATTTTGAGCGTTTAGGGAGTCAGCCCAAAGTAAATACCGAATTTCATTTTTCTAGCTACATCCGTTTGACGTGTACTATTTTTATCCCTTTTTCCCCCTAGAAGTAAAAAAAAATCGAAAAATAACTTTATGTTCCACGTCTATAAAGTCTGAGGAATATATTTTGATTTTTTATTCAGCCGTTTGGCTGGTACCATTTTAATCCCATTTTCCCGTAAAAGTACAAATGTGGAAAATTTATTTTATATTGATCATCTACGTAGTCAGAGGGATGTATTCAACAAATTTCATGATTTTAGCAGCAGCCGCTTGTCTCCTTGATTGGTACCATTTTTATCCCTTTTTTTCCTATTTTGAATTTAAAAGTAAGAATTAAAATTTCATTGTTCTAGCTGCATCCGTTTGATTGGTACTATTTGTATCCCCTTTCATCCAACTTCAACCTAAAAGTAAAAAAAATCGAAAATCACTTTACGTTGCACGTCTATACAGTCAGAGGAATATATTACGATTTTGTAGTCAGCCTTTTGGCTGGTACCATTTTAATCCCTTTTTACCCTTTTTTCCGTAAAAGTACAAATTTAGAAAATTTCTTTTATATTGCTCATCTACGAAGTAAGAGGGCTGTATTTAACAAATTTCATGATTTTAGCAGCAGTCGTTTGTATCTTTGATTGGTACCATTTTTATCCTTTTTTTCCATTTTGATTTCAAAAATACGATTTTCAAAAGATCATTATTATTTTGGGAGTTTAGACAGTCAGCCCGAAGTAAACACCGAATTTCTTTGTTCTAGCTGCAGCCGTTTGGCTGGTACTATTTTTATCCCTTTTTCCATTTTCCCCCTAGAAGTAAAAAAATCGAATAATAACTTTATGTTCCACGTCTATAAAGTCTGAGGAATATGTTTTGTTTTTGTATTCAGCCGTTTTTTGGCTGGTACCATTTTAATCCCCTTTTCCCGTAAAAGTACAAATGTGGAAAATTTCGTTTATATTCAACTAATGTCATGATTTTGCAGCAGCCGTTTGTATCTTTGATTGGTACCATTTTTATCCCTTTCTTATATTTTGAACTTAAAAAATAAGATTTTCAAAAGATCATTATTATTTTGGGAGTTGGCCGGCAGTAAACACCGATTTGCTTTGTTCTAGCTGCATCGGTTTGACTGGTACTATTTTTATCCCCTTTCATCCCACTTGCTCCTTAAACTAGAAATTTCGACAAATTCTTTTATTTTATGTGCCTTCGCTCTTAGAGTGATGTACACACCAAATTTCATGATGCTAACATCATTGGAATTCATTTGTACCTTTTTTATCCCTCTTTTCCCAGTTTACCACTTAAACGTACGAATTTCGTACTACCGAATTAAATGAGAGTATTCACCGAATTAAGTCTGTCTAGCCTGTTGTGGTTTAAATGGTACCATTTTTATACCGTTTTGCTCCATTTAACCCTCTAAAATTAAATAAATATATTTTAGGCCGCGTTTACACATGCTTTTTTGTTATCTGATTGATGTTTGCTTGCTCAGACATCCTAAATTGTAACATGTTGGCCGTCACGTAGCCAAATTGAGAGCTATAGGGTGAAATTGATTTCAAATGGTCCCATTTTAATAAGGTTTTGAGTATGTGTTGAATTCAGGAAAACTATTGGCAGACAAGTGCCCCAATCGAAGAGTAAAATGCGGATCAGATTTTTCCTCTCAAAAGGCTTCGTCCTTTGATTGAAAAACATGTGTCTGCATGTCCACAAAACCATCTGGATGGTCATGTGGAAAACGAAAGTGACACAAGGGTCACCCTCCTCAAATCAAGTCAAAACAGTGTGATACCAAGTGGGAAGCTATTCCTCTATCTAAGAGAGATGTTTCCCTCTTAGTCTCTTCTCTTCACAATGAATAAATAAAAATATTGTCGAAACCAGTGGCAATTTTCCCAATTTCCGCAATATTTCCTAAAACAGGATGTTTTTAAATAAACAGCCACCGAGGAAGGATACCAAGTGGGTAGCTATCCATGTATCACACGCTGGGTAGTTTTCTCTCCTTTTCACAATGAATAAATGAAAAATATTATTGAGAGTAGTGGCAATTTTGCAAAGCTCACTATATTTTAAATAAACAGCCACGGAGGAAGGATAACAAGTGGGTAGCTAGCCATGTATCGCACGCTGGGGAGGACCAGACTAGTTTTCTCTCCTCTTCACAAAGGATAAATGAAAATATTCGCAATATTTTAAATAAACAGCCTTTGAAGAAGGCAGTGGGCCCCTCCATCATCATGGAGCCAGTTGGTGGTCTGTAGGCCTGCAATTTTCATATTTTTGGAAATTGTCCTTATCGAAACATGAAAAAGGACAGCTGTTCTGGTTCAGAAATTCCCTTCGCAGCAACTGTTTTATTTGTATCAGGTCTGGAACGCTATTTGAAAAGTGATGACAGTTTCGTAATATCTTGATTACAATCGTCATTGCACCTTTTTCTCTCCACTTCGGCGAGATTTATCTTTGCCTGGGCTGTCCTGAACCAGCAAATTGCAACCTGCATTTTCCCATCTTCCCCTGTTTTGGGAATTTCCCAACAAAAGGTTCTACTGTTACCACAAATTAACTTTTTCGGCAAGACGTGACCCAGCCCTGTCGCTGTCCTTTTTTGTGGGAAACCCCTCATACACCTAACAAGATGCAAAATTTGTTTCTAAGGACTAAGGACCTGTTCTTGCAGCACAGGGGATTATCAAGAGCAAACAAAACACCCGCACCCACACGAGACAATCCCTTCAACCGGAAAGGCATGCACACATACAAACCGACTAAAACAAAGGACACGTTCGCTGGGCTGGCAAAAGGTCAGTTATTGTTTTTGGGCTGCGTTGCGTTGTGCCCTGGCACGGGTGTTGAGGTGTTAACAAGTGTTTTGAAGACTAATTGATTCCAAGCTGCTTTACTCAGCACAACGCAACGCTACACACAGCTGCTCAGGACTATCTTTCAACAGCCATGGAAGGAGTTAAAGTGGTCTACACCGCTGCTGCTGCTTCATGTGTGTGTTCTGCCTGCTACCTGCTGGCATATCCTTGTTGTGTCTATTCTTCGCTCAAAATTATTAATCAAAAGGGCGTTTACTTTTCAAAAAATGTGAAAGAGAAAAAAAACGCAGATAACAAACCTATGAACACCGGCAGAGCGTGTCCTAATCGATGATGATGATGATGGGTATGTATTTCGTTCTGTGGTACCTGTTTAACAAAGCGTTAAATTTCGAAGACAACTCGCAAACACAAAAGAGGTATTAAGGTACGTAAGCTGACGTCGTGGTCGTAAACAAATTCTTTAACACGTGACACTATTTTCTGCCAACAAATCCACACATAACTGATATTTTTTATGAAAAAGAAATCACAAAGGATTTCCGCTTGAGCCAGAAAAAACAATTGATTTCAAACATTTTGGAATTATGATTTTAGGCATATTAGGAAAATTTTGGTCCTGGAATTTAGCACGGTTGGATGGAAAACCCATCCATCATTAGAAGTAGTTCACACTAAGTTTGTCACTCTAATTCTAACTATTGAGGTCTTGGATCGAAGCTGGGCAGTTCGCGTAGACCTTATCTTTCACGTGGCCCCAAAGGAAGAAGATCTCGGTGGCCAATTGTGATCACCTCTTCGAGAGATAACACGGTCCGGAAACTTTTCCCGTAAAAGAGCAATGGTTTCCTTGCTTGTGTGTCACGTAGCTCTGTCTTGTTGAAAGTAAACGTTGTCCAGATCAATACCATCCAACTCCGACCATAAAAAAATCATTAATCATCTCTCGATAGCGCAATCCGTTCACCGTAACTGTTGATCCAACCTCATTTTTCAAAAAAGTAAGGTTCAATGACCCCGCCGGGCCATAAACCGCACCAAACAGTCACACGATGAGGATGGAGAGGCTTCTAAACAATAACTCATGGATTTTCCTAGCCCCAGATGCGACAATTTTGCTTGTTGACGTAGCCACCGAGGTGGAAATGGGCCTCATCAGTCAAAATGATTTTTCGATGGAATTCCGGATCATTTTCATTCATGAATTTTAATAATTTCAGTGCGTTGTTGAAGCATGTATTGTTTTATTTTTAGTAATGGCGTAGTTTCTACTTGTCAAATGTCAAAGAATAAAAGCTTCAAAAGTGGCATCTTCCGAAATACCGGGGGATTCAAAATAACACCTCTTGTTGGGACAACCCTGTATATACAGATTAGATTCTGAAGGTACGAATATCGAAAGATATCTTTATTTTTCCCATCTTCTCAGTCAGAGAAATAAACATACAGAATTTCACAATTCTTACTGTAACCGTTTGGTTGGTACTATTTTTATCCCCCTTGGGGTCATTTCCCCCTTAAAAATACAAACTTAAAAAAATTCCTTTATGTTTCGCGTCTACACAGTCAGATTAACTTCAGCATAATTATCCCTTTTTTCCATGCTTTATAAAGAGTGATTTTTTTGAGGTTAGGATTTTCATGCATTAGTATTTGACAGATCACGTGGGATTTCAGACATGGTGTCAAAGAGAAAGATGCTCAGTATGCTTTGACATTTCATCATGAATAGACTTACTAACGAGCAACGCTTGCAAATCATTGAATTTTATTATCAAAATGCGTGCTCTGTTAAGAAAGTTCATCGCACGCTTCCATTTTATGGTCAGTTTAATCGACCCACTGAAGCGGCTATTCGGGCTATTGTGACTAAATTTCGCACCAAATTTACATTGTTGGACATTAAACCACCAAGACGCTTACGTAGAGTACGAACTGAAGAAAATATCGCAGCTGTATCGGCCAATGTTAATGATGACCATCAATTATCGATTCGTCGCCGTTCGCAGCAATTGGGCCTCTGTTACTCAAAAACGTGGAAATGCCAAAATTGGACTAAGCGGATGGACCACTTGAGGCGCAGCCGCGGTCAACATTTAAATGAAATTATCTTCAAAAAGTAAATGTCATGGACCAATCTAACGTTTCAAATAAAGAACCGATGAGATTTTGCAAATTTTATGCGTTTTTTTTTTTTTTTTAAGTTATCAAGCTCTTAAAAAATCACCCTTTATAAGGTTACTTTCTATATATGTTTGTGTGCCACAAAATTTGAAATCAATTTTTGAAAGCTTTTTTCTCAACCAATTTTGCTCAAATTTTGCACACTTCATCATTTTCGATGACAATACAAGGAAATGGAAAAATTTGACCAATTGGACAAAGGGGCGTGGCACCTCCCATACGAAGTTAAAACCTATTATTGAATATTGTCAGTTGTATGACACCTAGAGTGCTGAAATTTTGTGTAAGTGCATCTAGCATCAATTCGCATAGTTGTGCCAAAAATGGGCGGTATTGGAAAAGTGGGCGTGGCATCTCCCATACGAAGTTAAAACCTATTATTGAATATTGTCAGTTGTATGACACCTAGAGTGCTGAAATTTTGTGTAAGTGCATCTAGCATCAATTCGCATAGTTGTGCCAAAAAGGGGCGGTATTGGAAAAGTGGGCGTGGCACCTCCCATACGAAGTTAAAACCTATTATTGAATATTGTCAGTTCTATGACACCTAGAGTGCTGAAATTTTGTGTAAGTGCATCTAGCATCAATTCGCATAGTTGTGCCAAAAATGGGCGGTATTGGAAAAGTGGGCGTGGCATCTCCCATACGAAGTTAAAACCTATTATTGAATATTGTCAGTTGTATGACACCTAGAGTGCTGAAATTTTGTGTAAGTGCATCTAGCATCAATTCGCATAGTTGTGCCAAAAAGGGGCGGTATTGGAAAAGTGGGCGTGGCACCTCCCATACGAAGTTAAAACCTATTATTGAATATTGTCAGTTCTATGACACCTAGAGTGCTGAAATTTTGTGTAAGTGCATCTAGCATCAATTCGCATAGTTGTGCCAAAAAGGGGCGGTATTGGAAAAGGGGGCGTGGCACCTCCCATACGAAGTTAAAACCTATTATTGAATATTGTCAGTTCTATGACACCTAGAGTGCTGAAATTTTGTGTAAGTGCATCTAGCATCGATTCGCATAGTTGTGCCAAAAATGGGCGGTATTGGAAAAGTGGGCGTGGCACCTCCCATGCGAAGTTAAAACCTATTATTGAATATAGTCAGTTCTATGACACCTAGAGTGCTGAAATTTTGTGTAAGTGCATCTAGCATCAATTCGCATAGTTGTGCCAAAAATGGGCGGTATTGGAAAAGTGGGCGTGGCATCTCCCATACGAAGTTAAAACCTATTATTGAATATTGTCAGTTGTATGACACCTAGAGTGCTGAAATTTTGTGTAAGTGCATCTAGCATCAATTCGCATAGTTGTGCCAAAAAGGGGCGGTATTGGAAAAGTGGGCGTGGCACCTCCCATACGAAGTTAAAACCTATTATTGAATATTGTCAGTTCTATGACACCTAGAGTGCTGAAATTTTGTGTAAGTGCATCTAGCATCAATTCGCATAGTTGTGCCAAAAAGGGGCGGTATTGGAAAAGTGGGCGTGGCACCTCCCATACGAAGTTAAAACCTATTATTGAATATTGTCAGTTCTATGACACCTAGAGTGCTGAAATTTTGTGTAAGTGCATCTAGCATCGATTCGCATAGTTGTGCCAAAAATGGGCGGTATTGGAAAAGTGGGCGTGGCACCTCCCATACGAAGTTAAAACCTATTATTGAATATTGTCAGTTCTATGACACCTAGAGTGCTGAAATTTTGTGTAAGTGCATCTACCATCAATGTGCGTAGTTCTGCCAAAAATGGGCGGTATTGGAATAGTGAGCGTACCACCTCCCATACGAAGTTAAAACATATTATCGAATAGTGTCAGTTCTATGACACGTATAGTGCTCAAATTATGTGTAAGTGCATCTAGCATCAATGTGCGTAGTTGCGCCTAAAATGGGCGGTAATGCAAAAGTGGGCGTAGCACCTCCCATATGAAGTTAAAACCCATTTTCGAATATATGCCGTTCTATGGCAGATAAAATTTTGCAGTAATTTTTCCTTCTACAAAAGATAACTAAAAAAGAATTTCTAGGCCCAATAGAATTCTGCTTGCATAAAGCATGGATTTGAAAAAAGATTTTTTTTTTTTGATTTACTAGTTTAATTTCAAAAAATCCTTCTCTTTTACGTGTCTACGCAATTAGATGAATGTACACACCGAATTTCATGATTCTAGCTGTTGTCTTATCATTGGTACCATTTTTATCCCTTTTTGTCCCATTTCGCCTGCTAAACATTTTTTTTACTTTTTGGTGTTTTCAAGCTACAAGAGAAATTAAAAAAAATTGCTTAAATAGTCTAAATATTAGGGAGTATTTTCAGTCCTTGTTAGGGAAAAATTTTACCTAAGGCCCGATTGCGTCCACTTTCAATCCCAACAGATATGCAATCATAAGACACTTTTAGGAAAAATTTAAACCTCCTAGCTCAGTTATGGGCCGTCAAGTATGACGTATATCTTTTGAAAACTCTTAATAGTGTTTAGTCCATAATGCATCATCGGAAAAAAATTAGACAACATTTTTTCTTACTTACGAAGTTTATGGCTATAGTCCATCGTAGTATTTTTTTTTTTCTATTTTATTTTGTAAAAATGGTAGTCAATTTCTACGCGCTGTAACTTCGGAAATAACTTGAATTTCGTAATGCGTAGACGCTTAAAATATTCTTTAAGGTATTTATGTGGCAGTTAGAATGATAGTTGCCTAAGTCTCACTTTATCCGTTCTGAGATATGCAATGGTTTATGTTTGAGTCAATTGAAAAAATATTTTCCACCGAAGCACAACATATTTTTCTTGGAATATCCTACTACTATATCGATCTTTTATAAACAAATCGACAACGTTGGTACCTCTAAGGAAACAACTACTTTTTAGAGGATGTACTGTCTTAGGCCACTTTCATTCTTCTCAAAATTGAAAAAAGTAAACAAAAAATGTAATTATATTCTCAAAATAAAAATATATAATAATTTACAGGTAGAAACTTTATATTGAAACTATTATTTACTTTTCAAACAATTTTATTCTATATGATATTCAAATTATCTAAATCACCCCAGCCAAAAGAGAGCACCCACAGAAATTAAAAATATGTTCATCTTGTGATTCGGAGGTAGTAGGAGATCTTCACCAATCAGTTCAGATTTATATATAGAAATTTCGATGCCGATTTCACATTTTCTGCACTAGAAACTACACATTTTAATCATTTAAAATTGGCACAACATCGTATATTTCAAATAGAGACACCTGTGGTGAATGTCGTTCAGATCAGTTCAGATTTATATATAGCTTCCATAGTTCAAATTTTAAATGACCCACCTAGTTGATAAACTTTAATGGATAAATGTTAAAGTTATGACTCTCTTTGAGAATTTTTTCTTAAGTATCGTTTTCACTGGAGCAACAGAATTTTAATTATAATGTGGATGTAAGAGAATTTAAAAAATTATGTTGTTTTTTAATTTTTGCTTAAATAGCGTTTTTGATGGCGCGATAAAAACGCATTATTAAATAAAAAACAAGTCAAAACGGCGTTAAGTTCGGCCGGGCCGAACTTTATATACCCTCCACCATGGATTGCATTCCACAGAGGATGTCGATATTTTCGTTGAAGTGCAGTAATATTACAGGAAAATATAATTTTTTATATAGCCAAATCAAAACAAATACAAATATTAAAAAAAATAATTTTATAAATAAATATAATATTGTCTTGTCATTTATTTTGGTTCAAGACCATAGGTTGTGCCGAAGTCTTCAGCAGAACCCAAAATTAGCAAAGAAGGCAAAGTGAGACCTTTATTGTTGCAGCTGAAAGTTGACTGCGCAGTTTCGATGGGCGCTACACCATCTCATCAGAACTTTCGCAACGAATGTATGTCTTTGACTTAAATCAGGGTTCATATTAGTACCAGCGGTCACATATTTCTAATGAGAAACGCTGATAAACAAAATATTCCACCGAACTAAGTCGACACACTAAAAATCTCACTTTGCCAATTCAATGTTGTTTGTGCATGTGCTCGCATCGCTCGCAACAATGCAAAGGTTGTTGTTGTACGGTATGTCCCGTCTTCACTGTACCTCGTGTGTATTGTTGTTGTTTGTATGTATAGTTGGTCTGTTATGTTGTATGTCTTGTCATTTATTTTGGTTCAAGACCATAGGTTGTGCCGAAGTCTTCAGCAGAACCCAAAATTAGCAAAGAAGGCAAAGTGAGACCTTTATTGTTGCAGCTGAAAGTTGACTGCGCAGTTTCGATGGGCGCTACACCATCTCATCAGAACTTTCGCAACGAATGTATGTCTTTGACTTACATCAGGGTTCATATTAGTACCAGCGGTCACATATTTCTAATGAGAAACGCTGATAAACAAAATATTCCACCGAACTAAGTCGACACACTAAAAATCTCACTTTGCCAATTCATGCACAAACAACATTGAATTGGCAAAGTGAGATTTTTAGTGTGTCGACTTAGTTCGGTGGAATATTTTGTTTATCAGCGTTTCTCATTAGAAATATGTGACCGCTGGTACTAATATGAACCCTGATTTAAGTCAAAGACATACATTCGTTGCGAAAGTTCTGATGAGATGGTGTAGCGCCCATCGAAACTGCGCAGTCAACTTTCAGCTGCAACAATAAAGGTCTCACTTTGCCTTCTTTGCTAATTTTGGGTTCTGCTGAAGACTTCGGCACAACCTATGGTCTTGAACCAAAATAAATGACAAGACATACAACATAACAGACCAACTATACATACAAACAACAATAAATATAATATTTTAATTATTTCAAACCTCGCTTATAAGGCAATGCTATCAATACGTCAATTCAAAAAATAAATATTCTTCTATTTATATTTTTAAAAAAGCTTAAATACCATAAATATTGGTAAAGAGTGATTTTTTTGAGGTTAGGATTTTCATGCATTAGTATTTGACAGATCACGTGGGATTTCAGACATGGTGTCAAAGAGAAAGATGCTCAGTATGCTTTGACATTTCATCATGAATCGTCTTACAAACGAACAACGCTTGCAAATTATTGAATTTTATTATCAAAATGCGTGCTCTGTTAAGAAAGTTCATTGCGCGCTTCCATTTCATGGTCAGTTTAATCGACCCACTGAAGCGGCTATTCGGGCTATTGTGACTAAATTTCGCACCAAATTTACATTGTTGGACATTAAACCACCAACACGCTTACGTAGAGTGCGAACTGAAGAAAATATCGCAGCTGTATCGGCCAGTGTTAATGATGACCACCAATTTTCGATTCGTCGCCGTTCGCACCAATTGGGTCTCTGTTACTCAAAAACGTGGAAATGCCAAAATTGGACTAAGCGGATGGACCACCTAAGACGCAGCCGCGGTCAACATTTAAATGAAATTATCTTCAAAAAGTAAATGTCATGGACCAATCTAACGTTTCAAATAAAGAACCGATGAGATTTTGCAAATTTTATGCGTTTTTTTTAAAAAAAAAGTTATCAAGCTCTTAAAAAATCACCCTTTAGATAGTGGGTGCTACAGTTGGTTGTATTTCCATTCTATTTTACTTCCAACAGTACAAATTTTGAAAATCCATTATCAGACGTACATAGTGCAAAATAACCTTTTGCCGTAAAAGAAAAAGTACGAATTTGAAAAAGCTTTTTATTTTACGTGTCTATGCAGTCAGAGGAATGTATGCACCGAATTCCATGATTCCAGCTGCGGTCATTTGGTTGGTACCATTTTTACCCCCTTAAGAGTACGACTATCTAAAATCTCTTCATTTGAATTTTCTACCCAATTCAAATTTCATCATTCTAGCTGTAGTCGTTTAGTTAGTACTATTTTTATCCCTCTGTACCATTGTCTCCCTTGAAAGTACGAATTTCGAAAAATTCGTCTATTTTCCGTGTCTACGCCGTCAGAGGAATGTATACTCCGAATTTCATGACTCTAGCTGTTGTCATTTGATTGGTACTATTTTTATCCCCTTTTTTCATTTTAACCCCAAAAAGTACGAATTTCGAAAAATTTGTTTATTTTCCGTGTCTACACACTCAGAGTAATGTATACTACAAATTTCATGACTCTAACTGCGGTCATTTGATTTGTACTATTTTTATCCCCTTTTTTCATTTTAACCCCCAAAAGTACGAATTTTGAAAAATCCATGTATTTTACTTGTCTATGCAATCCGAGGAATGTATAGACCGATTTTCATTATTCTAGGTACAGCCGTTCGGTTGGTACCATTTTTATCCCTCTATTTCGATTTTACCCCTTAAAAGTACGAATTTGTAAAAAATACTTTTATATTATGTATCTACTCAATTAGAGTAATGTACACACCGAATTTCGTGTTTCTAGCTGTTGTCGTTTGATCTGTACCATTTTTATCCCTTTTTTGCCATATTTCACCCCCTACAAATAAGAATCACTTTATCGTGCACGTTTTTATTATTGGGGGGAATGCGCATACCCAATATCAAGTAAGTTCAAGGAGACAAATTGAAAAATAATCTTAAATTCTCTAAAATATTAGGGATTATTATGGGTATTTTTAGTCCTTGTGAGGGAAAATTTTTTCCCTTTGGGCCGATTTCGCCCCGTGTCAATACCAAGCGATCTACGACTATAAGACGCATTTATGGAAAATTTGAAAGTTTTTGCTCCTTTCGTTTAGATGCTAGCATGCTTTCAACAGACGGACAGCGGACGGACATGGCTATATCGTCTTAGAATTTTTGACGATCAAGAATATCTCTCAGGTCGATATTTCAAAGTTTTACAAACGGAATGACAAAGTTTGTATACTCCCATCCTGGAGGTGGAGGGTATAAAAAGGATGGAAATACAAACGCTATCTACCAATATTTAGAGTATTAAAGCTTTTTTGAAGATTGCCGTCTCATATTTACTTTTTGAATAGACTTGAAGTATTATTTCGATATATATAAAGAGTGATTTTTTTGAGGTTAGGATTTTCATGCATTAGTATTTGACAGATCACGTGGGATTTCAGACATGGTGTCAAAGAGAAAGATGCTCAGTATGCTTTGACATTTCATCATGAATCGTCTTACAAACGAACAACGCTTGCAAATTATTGAATTTTATTATCAAAATGCGTGCTCTGTTAAGAAAGTTCATTGCGCGCTTCCATTTTATGGTCAGTTTAATCGACCCACTGAAGCGGCTATTCGGGCTATTGTGACTAAATTTCGCACCAAATTTACATTGTTGGACATTAAACCACCAACACGCTTACGTAGAGTGCGAACTGAAGAAAATATCGCAGCTGTATCGGCCAGTGTTAATGATGACCACCAATTTTCGATTCGTCGCCGTTCGCACCAATTGGGTCTCTGTTACTCAAAAACGTGGAAATGCCAAAATTGGACTAAGCGGATGGACCACCTAAGACGCAGCCGCGGTCAACATTTAAATGAAATTATCTTCAAAAAGTAAATGTCATGGACCAATCTAACGTTTCAAATAAAGAACCGATGAGATTTTGCAAATTTTATGCGTTTTTTTTAAAAAAAAAGTTATCAAGCTCTTAAAAAATCACCCTTTAGTATAAACTTATTGGTAGCCTTGCCTTATAAGAGTGATTTGTTGACATCTTCCTGCGAAAATCGACAGCTTTTGTGGAAAGTTCGGCCGGGCCAAACTAAGCTTCGTTTTTACTTGTTTTTTTTTTAAGTTTTGCTTAAATAGCGTTTTACTTTCTGATAGATGACGTCCTTATGATAAAAACACGGCCTGATTGTTGGAATTCTATTAATGAATGGCTTAAGTTATTAGTCTCCAAATGAATGACAATAAAATATAATCATGAATAAACTGTCTTGCTCAAAATACACAACCTTTCAAAATTACAAGGTTGCGGGATATTTAAAATATTTAAAAATAATGTCGTCTAATAAAAAAAGATTTTTTTTAAATCTTAAGACCTTACGAAATTCCTAATTGATTCCTATCTTCAAATCGTGATATATTAATGTTAAGGACATTAATATACGCTAACACGTTGCTGAACTTCATTGTACTCACTTTGTTAGTTTAGTGTACAAATAATTTCAAAATGTACTATAAAAAAAATATATATACGTAACTCCCTAATATTAACCAATTTTTTTTAAAATGAAATCTAACACATGAACAAATGGATATACACATAAAACTGGAACCCCCGTGGAACGTGTTAGCGTATATTAATGTCCTTAACATATATTTTTTCTGGATGAAATGGTTGGAAATTCTCAAGGATATTAAAGGACAAAATTTTGAAAGGACTTGAATAAGGTCCTTTTGTCCTGATATAACAACAGAAATATTTTTGCCAAATCGAGGGGAGTCTCCTCTTTCATTTGCTTTTTATCTCAGCATCGTAGGATGAGTAGAAATATATAAAATATTTTTTTCTATTTAAATGTCCTTTAAAACTTTACAGTCCTCTAAAAAGGACAAATGACCAGAGAATGAAAAACTGTAAACGCAGTTTTACTCCAGAGAGCCTCTAGTTTCACGTGTATAAGGTCTTGCTCATGTGTTAAAATTAGTGTTGTACAGTGTAATAAGTGTTTTTTTTCATATTGGAATTTGGCTTTCAGTCTATTTCCCACTGAAATTTAAAATAATTTTTGGTTGAAATGCCACATTTACCCTCTAAATCTTGTTCACTACGTTGAATATGCTAAGAGGATTTATTGGCAAAATAAAAATAATGTTTTTTTTTATTTTGTCAGAAATACAATAAAAATTTTATTTTACTTTTTTAGATTTGTAATAAAAATGGAATGAATATTTTAATTTTCTATTTTTTTACTTTGTAATAAAAATAGATGTGAAAATGTATGGTTATTCATGGTCAAACTTTATTTAATTTATTTTATTTTGGATTTAATTGAACCAAGACTAGCATTTGGATTGAATTTTTAAAACACCCTTTGTTAAATAAAAACATTGAAATATTTTGTTTTTTTTGTGGATTTTTTATTATTTTTGTATTATTTTTCCTATAGAAATAAATATGCGAAACGAAAAGATTTAAAAAACATTTTCAAACATAATTGAGAGTGATAATAGAAAACTTAAATTCAAAACTTAAAGGATAATGAACAACGAACTACATAACAGAAGAGAGCAAAAAATAAGCGTAATTTGTTTCTTCACCAAGCAACTCACTAACTATAAACTATAACACTTAAAGGGCTAGAAAACTAAATAATAATTAAATATTTAAATAATGATAAGAAATAAGTGTTAAACTTAAAACTAAAAGCGTAATATGAGAGCATTTTCCCCTCGTTTGTCAACAATAAAATATTAACAAGTTGTGTTGGTTTGTTTGTTTTGTGGAGCTTAAAACATAATAAATTCGTTGGATAAGCGTGTGTTGGGCGTGTTTTTTGGTAGAGAGCAATGGACGTTGACCACCCACTTAGACATAGATGGAGGGCAGAGCTAAGCCGATCTCGAAATAGTTGCGGGAATCCACTTTGTATTTCTTGGCGCTGGACGTTTGGCACGTTTTCGAGGACTCGGAACGCCTTTTAAGGCTGGGCCTTACAGGAGTGGCCAAATCAAAGGAATCGTGATGATGCATGGCTGGCGTGGGCAGTTCCAGCAGTTGCTGAGCATTCAAAGGAGTGCCGGGATTGGGTGTGGCCACCTGGGGTGTCTGGGGAATGGGTGAAGCGGGCTG
Organism: Polietes domitor; assembly: GCA_947397865.1. Lineage (NCBI taxonomy): Eukaryota > Metazoa > Arthropoda > Insecta > Diptera > Muscidae > Polietes > Polietes domitor. The sequence continues at coordinate 174,672,726 of OX377620.1, read as the reverse complement.
AGGGGTGACAGCACGGAAAGGTTTCTTGGCACCGTATGGCTCAAGACCCAGGAAACTCAAATCGCTGGCTGGATCATCGCCGGCAGCATAGGAAGGCGACAGCATGATGTCGCTGACAGCCTCCACTTGGTTCTTGAGCAGAGTTCTTCTACGCAAGTTGAAGGATTTGCGGGGCTTCTTTTTCTTTTCGTCCTTGCAGGCCGAATCCAAAATGGCATCGATGAGATTATCCAAAGTCTGGTCGCCCATACGGTTGGACACCAAGCCGGTGTTGTTGAATTCTTTGGCGACGGCAGCCTCCTCTTGGGCTATGGCCAGGAAATCCTGCTCCAGTTTGCGTTTCTTGGGCAGCGAGGAAATTTTCTTCACCTCCTGTTCGCTAACCTCGGGAGTGGTGAAGTAGCGGGCATTGCCCATAAAGGGATCGGGCAGAAGACCACGCAAAGCCAACTGTTGGCCGCTGGGCAACATGGTGTTGGGTGAGTATTCCTCTTCGAACTTGGGCAAGGTGGTGGCATACTGGGTAATGGCCGTGGGCACCATAAATCCCGCCGTGGAATGTCTTCTGGCCGCGGCGGCCTGTTGGTGGGGCACCACCGGTGCCGCCTGTATGGACACTCGGCGGCGTTCCGGTGTGCGGTTGGCCGGCGCCTCGGGTGTTACATTTAAGATATCGGCAAAGGGAGCCAACACTAGGGGACTATTCCTTGTACGGTTCACCATGGGTGTGGAGGTGAGTATGGGTATGTTTTCCTTGTTGGCGATGGTAGCGCGGCGCTTGCGACGCTTGGCCTCAGTTAGACGTGGAGTTCTGGCGTTGGCGGCGCCCGCCACACGATGTGACGACACTGGTGTCTCTTGTGGCATTTTGGTAGCTGAAGCTGTCCACTTTAACATTTTGCTAAGTTTTTGTGTTTTTTTGTATGTGTGTGTGGGAGTGTGGTTTTCCGTTTAGCACTCTAACGTTTTCCAAAAGCGTTTTGTGTAGTTCGCGTTTTAGAACGTTTCGAAAGTAATTTTGTAAATTTATTTCCAAACGTTGTGTTCTGAATCGCTATTGCTGACAAACTGATTTCAAAACTCTCTCGGTCGGCCTTATATACGCTGGCCGAGCCGAGCCGAGCACACGGTGATGCAATGTTCTCCAACTAAGGGTAGTTCTCCCTTTGTTACCTAAACTGCCGTCATGAACTCTCATCGTGTGCTCTACATTATCAACATACTCTCCACAAGGTGAGTGTAGGCTCATTGCTGTTGTTTTCATTGTTAAGAGAGCCTTGCTCTCAAACTCTATCCTGTTGCTTGGCTGGCACACACTCATTCATCCACCCTTAGTCGCGTGTTGTTGTTGTTATTGTAGTTAATGTCAAATCGTCTCCTAGCGGCATAATCCTCTCTGCGTGGTGCTCATTAGTACACTGTCGCAAATGTCTTGTGAGTTTTCACAGGTACAAGAAGATGTGCTCTTCAGGACATAATTGTTGTGCAACAAATATTTGGGGAGTCTCTTTAATCTTGGATTTGAATATCAACCGCTGAATGCCTACGACAACCGCAACAAGAACTATGGGGGGCTTACATACTCACTTTAAGATCATTTTAGGTAGATTCTTGCTCGATAATCCTAAAGCAAATCTAGGATTTAATGTGTCAAAATAAATTTGATTTTTAGCAAAATGTGTTAAAAAGGTTGGTTCTCAAAATAAAAGAACGATCACATAGATAAATCTTTAAAATTTAGGCTCAAGACCGTAAACGCAAAGTAAACATTTTCTTTTCTTTTCTTAATTTTTTATTTTAATATTAAAAATTCAATTCAATTCCATGAGGCCAATTTATTTTTGTTGTGTTCTTTATTTAACCAATAGTTCGGTCTTCTCTCAAGAACTTCATCAGGATATATATACAATAAAAATAAATTTATGATTATCGTAAAATAAATTTTAAACAATTTCAAAATCCCTTGTTTTATTGTAAATATAGTTTTGTATCTAGAAAAAATAGAAAATGTAGGAGGAACAAATATAGGAAAATATTAAATTTGCTGAAATACACTTTCTTACATCTTAAAGTATTAAAATAGTTAGTTTTTAGAAGTTTTGTAGACAAAATTAGTACCAAATAATAAATAAATAATATCTGAAAAACATAAATTATAGAGGGAATTATTTTATTTTCATGCAGAAACATATTGCAATTAATTAAAAACATCTTATTTTATATTTTTTAATTTTCTTCTGGAAACCATTTGTATATCTTCTCTTCCAAAAAAGTCGATTTTTTCTAATTTTATTTTCATTTTGTATCGTATTTTTATTGTATTTAGTTTTATAAGACAAAAATGATTGTTCTGATATATAAAAAAAAAATAAGTAATAAATCGTCTAAAATTTAAAATGAATTGTTCTATGTTCATGTCAGAAATTCTTACATCTTAAAAGTATTAAAACAGTCAATTTTTAGAAGTTTTGTAAAAGTAAAAAGTGCATAATAATAAATAAATATTATCTAAAATAAAAATTAATTATAGATGGAATTATCTTATTTTCATGCCAAAATATATGGAAAATTTTTTGAAAAAATCTTAATTTGTATATTTTAATTTTATTCTGGGAAGCATTTGTATTTCTTCTCTTCCAATTTTTTTTTAATTTTATTTTCATTCTGTATCACAATTTGGCCATATTTTTATTATATATAGTTTTATAAGACAAAAATAATATCTTTTCTGATATATAAATTAATAATAATAAGTAATATATCAGTTAGAGCATAAAATGAATTGTTTTATTTTTATATCAAAAATTATTGAAATTCATTTTTTATCCTATTTTATTTAATTCATTAATTTTTACACTTCATAGTGTAATTTCTGAGATATCGGTACAAATGAGTAATATCATAATATTATTAATATTAAAAAATCAGATATTTCTGAAGAAAATCTGATTTTGATGGAAATTGTTTAGTGTGTTTGGTATGGCAAAAATATTAGGTTGGACCAATAAAATATTTAAATAAGCAAGCACTCTATACAGAAGATCCACTGATGAGTTATCCCCACGCAGGATATGAGTGCGGATATTGCCAAAAAAGTCATTACATACAACGCATACAAATATTTTTTATTTTAATAAAAAATATAAAAAAATATTTTGCGAACAAATGTTTTTTGGAAATTTTTTAATATAAAAAATAATTGTATGATTTTTTAATATTAAAACTTATTTTAAGAAAAAAAATCGAATTAAAACAAAACAGTTAAAAATGTTTTTTTTTATTTTATAATAAAATTAATTTATAATAAAATTTTTAATTTTTTGAAAAAAAAAAAATTAATAAAAGATATTAAAAATTATTTTATGATAATTTTTTTTTGAAAATCGTTTAATATTTATAAAATATATTAAAAAATTGTTTAATGAATTTTAAATCCAAAACTTTTTATAAAATTATTTTAAGAAAATTTTTGGTTTTATTGAGAAAATTTTATAAAAATTAACACATTTAAACAATTCATAAACTAAAAAAATAGTATTTTTTAATTTATTTAATAAGAAATATGAAAGTAAATATATATGTAATATAATATATAAATATATAATATATATTTATATATTTATATTTTGCGAACAAAGGTTTTTTTAAAAAAAATTAATATAGCAAATAATTGAATGATAAAAATGTTTTTTTTTTAATTTTATAATAAAATTAATTTTTGAAAAAAAAATAATAAAAAATATTAAACATTATTTTATGAAAAAATATTTTTTTTGGTAATCGTTTAATAATTATAAAAGATATTGAAAATTGTTTAATGAATTTTTAATTCCAAACTTTTTATAAAAATTATTTTAAGAAAATTTTGGTTTTAATTTTATTGAGAAAATTTTATAAAAATAAACATATCTAAACATTCCATAAACCAAAAAAATAGTTTTTTTTTAATTTATTTAATAAAAAATATGAAAATAATTGTATATGTATATTATGTAAACATTTTGCTGCGAACAAATGTTTTTTGAAAAAGTTTTAATGTAACAAATAATAGAATGATAAAAATGTTTTTTTTTAATTTTATAATAAAATTAATTTATAATAAAATTTTTAATTTTTTGAAAAAATGTTTAATAAAAAATATTAAAAACTATTTTATGAAAAAATATTTTTTTTTGAAAATCATTTAATATTTATAAAAAATATTAAAAATTATTTAATGAATTTTTAATTCAAAACTTTTTATAAAAATTATTTTAAGAAAATTTTAGTTTTAATTTTATTGAGAAAATTTTATAAAAATAAACATATTTAAACATTTCATAAACCAAAAAATTAGTTATTTTTGAATTGATTTAATAAGAAATATGAACATAATTATATATGTATATTATGAATTTTTAAATTTCTTTTCACAAAGACAACATTTTTTTATGTCAAAAATATGTATTTTTTGCAAATAATAATTTAACAAAAAAATACTAAAAATTATTATATATATATTTTTTTTTAATTTTAGGTAGAAATAGCTACATACATTTGTGTTGAAAAACATCTCACACCGACAATACTATTTAAATATTTAAAAAAATATTACAAATTATATCAGGGAAATTATTTTTTGAAAAGTTTATAATAAAATTATTTTATGAATTTTTATTTTTGGTTATTATTTTACGAAAAAATCTTTTTTGATTAAATTATAGAAAAACATATTAAAAAAGTTGCTAATTTTTTTTTTATTTTCCAAAAGACTTTCTTTTGAAGTATTTTTTTTTTTAATTTTTAAAAAATATTTTTTCCAATTACCACATATATTTGGCTCTCCAATGTAGAGCTAATAATTATTGCATTAATATACTCCGCCAAAATTTCTCCACGAATGAAGAGGTCATATATGTATAACATTTCAGACTTCCACCACTAGGTGGAGGCCAACATTTTTCCAGACACTTTACAGTGTACTTGCTACGGAAGAAATCTATAGAAAATTTCTTGAAGTGTAAAGAGTGCACTCTTTGCGGTTATAGCACGTGGTTACTGCAATATGCTCTCTCACTACCTTTCTCTCTCTCACTCATTCTCACGCACACTCATTGTATCGCTCTCTCTCGCTCTAAACGCACCACTCTTTAAGTTGCTCGCTCTCTCTTCATTCTCGCTGTAGCAGCAGCATATGCTCCCTTCAGACACCAGACAGACATTCACGCTCGTCCTTTCAAAGGACAATGTGTGTAGCAGTTGAGTTGTCTGCTGCATATGATGATGCAAACAAAAGATTATTATTATTATTCTTTGAGCTGCCACATAACGTTGCATACGGCGTTGTTGCATGCCATGGTGTTGTTTCAAGAGATTTTGCTCGTCTTGACTATCCTTATGAGTCCTTCAGCGACAGCGAGTTTTTTTGTCTGCTCTGTATGTGCAACAAATTGTGAACATTTGCGGATTCTTTTCAAATCAATTGAAAGGACGAATTTCTGGACAAGACTTTCATTGCCAAAGATAAAAATCTGCCTCCTTGTCTGCGCTTTTTTCGCCAAAACGTTTCTCTGAAGTTCAGTCGAGTTTAGCTGCACTTCACTGGTGCCGCTTGCTTTGCCTTTATTTACAGGGAAGACAGGGGGAATTTATCCTAGATTTTTATCAGTTCTTCGGCATATTTTTTCCTGCTTTTTAAAGTGGTCTTTTCAAATTAGCTGTTATTAGCGGAAGTGGTTTCCTTTGGTTCATTAGGATTTCTTCGTTTCGAGGGAGACCTCTCATGTTGGCCAGTTGTAGTTGTGACTTTTTTTTGGAGGGGATGTTGTGCATTAAGTTGCGAGGGAATGTTGCTGCTACTGCTACTGGTGCTTGCAAGCAACAGGATTCTCCCATATCATGTGACCACATTTAACAAATTAATTTTATTGTGGCCCTGTCCCTGGCCCTGGCAATGACAATGGCCAATGATGACAACAAGTGTATTTGTGTCGGGAAGGACATGAAACGTTTCTTTTACTTGGCGACTAATTAGTTTGCGAGATATTTTCCCACAACACACTCACAGTATTGGGTATGAAGTCTTAGTATTAACTTGTACGTCTTATGAGGATATGACCTTCTTAGCCTGGTTATCTGCCGCTGCATCTAGGAATCCACACATCCGTCCATCTTTCTGTGTAGTTATCTAGGTGAGGGTCATTGTCATTGTCGGTAGTTAAATTAGACAATTAAAAACGTTGTCGTATCATCTAAACATCTGAAACGTATAAATAAATTGTAGAGGAAAATTATGAGAGAAAATATTTTTTTATTTTTTTGTATATAAATTTACAATATCTGTCCTCATTTGCAATAATATTGCAAAGTATGAAAGAAATTTCGAACACGAGATGGTCTATGTTTTTATTAATGTATATTAATCAAGCCAACAACCAATATAAATAAATATATTAGATAGTGTCGATTTTTATGCGATTTTTTATCAATGACATGCAATTGGGGCACCGATGTAATTGTTGCTGCAGCAAAAGAGGAAAAATTAAAAAAAATTCCTACGATTTAATTTTAGAATTTATATTTCCCGTTTTTAAACTGCTGCGGCAATTTCAAAACTATGATCAAAACAATTGAAGTCCACGTAGTTGTCTTGGAATTGAGATCGTATCCGACGTGATTGCTTTAATAATTAAGCCAAAAAAACTAGAACTATCCCCTGCGAAAAATAAAATTATGCTAGGAACTACATTTTTAGTTTCAAATTTGACTGTTGTAGAAAGAGAGGAAATCAACAAGCAGAATTTATTTTTTCTGATTTATTTTGTGCTTGAATTACTATGTCCAGAGAGTCAAAAACTATTGCAAAATTGGATCACATCATTACAACCACGGTCTGTAAACAGAAAAAATATCGACTATTGCGCTTGATTTCAAATAATAGTAAAAGTAGAGAAAATGAGAATTAACAAATATTTATAACTTGTTTACTATTTGTGATTTTAGAAATTCCAAAATAATCATTTCTAGGAAAAACAAATGAAGTTAAAAAATGAAAAAATTAAAATAAAAAATAATTAATATTTTAGTATTTTTTCGAAATTAGAAAGTCAATACATTTTAAAAAATTTTGTACAAAGGGCTGTAAGCAGAAAAAAATATGTGATCGTTCGGCTTATCCTATTTAAAATTATAGTTAAATTAGTGGATGTAAGAAGTAAATATATTTATATTTTTATTATTTTTTTTTATATTCTAATTTTGGTCCAGGGATTGAGCGAGGTTACTTATTGCAGCGACAGACCAGAGCCTCTGATGGGAATCGAACCCGAAGCACGCTACCAACTCGACTACCGGGGCGCTCTTTTTATATTATATTATATTATGAGCAGAAACAATAAAATGTCGCAAAAAATTGGTGTTGAGAAATAATTTTAATAATAACCCAGCAAAAACTTGGTAATGACACCTCATTATTTTTAGCATTATCTTGCATTGAAGTATATTTTGAAGTATGAAATAATTACTTCCTTATAATGGTTTAAATAAGTAGTTATTGGTAAGTTAAATTTCATAGAACAGCAGATTTTAAAACTTCATTTTCTACATTTTTGTGGTGAGTCAGAGAATAGCAGTGCTGTTGTTATCGCAGCTTAGTTATTCAGGCTTAAAGTAAAATAGTCCTAAATTCTGTATTCAGATTGTTAACAACTCGATATAAAATATATAATATAGTAAAAATACTGTTTTCATCACTTATTAAACCCATTATTGATAATACATTATTTGGCTAATTATCAATAATGACTTCTTGTGCACCTTCCTGAGGCCACTTATTTTACAAATCCTTTATAACTACTTATTTATTAACTTCTCGTAAGCGTGCGTGGAAGTAATTATTTCTCAACTTTTTGTAAGCGTACTTATTTTTTTACAATCCCTTTATAAAAATAATTAGAAACGGATCCGAAAAGTAAGTAGTGAAGGTTTTTGGTTTTGCCTTATTCCCCACATTACTTGGTACTGAGAGTTTTTGCTGGGAAGATCAACATACATTCCACAATTTGATAGCATATTTAGGACAAAGAATTGTAAATATGTATATTTTTCTACAAAGGCCATGATTAAAAAATACAGTAAGAAAAATAAAATATTTAATTTTTTTATTTTCTACTTTGGAAGTTCAAACATCAGTAAAACATTTGGAACACACTTTTAGGACAAACAGAAAAAATCGACGACCATTAATTGGTCAATTCGGCTGTTTCTGCTTTATTAAACACGCAAAAAAAAACTAAAAAAGTATGGACAAGTTGTTTTAATTAATTATTTTTGGAAGCAAGAGTATACTTATTGGAGTAAAAGAATCAGAATCAGCCGGAATCAGTGGTTTAGTAACAGTTGTAAAAAAAGGTGAGATTGTTTTTGAAAAAAATATTATGTTTTATTTTCTAATAGCTGTCATCATAACAAAGAAAACAAGGTCTGTTTGAAGAAAATCTATATAATTTGTTCTTATTTTTTTTTGTGATGTCGATTACACCCTAAAAAATGGAAAAAAAATAAAATTTTTCATTAGCTACATTTTCATAGATTTTTTATTCGATTTAAACATACTGTTAATAAACTATTGAAATAATATCATTATGCAGATTTTTCAATGAAATTCTGGTTGATTTCGCAAAACAAAAATCGAAAAATATTCGTAAAAAATAAAAAAGTAATCTAGGCACATTACTTTAAGTTAAAGCAATAATTAATGAAATTATTTCGAATATCAAAATAAAACAAATAAAAATTACAAAAAAATATAAATACTATTCCACTTCAATATTTTAAAAGTAATTGAAATTGCCTTCAAAGCAAAGTATATCACATTAAAATTGGTCAAGTATTTCAGTAGTTAGAGGAGATTAAATGAACACACCTTTTTGAAAAAAAAAAAAAACAAGTAAGGAAAGGCTAAAGTCGGGCGGGGCCGACTATATGATACACTCCACTTTTTATCCGACTACAATTCAATTCGGTAAAAAAGTGAAAACGGGAAGGATTTATGTACGTTTCCTAATCATAGGCTAATATGAACTGGTCCAATTTGTCAAATCGAAAAGAATAGTTGTTTTGGGGCTATATCCGAACATGGAATGAAGTGACTATGTCCCGAAAAACTGCGTTGTGCAAAGTTTCATTTGGTTCTGGCTACAATTGCGACCTGTATCGTGATTACAAAAATTGATGGACAGACAGACGGATGGACAGACGGACATTGCTAAATCGATCCAAAAAGTGATTCTATGTCGATCGGTATAATTAACAATCGGTCTATCTCCCTTCCTTTTGGGTGTTACAAACAAATGCACTCGTGGAGTGTATAAAAATATTTTTTTCGCAGTTAAATTTGTCATAATTCGTGATTTTTTTCCAAAAATACGTACACAATATTTTTATGAGAAGAATATATAAACAAACTTTCAAAATAATCGCTGCTATCAAGGTCAAAAATCGTACCGCTTGACATGGAATTTGCAAAATGGGACGCCATACGCTCGAACAAAATTGGGAAATATTAAAAACTTACTTCCAAAGCAGTGAGTCTTTAACGCAAACTGTAAGAAATTTACGTGGAATATTTTCGTGTTTTCAGATAAAGCTCATTTTCATCTCGGTGGCTATGTCAATAAGCAAAATTGCCGCATATAGGGTTCAAAGAATTTCGGGAATAGTCTTACTTCGAAACAGGTTATTTTCCCAACCAGAGCTAATGATCTCACGGCTCATCTCTTACAACGCAATCTTCTGTGTGCGGCTGGTGTTCATGGCCAAAGAGCCACTTAATATGCAAATTCGAACAATTAGTGATATTATTCTAACATTTTTCTCTACAAGCAGGGAAATCCTTTTTTAAAATCTCTTTCAAAATGGATGTAACAACATATGTTGAGTGTAACAAGTCAAGTACCTCGCGCACAAGAACTAGATAAGGAAACCACAATGTCATTAACTGTAAAGGACATGAAAGGAAAACAAAATGACAAAAGAGATATAGAGAGGGAGGGAGGGAGAATGACAGAGAGTACAAAATCGATCGATGGCAAACCGAGAACAATACAAACCCCAACTCCTGCCTAAGATTTGCATACGTGACCACAAGGAAGGCAATTCAAGCAGTTGACACAATTTCCCTATTCACACACACACACACACACAAGAGCGCGCGCTCATCTTTCCTCCTGCTAATTACTCGGGGCGGCCAAATAAAACACCCAGTTTTCCGAAAAATTTCCATACACGTTGAGTACATCAACGACAACTACCCTTGATTTTGTCGTTCTAATTTTTTGCTGTCTAAACGAGTTTTCCTTGGCTTTTCTTTTGTTGAGTATTTTTTTATCGCCCGAAAGACAAACAATTAGCATATGTTAATTATCACTTCGTTTTTTGAAGAAAAGAAAATAAAATCAAAAAGAAAAAATCAAACTAAATGGGGTGTTAACTATGGCTGGCTGGTTATTCAAAAAATTTTCATTTGTGTCAATTTCATGCATATTTACCTGTGAAATTGAAGGAAATCTGGGGAATTTTTCTACGATTTTTTTCTCACTTGAGATGGCCGCCTTTAATGACTTGTCTGCTGGCGGGACATTGACAGATCGAAAATATGACAGTGATTAAATGTTGGTTTCCTTTCAATGTTTTTAAGGTCTCTGGTGGTATGCAAATGCGATTGTCAGCATTAAGAGCTGTAATATCAATCAATCTTCGGAAAATGGAAAAATTAAAAAATTAGAATTTTTAAAAAATGCTTTTTTATTATTAATTTTATTTGGTCGAAAATTAAAAAATTAGAATTTAAAAAAATGTTTTTTTTATTATTATTATTTGGTCGCCATTGACAGCAAATTTCCGGTAATTTTTTCATTTACTAAAGGTTCAGATTTTTACTAAAGACTTGAAATGTTTTTGCTCATAAAATATATGAATGATTGTATTTTTTAACATCCCAGCAACGCCATAATTACAGGCCATCCTTCCCCTCCTCCGTTCCCCTTTCGACCATTGTCCACATAACAATAAAAATTCCCAAAAAGGCCAATCCTGATAATGACATCGGAACAAGTTCATTGGCAGTGAAATTTGAACCGCAAGCCCTTCTCACACCATGCTGAGTTCAACCGGATATAAACTTTGAAAATGTCACAAGAAAATCTAGAAAATAAATTCACTAAAATGTTTATAAAAATTCCTTAAAAACACTCGGCAAAATTTGTTCTAACCCATTCAATTTTTTCCATTCCTTTTGTCCAATTTTTCGTACTTGTAAATATAAAACTAAGTCAACCATGGCTAATCCTTTTCCCATTTCAACTATCATCACAAACATATATCACAGGCAGCTAATTGATATTTAAAATTTTCAACACATACTTAAAACAAGATATTTTCTTTTGTTGTTTTTATCACATCAAAAAAATAACCCTTCTTTAATTCAAAATTTTCAATAAATTTACCTCAAAATACATGATATTTATTTTTGTGCTGTGTTTTTGGGTGAAAAAATCCTTTATTTATCCTTAATTACAACCCTTTTTTGGACAGTTAGGTAGTCTTTTTGTTGTGAAAAATCCTTTGTTGTTACCTCATCCCCATAACCCTTGCCTGCGGTAATGCCACACTATTTAAGGGAAAATGTGAAATGAAAACCACCGAAAGCGTGCAAAATTAGTCAACTCTTTCCTTTCCCTTCTTTTGGAGGTGGAGAGTCCTTGTCCTTGACATTTTCAACACTTTCAACACAATTCTGGGACAATTGTTACTCAAAAAAGGGTTTATTTATGACGGCATTTTGGTTGGAAATTTGCCGATTTTATCACCACTTTTTGCCAAATTTCTTTCTTTTGCTAAGTACTTTGTGAGAAAATATCTTTCATCGCCATTTGAAAAAGTGATTTAATGGGTTTTGTTAAATACTTCAAGAAACCCTTTTAAAAAACTATTTTAGTCACGGCTTAGATGTTGTAAGGAAATCTCTCTTTTTTGCTTTTTTTCTGCGAGCAAGTATGTCGTCGTGATATCCTTGCGACATTAAGACAAGTATAAGTAATTTAGGTAACAAGAACAGAGATTTATCCCTGGCTTATTTTATCTTTCAAATGGCCTCTAGTCGCAATGATTTAATATCCCTTTACTATAGGTCGGGTCTTTTAAAATTTTAAATTAGAATCGGCTATAAAAATAGGACTGATTATTTTTTTCAAATTTCTGGTTTTATTGGAAAGGTTGAACTTTGATTGTCACCGATCAACCCAATTTTTCACTACAGCCCCAATATCCACACCAACCAGTGACTAGTTGTGGATGCATTGGCTTCTCAATAGTCACGTGTGGGTTCTCTGACCCCCATATGCGGCAATTTTGCATATTGACATAGCCATTGCATGATGAAAATGGGCTTCAGGAAGTTTGAACTGAAGGCCGATCTCTTCTCGAAAATTTTCCACCTGAATTTCTATTCTCGCTGAAATAGTTCATTCAAGTTTCGGTTGGTTTGATAAGCTTCAAATGGAGTATTACGACGGGCAGACTTCCGTTTGACTTTCGACTGCATTTATCGTTCCTGAAATATTTCCTCTTAGATGCATGTTGAGTATTATGGCCGTCAGGCTGAATGGTTCGCTAGCCATGGAATATTTTATGCAAAGGCTTGGAATTGGGAATTCATATCATTCATGGAATATTTCATTTTTCAAGAGGAGGAGTATTTTGCACAGGTTTGGAGGGAGTTCATATGTCTACCAGGCTAAATGGTTTGCTAAGCCTGGAATATTTTCAGCTTATCTTACCCCGTTTAACTGAAACTTTAGGACAACCATGTCAGATTGTCAGAGTTATTAGTATATATAATAGATTTTGAGTCTCACTGGAATCATTTACTTATTCCTGTCATGCGTACAGGAAAAAAATGATTTCTCGTCACTGGATCAAGCTATCTGTGAGCTAAACGCTCCTCTAAAAATCATTTTTTTCCAGTGTAATTTTTTTATGTTACATTTTAGACCAAAAATTTTTTCACCCTTGGAAGTACTTTAAAGAAAAACTTTTATTCTTGTCTTAGTATAACTCATTGGTAGAATTATTGGGGGTTTATATTGATTTTTTGCGTGTTTTCAAGGTGATAGCTAAAAACTCATATTTCTGGGAAACATTTTGTAAGAGGTATAATGAAAACTAAATAGGAGGAATCAAGACCTTTCGAATGATGCATAAATGTTGAATATCGGACGATAATGGCGTCACTGACTCCATTTTTGTGAAATAATTTAATGCAGGCGATGGTTTTCACAGCCAAAATGTTCAAACACTTTTTACAAAATTGAACGCTGCGGCGTCAATTTCATTCCGATGTTCATCATTTAGGCATCATTCGAAAGATATTGACTGCAGCTATTTATTTTCAGTAGTATTTAGTTTCAGTAGTCGCTGTGAAAATCCAGAAAATCCATTACTATAATCGTCCAATAATTCGACCAATAAGTTATTCTAAGACAAGAATCAACATTTTTATTTAAAGTCCTTTCAAGGGCCTCAGAAAAAAATTTTTGGAAACAATTTTTTGGAAAAAATTTAACACAAAAAAAAAATACACCGGAAAACATAATTTCATGACTCTAGCTGCCGCCATTTCGTCGGTACCATTTGTATCCCTTTTTGCATTTTACTCTCTAAGAGCACGAATTTCGAAAAATTTCTTAATTTTACGTATCTATGTGTATACATTCCATACACAGAATTTAATTATTCTAAGTACAGCCGTTCGGTTGGTACCATTTTACTCCTTAATAATACGAATTTGGTAAACATACTTTTATAGCATGTACCCACTTTATAAGAGGAATGTACACACCGAATACCTATTTTGCCCCATTTCACCCTCTACAAATAAAAATAAACAGACATATTCTAAAACATGATCAAACACTCTAAATATTGTGGAAATTTGCAGTCCTTGTAAGGGAGCAAATTTTCCCTGTCGGCCGATTTCTCCCATTTGCAATCCCAACCAATGTATTCACCAACAATTTGGACGTCCTCCTTTCCGTGGTTTGCTTTGAATGAAACCCACCGCTTCTAATCTCCAAAACCCTCTATCTTTACACCCACAAAATTTCACTTGAAATCAACCGCGAGATTTGACTGAATCGCCGGGATTAGACATTGTTAAGACAGGTATATTTTAAGGATTGGGATAAAGTCGGGGATTGTAAAGGGAACTGCTTTAGATTAAGTCTTGCTTTGCATAATATTGGCCTAATTTGTGAATGTCTTTCGAATGAGAAGGCGGGTTTGCCACATCCTAAGCCACAGAGGACAATGAACAACACAAATATTTATTTCTCATTCTTATAGTGATAGGGATCTGTGGAAGATTAATGCCATAATACTAATGGTAGAGGACTTTAGTGATTTCCGCAACAAATCCCTTGAAAGTAACCTCGGTTTAGAGAGATTTTTGGTTTAGAGATATGTTGAAGACTAATGTGACGAGCAAGTTGTCCTACGAGAGTTTAGTAATGTCGCAACAAATCACTATAAAGTGGCGAACTAACTTCTGAAAAACTTGAGATATTGGCCAAGAGGCTCGTGACCTCTGACTAAATAGTGGGAGAGTGAAATCTGCTAAGAGTTTTAAATGACAGGCAGGATCACTCAAAGTCGGTTTCATTCAAAAGAGTCCCAAATGCAGAGAGCAAGGAAGAGACTAAGATAGTCCTAATGTTGCGGCAAGATAAATAGCATTGCTGCTGTTATGATATTGATCAAGCTTTCACGGGAGCGTCAAGTAGTGCCTCAAGGCTCCGTTTTGAATCAAGAACTGAAGGCAGAATAGAAAGAAGGATGAATAGACGGAACGTACTAATGGAAGAACGAAAATACAGATTGAGGAGCGATCAGTCGTAGGAATAAATGATGTATCGTACGTGAGAGAAGAATGGACTAATCGAAACATACAGATCGAGGAAAATTCGAACCAAAATAAAGACGGCCAAACTTATGAGGGAGGAACGATAAGCAATGACGACATGAAAAGAAATGAACTAGCCGAAGGAAGTACAGACTATCTGAAGTAATGACGAATGAACCGAAGAAGACCGCGCTAACTGAACGATCGTACGATGGAAGATCATATGAATCGAATGAAGGATGAAACAATGTTCGGACGAGTGAAACTACATAAGAATTGTGAACCTATGGAGGATTATGGCAAAAATTCCGATAGATATACAAGAATGACATATGAACCGAATGAAAAGTGGACTAAACGAAGAAATAACTGATGAACGGGAAGGAAGAATAGAATGGACTAATCGAAACATACAGATTGAGGAAAATTCGAAGCAAAATAAAGACGGTCTATCTTGGGATGTAGGAACGATAAGCGAACCAAACCTGGGAAGCGAATGAAGGAATTTCAAACTGAAGGAAGGACAGATGATACCAAGACACTACGCACAGTGGAATATTTTCATACAAGCTACGGCAAAAATTAAAAGAAATAGAGCTAGGACCTTGAAATGCTTCGCACACATCCCTTATATCGTCAAATTAGATCAAAATCAAATTTTTTGTTTAAATCCGCCCACAACCACGCCTACCTCCCATGTAACATAAAATGAAAAAACGTCATAAACTTCATATTTTAATATATATGTGAATACAAATCATTACCAGTTATTTCATTTGAGTGCGCAATTAAATAAAAATTTCCAACGCCCAAAAAAATTTTTAGTTTCTTACGATTTTCGAAATTTTTACAATTTTTCGAAAATTATTTTATATTTTAAACGATGACAAACGGCTATTAAAACTTTATAAATAACTTAAGATTAATATCGTTCTAATATTTACATGCGCTCGCATGCCACAAAAACCTTACATCCCTAAAGTATGCTTTAGAAAATCTTTCCAAAAATTCCATTAACAGAGAACCACGAAGAAAGTATTGCTTAGAAGGTTTAACCATTTCAGTAATTAAATCGTTGTTGGCAGCTATAAGCAAAATATTATTTTTAAAATGAATAATTAAGACAATAGTTTAAGAATATTTGTAAATGCCGAGGCATCGGTCGGCCTCTTATAAGGATAAAGCTACATAGAAGCCAGGAGATGTCGCCGACAGATCAGTCTCTTGGTTTGTCTTTATTCCGATGAAGATGTGGCCACGCCCACCGGAACTTATATGTAATAGGCATCTATGTTCGCTGACACGATCCTTGTTTAAGTTTTTGTTTCCTGATTTATATGAGAATCCTTCTAACCTTCATGAGCCAAAATTACAAATCGAGGTTGCTTAGCCAAGACAAGCACTTTGTTCTGTCTTTGATTTGCAAAAGTAGGCCTAACTTTTAGACAGTTCTCTAAAGTATTCATGTCATGTTTTAGGTCAGGGATATAAAAAAATAAAATTATTGCTTTTGCTCCAGCATACCCTTCACAAAGTGTCCCCGCAGCAATTACATGTTCTTCTTCACTGCCTTCGCGTAAATTACTTTTTATTAAATTCTCTCCGAAAAAAGAAACCTCAATAAATATCCAAGGGAATCTTCTCGCCATTCAAGTGCACAAACCCTCCCAGCAATTACAGCATCGTATCCTTTCTCTTTGCTAGCTGTAAATTAAAATCTTTTGCGAAATTGTAACAATCGGCAAAAGGATGTAAGGCAACAACGCCAGATAATAGCTGTAATTGCAATGTTGCAAAATCAAATGTCAGCCATAAATTTTCGAATTGGCGATCGATCCTTTGGCGAAAGGCTGTGTGTGTGTGCGATTGCCAAAGGATTTATGGGTGAATACGCCAAGAATCGCCCCGTCGTAAAGGATGGGCGATGGTGGTTGATGATCATCTTCATTATCTGTGCTCTGCTCTAGTAAAAGACACGACAAGACAATTGTCTTGATTTTGCGTTACACATTTCGCATTTGATTGTGCGTGGCCTTAATTGTCCGTAGTGAACCAGTTTCGCAGCACAACGATGAGGGCAGCCTTCAGCTACTACCTGGACTACCTAGTGAGCGCACACACGACCGTTGGGACGGACATGGCCCACAAACCGTATTCCTTCTACGTAAACTCATTATTGTGACCATTGTTCTAGTGTCCTTATTGATTTACGTTGGAAAACATGAGGTTCTTTCCTTTCCTTCTAGAAGCTAGGATACCAACAATCCTGCCCGGCTAGGGTGGTGGTGGTGGTGTGAAGTTTGTTTCCTGTGCTCTACAAAGTCTTTGCCAAAGGATACTAACTATCCTTTCTTTTTGTTACTTGTAGTTTATGGGTTAGTATTCTTTGCTAGTGCCTTCGAACAATAGGCGATTTTGACAGTTGTTACTACTCCGACTCTTGTGATCTTAAATTATGATCGTAAACATTGCAATTCCAGAAAGTAGAAAGCAAGGCAACAAAATGAAAACTATTTTTGCACAGACTCCTTTGCTCTTTGCTCACGGTGGGGGTAAAAAGACTTTCCTAAGAAATGCACATTTAAACTAGAAACTAGTATCTAGCTTAGAACAATAAATGCCGGAAGTTAATCGCTACTAACATAGAGCCAGGAGCAATTGTTGGCCATTAGCTTCCGGTTTTCTGGAGTTATATGAAGATGCTTCTCTTGTGTTCTCCACAAGACCACCAACGAGTGGACAAACTACCGGAACAACAGGATATAAACTCAAAATGAACAATTATGGTTTAGTCTTAGTGT
The DNA here is from genome assembly GCA_947397865.1 of Polietes domitor. Taxonomy (NCBI): domain Eukaryota; kingdom Metazoa; phylum Arthropoda; class Insecta; order Diptera; family Muscidae; genus Polietes; species Polietes domitor. The sequence goes on along the minus strand of OX377620.1, from coordinate 174,654,990 downwards.
TTAATAGAAGATCTTGAATTGCTAGAACTCTTCCGGAAAAGATGAGTACACCTTAAAGAAAAGGAAAGGATTTTGTTCTCCAGCAATTCATGCTCAAAGTTCTCGCCTGGTTAAAGATGTATCAATTAAGGGTTAGAGCTACCGATTCTTTTTTAGTCTCGCTATTTAAACGTAATTGAGTATTAACATTAGATCCAAATCGAAAGTGATTACATGAGAATCCTTTTGATTAAGTGGAAGGTTGGAAAAGATTCGTTAGAAAACAATAATCTTTGAAAAGAATACATATCGTTCTCACTTGTTGGGTTTCCTAACATTATTAAATGATTGTTTGCCGAAATGACACTGGAGACCTGGAGCAAAAACAGTTTTCTGTGTCCTATTTTATTAATTAAAGGAGAGGCGAACTGAAAGAAGAACAAAGTCGAACCGAAGGAATGACAGACGAAACATGGGAATGACTGTGGAACTTAAGAAGGGATGTACGAACCGAAACTCGTGTTAACGTACCGAAGGAAACACAGAAGAATCGAGTCATTGACAGAACAAAAGTAGATCTGAAATATCGATGGAAGGACAGCAGAACCTTCTAATAGAAAAGTCTGTCGTTGGAGAAACTAATCGAAAAAATCCGAGAACCATAGGACCTAATGAACCGAAAAGAGTTCGGACGAATTTAAAGAAGTACGCTCCAACCGGTATCGCATCGATGTAATAACCTAACCTAAAGCCAACGAACTTAAGAAAGAGAGACATATCATATAGGAAAGACTTGCAACATGAAAGGAAATGAAGGCAATACAGACTTACCAAAGTAATGACGGACGAACCGAAGAAAGGCTGCAAGGACTAAACGAAACTAAGAGAGTAATAACGATGGAAGGACAGCAGAACCGAAGCAAAGACCGCCGGAAGAGTATGTCGTTGGAAGAACTAATCGAAAAAAAGATCCGAGAACCCTAGAAAGACCTGATGAACTGAAAAGAGTTCGTACAAATCAATGCGTCCAACCGGAGGGATGGATGTATTAACCAAACCTAAGACCAATGACAGACATATCGTTGAAAAGACTGACAACATGAAAGGAAATGAAGGAAGCACTGACTAACCGAAGTAATGTTGGGTGATCCGCAAAAAGGCTACAATAACTAATCGATCGTACCGTAGGAAGGACGGGCATATCGATGGAAGATCATATGAAACGAATGAAGGACAGATGAAAGAAACGTCGGACGATCGAAACTACATAAGAATCGGTGAACCAATGGAAGGCAGGATGAACTGAAGATATGATAGATTAACCAAACATGGGCCAACCGAAACTAGGGAAGGGCGGAAATTCCAATCAAAACTACAGGAATGACATATGAACCGAAGGAAGGATGGACTAATGGACGAACTGAAATAAATCCGCTGAACTGAAAAGAAATCGTACAAATTTAAAGAAGTGCGCTCCAACCGGACGGATGGAGGAAATAACTAAACCAAAGGCCTACGAGCCTTAAGAAAGATAGACATATCATAGAAAAGACTGGCAACATGAAAGGAAATGAAGGAAGAATAGACTAACCGAAAGAAGTAATGACGGATGAACAAAAGAAGGCCGTACTAACTAATCGATGGTACGATGGAAGATCATATGAACCGAATGAAGGACAGAATGAACAATTGTGGACGAGCGAAAGTAGAATGAACGGAAAATATTATGGATTAACCGAAAATGGACCAAACGTACCTAGGAAAGAAGAAAAATCCGATAGATATATAGGAATGACATATGAAAGGAAGGAAGAAATGGACTAATAGGCCTAACGTACTTATGGAAGGATGAGTATACCGATTCGAACTAATCTAAGGAACAAAGAACAGAACGAAGGACAGACCGGTCATGAATAATTGAAGGCCGACCTGAAGGAAGAACGGACTAACCGAATAAGAGTCGGGAGTCCGGAAGGAAGTTTGACTAGACGTTCTGATGGAACTGTAGAACTACGGACGAACTTACAGTGGATGAAATGCCGAATGACGAACCAAATCTAGGAACAAAGAACAAAGGTAATGACGAATCAGTCGTAGGAAAGTCAGACGAAGCGAAGGAAAAGAAATGATGGGCGACCTATTGATGGACAGATGAACGTACCGATTGAGGAACACGTGAACCAAGATAAGCAGGAATGTCCTATGAACTGAAAGAAGGGCGGATGATACGAAGACACGACGGACTAACTGAATAAGTAACGGGCGGCCTGAGCGAGCAATGGATTATACGAAGCTTAGATCGAGACCGAACATACTTATGGAATGATGCATGTACCGATTAAGGATCATACGAACAGGGATAAAGAATAAAGACGGACAAACCAAATATAGGAAAAAATGAAGGAGGCACGAGTCCTATGAATGTCAGATGAACTGAATAAATGATAGGCAATACGAAGGAGAAGTCTACCTGTAGAAAGCTCGTACGAAACAGTATGAGGTACGGTTATACGTAGAGGATTGAATATCCAACATATAGAGAGACAGACGAAATTAAGAACACAGGAATAAGTGTCAGGAATGATAAGGTACCCTAGGAACTATCAAAAAATTAAGCAACTGAAACTAACCTAGGGACTGAAAAGCTGGATGTCTGCGTGAACCAATGGTAACGACTCTTACAGGAAAGTAGCTTGTCTTCCATTCTTGGCGACAAATTCATGAACTCAAATTGTACTAAGTCATTTAGAAATTTGAACAGCTAAATTAGCCTGATTCAAACTGTAAGGCACTACTTGGCAGCCCCGTGAGAGCGGCCACGTAAACTAAACTTTGCCTGATGTCAGAGTGAGTGCTACATGAGATGCGAAGCATGATCCCCACATAAGAAAGCACAGGCGCACAGTGTTGCGAAAGCGGAATTTTTTGGAAATCATATTGCCTAAACTGTATTTTTAATTGTATCGATGAGAAACTTCTACAGATTGGTCAGAATGAAATCCCAAACAGAATGAGTGGAAAAAAATTTACACCGAAAAAAATTTTTGGGTCAAATTTTCAACAAAATTCAAAAAAAAAATTGTTCGAAAAATTTACAAAAAAAATTATTTTAATTCTTCTTTTATTTGTGATAAATACCCTATGATTAGTTTTTTAAATAACGTCAAATGTTCAAGATTTTTCGATATTTGTTGAAAAACTCTGAAATTTTATAAAAAACCAAAATCTATTTCATTTCTTATTTGAAAGGTGGCAATCAAAGCTTTAATTTGATACCGGTTTGAAGTCAATAGCTTCAGTTTTAAGAGAGTTATGCTCATTTTTGTGGAGTGCTAGAATAGATGTAGAATAAAAAAATAAAAAATTTCCGTTCTATTTCTATGGAATAAATACTGAGAGTGATATACTAAAATCGCTATAACTCCCAGGGGGCAGGTATGGGCAGCTGATTTGTTCACAGTTCGTTGAAAACAAATTATGTAACATTTCTGTAGTGGTTTGGAACTGGGACTCTCTGGGACTTTTTAGATATTGCTTACCTAACCCAAATTTAAAGGAAAAATGGACCTTTAGTCGGGTTTTCGTTCTAAACAAGGTGCATATGAAAACGTCTCAAACAACATTCCTTTTTTTACAGAAGATACTTGTCCGAAGGCAGATTTTTTTTCCGAATCAAAATATCTGTCACCAAAATCAAATGAGATCATTTTGAATACAGCCCTGAAATCCCCTCTTTTCGAGAAAATTTTCTATATTTGACTTCTAAAATCAATTAAAAATCAACGGGCCAACATAAAAATAAGCTTTATGTGTTTTTTGTTTACTTGGAATGTCTGTGATAAAATTGCATCATTAAAAACACTGAAAAAATAATCGGAAAAAAGTTACTTTTCCACTAGCCGCAACACAGTGAGGCGGTGATTGGAAGTTACTTCGTCCCTTTATATCATCGCTTGTAGCGAACACTCTGATAACAGCCCTAGACCTCACAATTTTCTACAGATGACCAAATTAATTACAAAGACAAAAAGAATTAGTTGATAAGATCATAGAAGTATTTTTTGCGGCAAATTCATCCATACAAATTGCATTATTTCCTTTAGATATCCAAGCTGTTAGAAAGATTTTGTTGTTGTTGAAAGATTTAATATTTTTTGTACTTTGATTTCGAATAAATTTGATTTGAGCGAGTTTATCAGAAATTAAACCCAATTCAGATTCAAGCATCGGTTTACAAACCTAAGAGGTGTACTAAAGACTCCTAGACGTACGAAAGATTCAAGCAACGATCTATGAACTTAAGATTTCATTGAAATTAAATTGCCGGACTTATATGTTAATTTGGAATACTAGAAAAATCTATGGAAAAAATTGCAGCATAAAGAGGAGAAAACTATGCCTCAAAGAATCTTATGGATTCGTCATATTGAAAATCGGCCCAGAAAAAAAGTGAGGAACATTGGCAGGACTCCTGGCATATTCTGGCTACGAGCAGCTCATATATGATGTTTAAAGGCAAATCTGATTAATACTAAAGTATACACTACCTCACGAAGGGAATATTGAAAATGCCAAGACCACCACTAGTTTCGGCCTTTGAACTACTAAACTGTATTCCTTCCGATTACTTGATCTCTACATTAATTCCCTATGAAAAAAAGGACTAATTTTCTAGCACATTTCATTGTTCGGCAAAAGAGCATTCACTCCATCCGTTAATCATGAAAATCTCTCCTCGTTATCGATACAATCTTTCGACAACCGCAAAAATCTGTTAACAATTTTATCTGTTTCCATAGAAAAACTCATACAATTTCAATGGAAAAAGGGTTTCCTTCCCCTCTCGCCAAAAAACCCTTTCGGCAAATATGCGCTGTTAACAATGCACTGCACAATATCAGACGAACACTCCAGATATGATGCAGCATCTCGTAATAGAACTACCGCCAGCAATTCCATAAAAAACAGGGGTGTTAAAGATTTATTTGCGATAATTTGTGTACAAGCTACTTACCCACATCAGCCGAATGAATGAAAAACAGGATAACAGATACAAGGACGAGCCAAAAACAAACACCTTTTTTGCATGTTCTCGAATGCACACGCACGCACCGCTCACTCATTTGAATGTAACGGGGTAAGCGAGGGTAAAGCCAAACAAATGAGTCCTGTGCAATATCCCTTTAGGAGAGAGGGAGGGGGTTGGGATATGCAAAAATGATTAATTACCATCGCGTTGCAGTGTTGTTGTTCTTGCTCTTTTCACCGGTGTTGTTTTTTGTTTAATCAAATGTTAGTTTCTTGTTTGCCGAAATGTACGGGTTAATTGCGAACAATGGCCGAGAGGGAGCAAGCAAATCGCCTGGTATGTAAATCTTCAATTGATCGTAAATCAATTGATGTTAGTTTTTGGCATTGTTTGTTCTTTTTCCGCCAATGTTTGCGGCTAATTAAAGAGTTTTAATATTTAAATGCTGTTCGCCATTGTGACTACTTGACTGCATCAAGGGTTTTCGTGATTTATGCGAAATTGAGTGGAATCGTAGATCGCAGCGATCGATTTATGTTTAAAGGATATTCAAAGAGATTTTTTATGCTCTCCGAATGTGAATTATGGCAATATCAGATAGTAAATGATATTAGTATTCCGTATTATGCTGGCCTTTGTATAGGAAAGAAGTAGAAATAATAAATCACTTATTTCAAATCATGATCCAAATTTTAAATGTTGTGAGATATTTTCAGCAATCTTCATTAATGGACATTAATTTTCAAATGCAGGATTCAAATGCTTAACTTAATAACTACTGAAAACCCAGACGAACAATCAGGCAAATGAGCAAACGCACAATGTTCTGAAATGATTTTGGGTTGGAGTCTTCATCGAATCATTCCTATACATAGATATGAGGTTAGTCATGCAGGGCTGTTACTGGTGCTGGAGATTACTACCGAGTACTTTCTGCCCACAATTGAATGATATTGATGCGGACGAAATAGTGGTTTAAAAAATGCAAGTAGCTCGTAAAACAGCCCAAATTTTTGGTCGTGTGCTCTCTTGGAATTTGGTCGTGTGCTCTCTCAGAATTGGCCCGCATCGATCGATGTGATGTACCACGGACTTCTTTTTACGAGTTTATTTGAAGTCATAGGCGAATTTTAACAAACCTATATTCACATTTTTGCCAAATGGTGAAAATTTGTTTGAATCTATTTTAAATGATCACGTTACACCCATTCCTAAAATATTAGCACACAATTAATATAATCGTAGACCCCATAAAGTATATATATTCTGGGTCGTGGTAAAATTCTAAGACGATCTAGCAATGTCCGGCTGTCTGTCTATCCGCCTGCCTGTATGTTGAAAGCGGCCGATCGAATTGACCTAGGAGGTTCAGATTTTCTCTAAATGTGTCTTATGGTTGCAGATCAGTTGGTGGGCGAAATCGGCCCAGAGGAAAAATTTGTTTGCTAACAAGGACTGAAAGTACTCCCTAATATTTCCAGAATATTTAATTTTTTTTTAATTTCTGTTTTATATGCACTTTAAATTTATTGCGTACATTCCTCTTGTAGCGTAAAGACACCAAAAAGTAAATACACGTTTTAGCGGACGAAATGGTACAAAAAGGGATAAAAATGGTACTAATGACACGATAACAGCTAGAATCTTGAAATTTGGAATGTATCTAATAATTTTGCAAAATTCGTACTTTTAAGGGATACAATTAGAAAAGAGGGATAAAAATGGTAGCTACCAATATCACTGAAGATGAAATCATTAAATTCCGTGTGTACTTTCATCTAACTGTGATGATATGAAATAAAAATGATTTTTTCCAAATTTTTACTTTTAGCCGGAATGGGGATAAAAATTGTACCAACCAAACGGCTGCAGCTATAATGGAACACACTCTGCGGTGGAGGGTATATAAGATTCGGCCCGGCCGAACTTAACGCCTGTTTACTTGTTTTTATAATTGTATCGCATAATCAGTATATGCGCTTAGAACATTTTGATATTTGGTACAAGACCAACAAAACTTTTGAAAAACTCCTCCTAAAAATATATATAATAATAATATATTAGACAGTTCGTCAGCCATTTACTCAGTTAGTTCAGCGCTGCCACTGTTGTCATGGGCTGAGACCAGCATATTATAGACCTCGTAGCCGAAACTACTTCCATTTCCCTGCCACACCAGTTTCTGTATGTCTGACTTATTACAATAGTAAAACAATAGAAAAGACAATTCCTCAATCAATAGAAAAAATTGAGGAAAGTAGAGCAGATCGTTAACTGAAATGCAAAAGAAATACACATTTTTTATAAGTTTACGGGAGAATCAAAAAACAAAATTATTAAAAAAAGAATATCCAATTCGGACCATTATGGACGAAGTTATAAACAAAAGAAAAAGGACTACTATATAATGATTTAAAAAAAGCTATATCTTTTTAATAAGTAATAAGAAAAAACTCAAAGTATACCAGGGGGTGTTTTTTAGTGGGTACTAAAAATTTAAAAAAATGGAGGAAATCATAAATATTTTTTTTTGATTTGTCGTGGAATACCCCATATATAAATGTAAATGTATTTTAGTAGTCAAAATGCCCACTTTATGAAAGAAAATATTTGTAGATCTTCATTCAAAAGGTCTTGACTGCAGCTATTTATTTTTTTATAATACTAACACCAAATAAGAAGAATTGTACAGTTGTCACTAAGAAAAACCACAACAAATTACTATAAAGGTGCAATTATTCTACCAATAAGCAACTCTAAGACGAGAATCAAAATTTATATTTAAAGTGTTTCCGAGGGTCTATTAATTCAAAAAATTGGACAAGTATGCAACGAAAAAAATATTACACGCGAAAAACATGATTTTAGGTTATTTTCAGGAGCGTTTAGCTCACAGACGGCTTGATGTAGAAACGAAATATTTTGCAAAACATCGTTTATTTTCATGGGGTAACTGGAAATTGTTTTTCCATTTGTATGGACAGCGACCCAGCCTAGTGTACACCACCCAAACGGACGTACCAAATTGCTCCAAATACCCACCACACAGACAAACTTTGAGGATTATCTCTTTAGAAAAGATGATTTTTCAAGCAACGAAGTGGAAGGTCCTTTTCCTTCAATTATTGAGTTACTTGAACCCTGTTAGCAAATAGTGCAAAGTCTATGTGCAATATTTAATTCAGGTTGACGTGTGAAATGTTGATTTGTTGAGATCCTCATATTTAGTTCACAAGGGGTTTCGGGAACTTTTTTAATTTCCCGGGAAAACGGGAATGAAAAGTTTCATTCCCGGGGAAAATAATTTATTTTAAGTATTTCCAATATGTCCAAACACTAGATTCGAAATTAAAAAATGATTAAGGGAACAAAGAATTAATCATAAGTACGATCACATTCGCTTGTATGTCAGATTAAGATTAATTACGATGGCTACAAATGTTAAGAATTTACATTTCACATAGAAACAGTGGTTTGGGAACAATCCACAAAAAAATTGAGAAAAAATTGATTTTTTCGAAAAAATATTTTTTTCGCAGGCAAGAAAAAAAGGGGAAAAACATTTTGTTTAATTTTTTTAAGATATGATATTTAAAAGAAGAAAACTAAATATACGTAAAAGTTGTATGGATAAATGTAGAAGTTATGGCCCTCTTTTTTTGAAAAATCATGTTATATTTCATTTTTTGTTAAATAGCGCCTACTAAATTAGTTAACAGACTGATGTTTAATATAATATGTTATTTTATAATAGCTGTCATCTAACGGAAGAAAGGAAGGCCTTTTTCAATTAAATCTATAAATGAATGTAGAAGTATATGTCGTTTTCACATATAACAAAATCATTTAAGCAAATCATTTAAAAATAGAAACATCTTTGAAATTCCGTTAATTCTAAAATCAGGATCATAATTTCTATATTTGCTTTTTTATTATTATTTATTTATAAATAAAATAATGTAAAATATTATGTTATCAAATTTGTAAAGATTATTTTCGCTCTATTTATACAAAAATTGAATAAAATCACGATTTTTTTCAATAATTCCATATGCCATAACTTCTGCATTTATTTATAGATATTTTCATTATCGTCATAGCTTAGAAAATGCATTCGTTTAGAGACGAAATTATTTTACAGAAACAATAAAAACATTATATAAATTTAAATATTAATATTAATTAAATAAATTCGTAAAAAATTGAGATTTCTATTCAAAGTTGACAGATGATCAATTTTAATTGTATTCCTATTTTAAGACCATATCTTACTGGTTTCATATGTAAAGTAAATTCTTCTTTGTGAAGACTTCACCTTTTATTTCCTCGATTCTATTGAGAAAATGATAAATTTAAAGTTAAAAATAGTACATGTTTTGCAGAAGTTTTATTCTAAAGGAGAAACAATTACAATAGTGCCTGCCACCGATACAAACATTCCTGCCACAATTTTCAGTATTATAAAGAAACTTTCGTTAAATCAACAAAATGCTATCGACTTTAATGACAGGATTCAGAATTTCATATCAGTGTGGGAACCTCCTCTTCTTTCGATTAATTCAAACCTACTCTTACTTAGGAAGTTCTCAACAAACTAAGGGAGAACCTACTCCTAAGTTTATATGATTTCAATTTGTTGCCACCCCCATACAGACATATCAGTGATCTCAATCATATTATTATCAAATTTAGCGTATTTTAATAGATCTATCTTTAAGATAAGATACCATCCAGACAACAGCTAATCAGAAGTTTTTCCAAACCCTTCGTAATAACACTTAAAGAAAGGGGAGATAAGAGATAAATTGTCAACACAATTTTTATAGATCATTGATAGGATTAATAACGGACCCTGAGAAAATTAATGAAATTTGAATGGAATTTGAATATGAAAATTGAGCAGACAAATTAACTTGTACAGCAATACAATACATACATACATATGAATGCTATCGTTATTTGTAATCATATTTTTTTGGATGAGAATTTACACCCCTAATCGAGTTATGACTACAAACAGTCGCACAAATGTTTATGATTTAATCTTTTGGTTTTTTAAGATTTGAATGGAAATAGAGTTTTTCATTTAATAAATTCTGACAGCTGTCAACATAACATACATATGTAAAGAATGACAACTGATGAGAAAATCATAACAAGGAAGCGATGACCTTTCCACAGGCATGAAAGAAAAGAATATTTCACACTTATTAAATACAAAAAAATCTTTCAAATTTTTTAGGCCACACCAATCTTACGCTCTAAAGGATTACAAGACATAATTGTGACAACATGCAACAGCAAAGGATTAAGTGACAATTGTTGCAGGGCCGGCAAGCACAATTGTCAGAGCCAGGCGGCCTGCCTGCCTGCCACCATGTCCTGTTGTTTCGTCTACGAAATGTGGTCACCCAACCCTTTAAAGGATAACATCAGTTTTTTTTGGTAAAGAAACTATTGAATTTCTCCTCTCTATCTGCCGTTTATAATTGGGCAGCTTATCTATCTGTCCGTGCCGTGCCGTAACAGGATATTCCGAGCATTCAATTTTATTTCCGGACAGAGCAAATGTCATATTGTCTCGTCATTGTGATGACATTTTCATTGTCATTGCAACATGTCAAAATATTTGTATGCGTAGACAGGACATGGACAGGATTACAAGATTGTTTTCTAGCGAAAGTAGTTCGCTTACTTTGTTGTAAGTTGTTGTCTAGCTTAGCTCAAAGGGTTAAGGAGTTGTGTCCCATTCAATCTTCGCAAACAAGTTTTCGTTTTTGATTTTGATTTGATGGCCTGTTAAACTTTGTTGACATTGTTGTGGCCTTGAAGTCAGTCTGGGAACAGGATACTTTTGGGTGATAGAGATTCCTGTCAACTGTTGGCTGTGACAGGCTACATGATTATTCAATTAGATGTAGAAATTTGGAAGCGATTTAAATATTTCAATTAGTAAATATTAAATATTTCGTATGTAAGTACAAATATGAACAACTGTTTTAATGGAAAACATACTTTTAACACTTTTTCTTTCAAATATTTCTTCAACTGATAAGTAAACTTGTTTCTGGTGAAAGTGAATGATATTCCTGTGAGAAATAATCTGTTTGCTTTCCAACATACATATGTCAATTCTCGAATTAGTTGAATTTGTCCCATATTGCAAGGATTTCCTTTTAATGAAGAAAATGTAAATACCCTTGGGAAGCAATTAGAGTTAAGTTGTTACCATGTTAAAGCCAAGTTTCTCTGTTAAACATAACTATGCATTGGATCTTATTCGAATTAGTAAAAGAAAATGGAGTGGTTTGTGAGAAGATTAATTTGGAATATTTATTTTTATTTGTCTATGAAAATGATTACGATTCCCAGAGGAAAATTGTAATATTTTCATTAAAACTATCAACGAGCCTAGTTTGCTACGGCGAATATGGTAACGTTGTCGGAAGGATATCCCATATATCCGTTTGAAGTTTCGTTTTCATTGGTGAAAAAGGTTCAAGGTTAAAATATTTTCATTTCCAAAAATTAGTTTTTTTTTTCAGTTAACAATAATCAATATTAATTTTCATGAAATTTCCTTGCAGAAAAGAAATCTATTTCCTATTTAAAATTGTTGACTTTTTCATCTTCACAGTGAAAACCCGTTCATAATTGCCACATATTTTGTCAAGTCAATTTCTCTCTCATTTCTTCTGCTTTAAACAGGATGCATATGCAGTGACAAATTTGCTTTGCATTTTCTTAAAAAATCTAATTAGTCAAAAAGTTTTTGTGGAATTTTGGTCCTTTGTATTGATTCCCATTTTCATTTCATGGAAACGATTTATATGCTTCCTCTAGTTTTGAACAGAAATATCCTTTCATATGAAAAGGTAACTTGTTCTGTTGAAAATAAATCAGTTTCAGTTGGTGAAAGAAAAAGTTTACTATTTGATTTGAACTCGGCTATTGGCCTGGCTCAAGACCTTTTTGCATCTATTTTTATACCCTACACCACTTCGTGGACTAGGGTATTATAAGTTAGTTTCGCGTCAAATGTTTGTAACACCAAGAAATAATCGAGCTCGACCCACCTTTATGTATACGGATCGGCGTAGAATCACCAGCTCATTCGATTTAACGATGTCTGTCTGTCTGTCCGTCCGTCCGTCCGTCCGTCCGTCCGTCCGTCCGTCCGTCCGTCTGCTGTCCATCCAAGCTTGTTCGCACTCTACAGGTCGCAATTGTTGTCCGATTGGCATGAAACTTGGCAGATGTTATTTTTTCTGGCCAAGGGCCATCGGTATTGAGGAAATCGGTTCAGATTTAGATATAGCCCCCATACAAATGTCGCTCCCTATTTCACTTTTTCCCCTTTAGAAACCACGTATTGTACCCGATTTTCTTTAAAATTGGCACAACATCTTATAATCCAACTAGAAACACTTATGCAGAAATTGGGTAAGATCGGTTCAGATTTAGATATAGCCCCCATACAAATGTCGCTCCCGACTTGACATTTTCAGCTCTAGAAACCACATCTTGTACCCGATGGGTAAGATCGGTTTAGATTTAGATATAGGCCCCATACACGCTCCCGATTTAACTTTTTCCGCTTTCGAAACCACATATTGTACCCGATGTTCTTTAAATTTGGTACAACATCTTATAACCCAACTAGAAACACCTATGGAAAAATTGGGTAAGATCGGTTCAGATTTAGATATATCCCTCATACAAATGTTGCTCCCGAATGTTTAACCTATTTTGGCCAAACTTTACATATTATATTTCACCAAAAAACATACATGGTGAAAGCGGGTCACATCGTTCCAGGTTTCAATATACCCCCATACAAATGTCCTTTCCGATTTAACATTTTTTTGTCAAACACATACATTTACAGGATGCAAAAATCCTTCCCAATTTCACTTTTTTACCAAATTGAATTGCAATGAGAATTGTTTGGGTGATGCCCATATGTCCATACTTTGGTATAAGCCAAATGGGGCCCATTCTGATCTATTACAGCTCTAGAAACTACATCTTACATCGTATCTTCATCAAATTTTGCAGATCATGATATTTTTCAACTAGGAATACCTACCGTGAATGAGAAATATATAGGCCCATGTTTTGGACCAGGCCCAAAATGTTGTTATAGGCCCCCTTTTGAAATGTCGGTCCGATTCATCCTATTACTACTGTATAATTTGAATTTGTCTGTCGGATAATTGGATCAATTACCATATTATTAACCATATTCGTTTAATATGACTAAAGATGAATTTATAGTAGCTGTATAATTTATATGAACTACATGAAATTGCTCCCATAAAATACCTGGGTTTAGTAATCAAAGCGAGGTGCACACGCAGGGAGTGGTGTAGGGTATTATGTAGTCGGCCCCGCCCGACTTTAGCCTTTCCTTACTTGTTTTTTTATCATTTTGATGAATTTTGAGTATTTTATTGGGGGCTCAATTCATAAAATTATGAGAGATGTGAATGACGAAAACAAAGAAAACAATGCCTACTTGAAAAGTATATAAGGTACATAAAGTACAAATTATGAACATTTCTGTAAAAATAAGAGAATTAAAAAAAAATAAATGCATATTTTTTGCTGCTAGGAAAATTTCCTTTAAAAATATAAAAGAAAAACATTCCTTTCTAAATATGATGACCTTCTTATAGAAGTCAGAGTATTTCAAAATTCCCCTAACCACACTAAAATGCCTTTGTGATTATATTTTACAACCAAAAAGAAGATAAATGAACCGATCGAGGTGGAATTACTTTCTGAATCAATTTGTCTGTGACAGTCTGTCATGTTTTGATATAGTCCTCGTGGTGACCTGTCATAATGCCCATGGTTTAAATATTCGATGCAGTAATTTTATTGTTCCTAAACAACTGTTTCTATCTAATTATCTTTAATTAATACTCAACAAATTATAGATCATATACTAAAAGGGCCTTCAAGAAAATTGGAGATTAATAAAAAATTAAAAAAATATATATAAAAATTTTTTATATTTTTTAAAATATTTCAAAAATAATTGTAAAATAATTGTAAATACTGCGACAGTAGTAGCTCGACAACGTAGTAAAATTTTTAAAAAAGTCATTACACTTGAATCTGATGAAACGTTTGAAACTATAGGTAAAATGAAATCAATTGGCGTTTTTCGGTTTTCCTCATTCTGTGGCCCCTTAAAAAACGACAAAGTTTCAAACAAATGTTTGAAACATGCCAATATCAGTGTAAAATTAAAATAACAAAAATCTATTAAAAATTCTTCAAAGTCCATGCTTTTGTCAGCGTGAGTTCAGCATTATCAACTATTTCAAGTGTTTATTTAGTTTATTCATATTTTACTTTTTAACGGGTAAACCCTTATGAAATGGTTGTTAATGGTAAACGAATACAGATAAAGGCATGGAATTTGAAGTATTTTAAATAGATATTCTCCTCTTTAATCTGACACTGACATCGATATCGTAGAGTGCGAATAAGCAGTTATGAAAATTAACTTTTTAGCTTTCCAAATTACTGCACATCCCAATGAACATGTCAAAGACATAGGCGATGAACAGATTTATCACCACTTTCGGATCACTAGACTAGGATCTTCTGCACAAATTCAAATGCTATCTCTTCTCAGAAACCTAGAATGTTGAATACCGCTGGTCCTAGTTTAAACGCCATACCACTCCCCCGTGGGTGCTTCTATATGCTTTCCTTTATATTAACATGATCATAAAACAAGTCCAGTGCAGGAAATTTAAAGAAGTTGTTTCCCATTCGCTTTTTAAATTCTTGAAAATAATGATTTTGTTTGACTTCGAGATCCCAGTAAAACGCGAACAATTTGTGAAAGAATCGATTTATTTTTCTCTCACTCTCGGTTAGCTTATAGTGTAAGTCAGAAAGAAAGCATCTGACTCACTTAAACCAGAGGATAACCATTGTGATTTCCAATCCAGTCGATACTATTTTGAGCTCTTGATTGTTGACAAATCTTTTCCATTGCTCATTGGGAAGAGAATTCGACCCCGGTTGAATAAAACTGCCACATTAGGTGCGATGACAACCACTTTCAATGGTTTTTCCAATGATGATGGCCCTTGCCATGCCTTGAAGAAACTGGAAACGTGGAAGCATCTTGCGCATCGATTTTGTAGTGCAAAATAAACAATGAACATTACTTTTTGAAAGGACTTCCATGTATTTTAGCTGCCGAGCATTTAGTCGGAGATCATTCATTATTGATTTTATTTACCATTTCTGATATGACCACCTCAATTGGACGACCACTGTCACTTAAAGTTTTTGCCAACAGTATATCATATCATATATGGATCAGCCACATAGTCGAAACTAGACTGTGATCTCTTCCTTTTTGTTCCCAAATATGACCAAGGGGACCATACATTTGTACGTCCTACTTATCACTCTTATTCTTTTTTTTTATTTTAATTTATTATTGCCCAATTTTCGACTAACATCGTTAGTCATCTTCAAGGGATATTTAAATTAAAATCACAAAAAACTGAGGCTGTCATGCGTGAAATTTTATTACCAACTTCTAAGATCGGATGTTGATATCTTCAATAATCTAAATTTTAACATGGCTTAGGATATCTTCATGGCTTGATATCTTCAATAATCTAAATTTTAACATGGCTTAGGAGAAACCATTTCTCTGATAATGATTAAAAAATAATTGAGGAATTCGAATTAGAAGAGGATACGTGATTAATATAAAAATTAGGGAACTATGGGAAAAACATTATTCAAATTATGAGACCATCTGCCTTTTCTAATAATTTCCAGAGTTTTTGTCCCAATTTATACCACATATTTTATATGAATTAAAATTAGATTATACTTTCGATTCACAAAAAATCTCTTTGTATTTCCAGGGCTAATTTCAATTTATGTAAATACGAAAAATGTGGGCCTTCGTCAAGATTTATTTGTTTGCTTATTAAAAGAAATAAATTAAAATTTCAACTTTTTCCAGCCGCATACTATGCAAATGACAAAACACAGCTGACCTTTCGAGGGACCATCAAAAAAAATATTTGCAATTTTTGGGCCACAAAATAAATATGAATTTTGTATTCTCTTTGTTTTGTGGCTAATCCGCTGGGAAATTATTAATAAGAAAAGTATATTGATTTCATAACGAAACCATTAAATAAACACAGAGCCCAACCGGACGTAACAGGACATACGCGAAAGAGCCCAGCCACCACAACTACGCCAAGCAAAAAGGTCAATACAAACATTAAGGACCTTTGGAGAAATTGCGATTCATACCATATGCAAAATAACAAACAAACACTCTCTCTGCCCTAGAATTTCTTGTAATAAATCCTGGCAAATCCTAAAAGGATAAGCGACAAAGCAAAGACACAGGCCAAGACTAGCAAAAACCCAAATGCACCCTGCTGCCGAACAAACGACGTTGCGATTATGGTACGAGCTACTGGCCGGCCACAGCCAACCGAGAATTGTGCAACATTTGCCAATGGCCTGCAAAACAAACACTGCCCGTTGAGGTGTCCTGCCGAGCGGTGCGGTTTTTAATCTTCTTGGTCTGCTAAGGATCTTCTGTGTGTGTGTCTCTCGCTCCCTCTTTCTGTTCGGCCTGGCAGCTGTTATGGGCAAGCATGTGATACTCATACTCACTGGTCAGTTGAGTTGCAACAATTTGTATGCTTCTTATCCTTGCTTGAGTGCATTTCTTTGGCATGTCCACGATCCACGAAGCCGACAAGAAGATCCTTGCGGAGGAAAATCTGTCATCCAATTTGTTAGAGACAATTCTGAAGATGATTTCATGGTTATTTTCATAAACTATAGACTCGTTTGCCAGTGTCCCGGGCTCCAAGGCGGCCCGTTTTTTCCTTTTTTGTTTTCCGATAAGCCACTAATGGAACGTGCTTCACATCCGAGGGCGGACAATGCCTTTGAGAGTAGTAGTGGAATTGCCTTTCGTTCTGCTACAATTTGTTTGATTGGTCTGTTCGTTGCACCAAGAAGTAGAGATAATCCAGAACTGACAGCTTATATTGATTTGTGTGATTTCCACTAATGGAGGAGCCACCAAGAAAGTGAAAAAGGAAGGCAAATAATTTGGAAAAATAAGACTGAATGAACGGAAATTGCAGCAGATGCAACATCAAACTAATCAATATGACTAGAGAAAGCATAACGTAAATTAATTCGTGGTCAATTGTTGTTATCCTTTTTCAATAAGGAAAATATCCATATGTTTAGTTGAAAATTGAGAGATAGAATGATTCGATATCCTGGAATTATTAGAATGACAAAGTACAGTCCTTTTCAGCAAGGAAAGTATCCATATATTTAAGTAAAAATAGAGAGAGAGAAAGTATCGATATTCTGGAATTGTTAGAATTATTTATTAAAGAATAAAGGAATATTTTCAAAGGATATTTTATTGTCATACTATCATCCTATCGCTGTAAGAAGGTAAAAGCGTTTATATTTTCAAAAATTATAATAGATAGTTTAATTAGATCATAGGCAGTCTTTTCCTAACTCTTCCATAGGACGATGACTTAAAAAGTGGCAAGAATTTTCGATTTTAATCATGAGGAGGCATATCAACAGGACTGGACTGGACACTTCAAGTAAGAAAGTAAATTCTTGATATATTTCCAAAGAATGAAGTGAGTTTAAGGAACTTCTACAGATCTAGTGGACAACGAAACCACAGACGAACCTGTCTGATAGAGATATGTTGAGAAGTACAACATATCCTAAACATATTTGACAACTCCTTATTTGCGAGCTCATCCAACCGACCAGCTTCCAGCAAGACGAAAAATAAAGCGATGAGAAATCAGCACTGTGATAACACAATGGAATTGTTGGTATTGTGTGATGATAAGATAACATCAACCAAGTGTGATAGTGGCCGGTCAGTTTGTTGTCGATAGGAAAGACACTTATCGTTGATGTGCCAAAAGGAGACTACTGATAAGCCGCCCAGCATCCTACTGTCTTACCAGATATGCCAGTTTGTTGGCAAAATATATAGTTTTTAAACTACGAATTCAGATAGATAAACACTTTACTACTGGTTTGCCCGAAAAGGACGATAAGCCACAAGTAGCCATAGATATATTACTGTACTTTAGAATATATAACTCCTACGATCTTTCGTTCATCCTCTAGTTGCCAGACAAGTCGTCTGTCACTGCTTCAAGCAAAGAATCCGAACGAACTGATATTAAGGACTTTCGTAAGGACAGTACACCAAAGTCTTTCTGTTCTCGCAAAATCAGGCCTTTTCAGGCAAGACAACCAGACGCTAACGAAAAATCTCCCCTTTACGAAATCTAGTTATTTGGATTTCATTTCTCACCTTTCATATTTACTTCGTCCACGATTTCCGAAGGCTGAAATTCATCTTAGACCCATGGCTTTTTGGTGAAATGTTCTTAGAATTTTCCGTAGATTTCGCTGTCTGACGCTTTGTTCACTTTTTTTCACCCTTACAAATTGACCCGCCCTAGTTTTTATTTTCCCATATGTGTATAGGTTGGACCATTTAAAATTGTAAACTAGAATCGGCTATAAAAATTTTTGTTATTTATTATACCCTCCACCTCCAGGATTTGGATATACTAACATTGTCATTCCGTTTGTAACACCTTGAAATATCGACCTGAGCCCTATAAAGTATATATATTCTTGATCGTCATAAAATTCTAAGACTATCTAGCCTTGTCCGTCCGTCTTTTGAAAGCACGCTAGCATCTAAACGAAAGGAGCTAGAACGTTCATATTTTCCATAAATGCGTCTTATAGTCGTAGATCGGTTGGAATTGAAACGGGGCGAAATCGGCCCAAGGAAAAAAAATTTCCCTCACAAGGACTTAAAATACCCATAATAATCCCTAATATTTTAGAGTATTTAAGCATATTTTTTCAATATGTCTGCTTGTACTTACTTGATATTGGGTATGCGCATTCCCCCGATACAAAAAACGTGCACCATAAAGTGATTCTTATTTGGGGCAAAAAGGGATAAAAATGGTACTTATTAAACGACAACAGCTAGAAACACGAAATCCGGTGTGTACATTCCTCTAATAGAGTAGATACATAATATAAAAGTATTTTTTCAAAATTAGTACTTTTAAGGGGTTAAATGGGAATAGAGGGATAAAAATTGTACCTACCAAAGGCTGCCCCTAGAATAATCAAATTCGGTGTATATATTCCTCTGATTGCATAGACACGTCAAATACACGGATTTTTCATAATTCGCACTTTTTGGGGTTAAAACGAAAAAAGGGATAAAAATAGTACCAACCAAACGGCTGTACCTAGAATAACGAAATTCGGAGTATACATTCCTCTGACTGTGTAGACACGGAAAATAAACTGATTTTTCGAAATTCCTACTTTCAAGGGATACAATGGTACAGAGGGATAAAAATAGTACCAACTAAACGACTACAGCTAGAATGATGAAATTCTAATTGCGCAGAAACGTCAAGGGGGTAAAAATGGTACCAACCAAATGGGCGCACCTGGAATCATGGAATTCGGTGTATACATTCCTCTGACTGCATAGACACGCAAAATAAAAAGTTTTTTTCCTAATTCGTACTTTTTCTTTTACGGCAAAAATTGGTTGAATTATGAAGTTAGGTTATTTTGCACTATGTACGTCTGATAATGGATTTTCAAAATTTGTACTTTTGGAATTAAAATAGAATGGAAATACAACCAACTATAGCACCCACTATCTATCAATATTTATGGACACCGACAACTTCTGTGGAACGCAATCCATGGTGGAGGGTAAATATATATTATATGAGTTAGGGCATTGTTTGTTTGGATTTTCGTATTTCGAAAAATTATACTTTGAATCTTTTTTATATTAGCGTAGTAGCCGATACCAATTTAAAGTTATATATATAATTTTTGATAAATAAATGTTTATTTAAAGTGACTTGATGTATAAAAGAAATTGATTAAAAAATTAAATAATTACGATATAGACTATATCATTTTGTCATTCCATTTGTAATACCTTTAAAAATTCATCGATACTTATAAAAGTATATATATTCTGGGTAGAGGTAACATTTCAACGTGATATAGCAGATCTAGTCCGTCTGTCTAATGAGAGCACAGAAGCTTCCGATCGAAATAAGCTAGGAGTTCATTTGGGCGGGTTTTTCTCACAAAGCGTCAGCAAAAGCGTGAAGTATGGAAAATTCTGAGAACATTTCTCCCAGAAATCATATGAATTAATAGCACCCGGAAATCGACTTCAAATTTGAGACAAACAGACTGAAATGTATAGAGATTTCCGTAGGCTTCATCTTTGACCCATGATTTATTGGAGAAATGTTTAAAGTATGCTTTTGCCTTTAAAAATTGTCTTAACAACCTGTGATAAATGATTATGAATATTTATATATCGGTTGCTATTAAAAATACTAAAATAGAGGGACTTTTGAACTTGGTAATACACGGAGTCACTGAAATAAAGTAACCTCTTTGTATGCCTTGTGTTTCGTGGCTCGGTAAAAATCTTTTTGTTTTTTTGAATAAACCCTATTTATGTTTTTCTAATTTTATGGGTATAAGTAATTTTGCCTAAAATTTTTATAAAATATTTTTTTTAATAATTTATTTCAACTATTTAAAATGTTAGTAATTCGCAATAAAAATAAGTATTTTTAATATATTTACATTATAAATTAATTAGACTATATAATAAAATAAATATTTTTTGTGTGCACTGAAGCATCCTGATTCATAAAATCAACATAAACAATTTTTATATGGATAAATTACTTTTTTATTTTTTTTACTAAAATTCCAATATTCGTCAAAGTCGGGCTTGCCAAATGAAATTTTTTCTAGTCCCTAAAATTGCTATGAAAAATCCCCAACTATTCCAAAAATATAAAAAGTCGACCAAAAAACAAATTATGAATGATTTGTTGCTTCGTCAATAACCAAGGAATATTTTGATCATCTAATCTATAATCATCTATACACTCATCTTAAATCTGAGTAAAATCCTTACTCCAATTTAGTTTAACAATTTTACTCCAGTTTAGGTAAAATTTCCTTACGAGAAGGAATATTAAATAGATATAAGTACACTTTCCTTATTTCAAAGCCAGAAAAAATTGTACATATACTCAAAATAGGGTAGTAAATTTACTTAAAAACATTTTATTGGATCTAGTTAAAACTACTTACAATTAAGTATATTCATACTTGTGTGAAAGAAAATTTACTAGCGTTTAAAAAAGAAAATAATGCAGAGTTTTTAATGGACAAATTCCATTTAGGAATTTTTTACTTAAAAATGTGTTTATTACTTCAAATAAAGTAAATATATGTACTTAAATGTATGCCATGTTCTTCATACATTCAAGTATAAATGAACTTATAAAAAATACTTCAGTGTGTTTAGAAAAATACATGAATAGTAGTCTAAAAGCAATTCTCGTTCGTTAGCAAATACTTTCTTCATAAGTACTTCAAATATTACTCTAAACAATCACTGCGAAGGCGCCTACCTAGCCTCCGCAGCAGTCATGGTGAAATAGCTCAACTCTTTATGGTATAAGTAAGATGAAACGTTTGAGAACTATTCCATGTTGTCATTTTACATATGAGTGTTGCATACTTTGAAGCGAAATAATTTATTTCATTTATCAAGTAAAGTCGTAGTCAGGCTGAGTACAAATTTACTTGGTTTAAGGAAGAAATTCCGAAAATTTTCCTCATTTTGATTATAAATTTACTTGGTATGGCTACAAATTTACTTAGTTTGAGTAACAATTTACTTGGATTGAAAAAAAATCGGAATATTTTCCTTAGTTTGAGTATAAATTTACTTGATTTGAGTAAATTTTCTTTAAATTTTTCCTCGGATTAACTAAAGATTTACTTAATTTGAAGAAAAATTTTCCTCAGTTTGAGTAAATTTTACTTGCTTTGAGAAAAAATTGAACTGGAATCAAGTTCAAAGCATATCCTATTTTCAAGGAAAAGTTTGTACTTGATGTGAGAAATTATTGCCTTAGCGCTATACGAAGTTCAATTTTCCTCAGATTTAGTACATATTTACTTAATCTGTGGCATACTTTTTTCTGAGTGTAATCATGAAAATCCCCATTATATAGAAATGTTTTATTTTACAGAATTCGACCACAGCAAAAAGAATTTATGAATGATTCGTCAACAATCTGGAAATATTTTGATCATCCTGTGTCGTAAACA
Source organism: Polietes domitor (assembly GCA_947397865.1). Classification (NCBI taxonomy): domain Eukaryota; kingdom Metazoa; phylum Arthropoda; class Insecta; order Diptera; family Muscidae; genus Polietes; species Polietes domitor. Next base: position 174,632,696 of record OX377620.1, on the reverse strand, counting down.
ATTTCCCAATTTAAAATTTCATTCTAGACAATGGAACAGTGGTCTACTGTTGCAGTTGTTGTATACTTCATATTTTTAAATTAGATAGTAATTTTTTTTAAATCTGCAAATAAAACTACTTTTGAGTAATTTTTATTTGATTTGAGTAAGTATGTTATTTCTGTAAAATTTCCCTTGAAAACTTATCCAATATTTTCGAATCATTGGAAATAGGAACAATACTTAGAAAAACAACTAAAAACACCAAAAAATTTATATACAAATAACAATAATGATGTGTTGGACGTTAACTTGTTGGATGAAAGCGAATGTTTATAGGAGTTTGGAGCGTCATTAATTTAATTTATATTTTTAATGATAATATTAAATACTATCAATACCATTTTGTCGATGGCATTTTCCTTTTTCATATCTTTATTATAATTTCTTTGCTGAACAGCGAAAGATGGTCTTCACCTACCAAACTTTGATAAAGGTAGAGGACAGATAAGCATTAAATTTTTAGACATTTATACTAATAATACTAAATTTTATTCAAAGTTCTTTAAATATCTCCACAAAATCCCCAAAATATGTTATGAAAATCCCATGTCCCCATGTAATATTGTTTGCCCTTTTGACCACCATAAAATCCCCATGGTTGGGGACAAATCCCGACACCTGAAGAATCTGTTAATATTTAATATGAAAAATCACGGGATCTTCTAGACAATTCCCGGAAAATGGAAAATACTAAATATTGGAATACCGCCGATTTTTCCAGCGGATAATCCATTCTAATTTTTATGACAACTTAGATCTTTATTCATCTCTGGTGTCTATTTGAAAGTAAGGAGCCTTTTACACTGTAATGAAGACTTCACAAACATAAGCTTTAATATCCTGTAACACTGTGTGTTTTGCCACTACAACACATTTTACAATATTTATTAGTGAAAACTAAATTTCACGAACTTGCTACTCATCATATTCCTCGTAATTACTTTATTAAAATCTAAATTTGGTGGACAATAAACATAATGGATTTTTAATGACAAAATTACTTTATTTACAATGTCCTGGTTGTTCCACCTCCTTTATAGCACATCATACATATATTTCAATGTAGCCTTGTTAGAGTTGTCTCTAGTTAATGATTTTATTAGAGCGTGTTCTCTATACATATATTGTTTTTCCATATATTTACCCTTAAAAAATCCCAATCATTTGAAGGTTTTCATTAAATTGAAAACAACCACTCTATCTCTATCGGGCTCTAATGTTATCTGAAACGATACAACTATCGTTCAATAAAAAAAACGTTTGAGATAAAAACAGATAATAATATGTCGCAACAAATTCACCATATGGTATTTTTTAAAAATTAAAAAAATAACGACAGCCACCCTCTCTCTCTGCCTCTGTCATATGAAAAGCGAGGTAGGCAGGATAGTGTTTAAACATTGTTTCAATTTAATGCAATTAGTTGGTGGATTGCTTACACATAATGATCGTTCAAAGGACTCGTGCTGGCCATCCTTTAATTGTGGGTGCACTCGCAGTACTCAATACGCAGAGTATGACATCGTGGCATAGTCCTTTAATCGTTTTAGAGCCCTCGGCGGCCACCCCCAGTCGCTGGCAAATAGACGTGTAAACATATGACACATTTGTTGTATGGTTTTTGTGTGGAAGGATTCCAAAAACACCAGAAATTCCTTTAGTCAAACAAACACTGAATCGATCGAGGAACAAAGAGAGAGCGACAAAACTTGTTTGTTTGTTTGTTTTTTGTAGAATGTGTCACAGTACTTGCCTGTGCCTGTGTCTGCGCCACAACTCGTAATCGATCCCTTTTTTATTGAAACTCACACAATTTTGAGTTGAATTTGAATTTTCGTTCGAAAATGTCATGTTTGATGGCAAACGTGTAATCGCGTAATTACAAATTGTTCAATTATAATAATTATACACGCACTCTTCGATATATCCATAGAATTTTCTGTGTAAAAAAGTTCGTCCTTTTTTTGGTCGTGTGCCTCGCCTGTAGTGGCGAGTTGATTGCTTTTTTATTTTCCATTGAAAAATAGTTGCAACGAAATATGAACATCATTAATGAAATCATCGTTATTTGTTCTTACTTCTGCCAGAAAGTGTTATCTTGATTTGAAATATTTATGATATTTCCATTCAATTGATTTATGAAATATAAAAATCGGCTCTGTACAAAAACAAAAAAACTAGTAAGATTATAAGATGTTGTGCCAAATTTAAAGAAAATCGAGTACAATATGTGGCATTTAAAGCGGAAAAAGTCAAATCGGGAGCGACATTTATATGGGTGCTATATCTAAATCTGAACCGATCTTACCCAATTTCAGCATAGGTATTTCTAGTTGGATTATAAGATGTTGTGCCAAATTTAAAGAAAATCGAGTACAATATGTGGTTTCTAGAGCGGCAAATGTCAAATCGGGAGCGACATTTGTATGGGGGCTATATCGAAATCTGAACCGATCTTACCCATTTTTACCACAGGTGTTTCTAGTTGAACTATAAGATGTATTGCCAATTTTGCAGAAAATCTGTTAAAATATGTGGTATCTAGAGTGAAAGGAGTCAAATCGGGAGTGAAATTCGTATGGGGGCTATATCTAAATCTGAACCGATTTACTTCAAATTAAATAGCGTTCGTTCTTATCCCGAAAAACTTCGTTATGCAAAGTTTCATTTGGTTCTGTCTACAAATGCGACCTGTATCGTGATTACAAGAATAGATGGACGGACGGACGGACGGACGGACGGACGGACAGACAGACAGACGGACATTGCTAAATCGATTCAAAAAGTGATTCTAAGTCGATCGGTATAATTAACAATGGGTCTATCTCTCTTCCTTTTGGGTGTTACAAACAAATGCACAAAGACATAATACTCTCGTGGAGTGTATAAATATTCAATAAAATTCGCCCAAATTGGAATTTGGGAATGAACGGCCAATGTCAAGTGGACAAATATCCAAAAATATAAATGCTGTACAAGAATTGGTCTATTAAAGCAGTCTTACAGTCTTCCAAATGTTGTAAAAAAGAAAAGGTGACCGAGATTTTTTGTCTTTGAAGTCATTGAGCTCAAGCACCCCCTTCTGGTACTTACCCATCATATCTCAGTTGCTACTACCCTAATGTACCACTCTAATATCAGAAAATTAAAGCTCGCATAAAATCATGAAACTCTTCCTAAGGAAGTATGTCGATTTTCAAAAAAATCGGCCTAGTCGAGACAAAAACATCGATGTATCACACTTTAAAATCCGTTTATAAATGCAGAAGTTATATAGAAAAATGTAAAAGCGCGACCCCTACGTTCGGCATAAAAAAATAAAAAAAATTTTTTTGAAACTACCTTTCAATAATACTTCATATTCGAAGGTGTTCGGCGAACTTTTTTTTTTACTTGTAACCTGGTACGCTGTAATGTACATGCAGATCAAATGTTCCGGGTTAACATATATTTTATACAATTTTCAAAATATCGCTTTCATTTCATATTTGAATGAGCTTTCAAAGAAGCGTATAATATTGTTAAATGTTATTATTAAAACTTGCAAAACCTTCAAAACGACACCTCGTAATCCGTTAACTTAGTATAGCCTCACCTGAAATTAAAAATGAAATACCACATTATGGTATTCTCAAAGAAGCCTGCAAATATCTATGAATGTCATTGGCAAAAGGGTGTTCCGTTTTTGCAATAACAACAAAATCAGTAGGACAAGTTGAAGTTAAAGTGTTTTTCGCAAACAATTGTAAAAACATATGATTTGCAGTGTTAACTTAGATTAGCCTCAGTGCAGACTTTTTCAAATATGCATCAATTTAAACATGGCTTTTATACATTTTTCGAATAATTTGTTTTATTAAAAAGTATAAATAATATCAAGATACCATTATAAGGTGCCACGGAAAAAGCAAAAATCGATGATTGTCGCTACCAACAGCTATTGCTACAAAAATGATTCGACTATAAAATGGTGAAAAACAATTTAATGATTACAACGATGTAGAAAATTCTGTTCAAAGGAAAGGTTTTAAAAAAGGTTACTGCGCGACATAAGCGAACAATTCCTTAACAGTCTTCGAATTCCAGTATGACTTTGAATAAAATCGGAGCTATTGCAGGTGTGAAGTTTACCGAACCCAGAGCATAGAAAATATCAGAAATTCTGCCAATTAATAGCGAAGCAACACATGTCATATACTGGTTTTCAAGGTCAACAATAAAATTACTTGAATGGTGTAATTTTTCGAAAAGCGTATCGGATGCAAATTAAAGAAGACAATGTGTGCTAAAAATACTTCAAATTGCAAGCTTCAACCTGTATAAGTTTAGCATTACCCACCATTTCAAATGTCCCCTCTTAAAAAGTAAAATATGAAAAAAACTAAATAAACTAAGGGGTAAATTTGAAATGGTTGTTAATACTGAACTAATATATATTGAAGCATAATATTTCAAGTAATTTTAGTAGATATTCTCCTCTTTAATTTGTCACTAATACAATTATTATATGATGCGAATAACTATTCAAAATATTTTTTGAAATATTGTATCCTTTGGAACTTTGAAGTCCTATAAAGGGGCAACAGGAGCAGCCAAAGAAGTGAAAAGATGCTCATCTTATGATTCGGAAGTAGTAAATATTGGGATCTTTTTTAATGAATTTAACACCACTATCACGATTTCCACCATGTCAAAGGTCTTTTCAAGTGGCTTCACAGCAACTTTTCAACACAACATCAAACCCGGCCTCTTTAAGGAAATGATTCTCACAAACGAACGAGAAGCACAACACTCTTGACGAATTTGCGTTTAAAAAATTGCATTAAGTAATGAGATGCTTGTAAGATGGCATGTGTACTTTCTTACTTGGGGCGATTTTTTTAACGCAACTTCGGCCAGTGAGTTGTGCTTCTCGTTCGTTTGTGAGAATCATTTCCTTAAAGAGGCTGGGTTTGATGTTGAAAATTCGCTGCGAAGCCACTTGTAAAGACCTTTGACATGGTCGAAATCATGATCGTGGTAGTCTGCAGCCAAGTAATAAATGTCACCATGTCATTTGTAAATAAATTTGCATTCTATTAAATATAGATGCAAAATGGTCTTTAGTCAGGACAAGATCGCAGTTCAAATCAAATATAACACAAATTAATATTAAATTAAATTAGCATTAAATAAATTAACACTACTTAATTTTACTGATATTATGTAGTATTAGAGTCATTCCATGTCAAGCGGTATTTTAGGCCTCGATAGCTGCGATTGTTTTGACAATTTGTTTTTAATGTTTCTACTCGTGAAAATATTGTACACGTATTTTTGGAAAAAAATAGAATTTTTCCACGAATTATGAGCAATGTTTGAAAACAATGCATAGTCAGAGAAAAAGTATTAATAATAAATAAAAAATGAAATATTTGAAGTACATTAATAAAGCAAGAAATTTGGGTTTTTTAAGCAAATTTAAACATTTTTGCTAAAATTATAAAAAATAAACTTAAACGGACAGCAAACCTCTGTGTTCCCATACCAAAAAATTAGTTCACTTACGAAAATGCTATTCGTAGAATGTTAAACATTAACGTCTTTTTGGAAGTTTTTTAAAAGAATTTCCTCAAAAGGAATAGGGTGTTATAAGATATTTTTACGCTAAATAATCGAGCTAGACTCACTTGTATGTATAGGGTAATTCTCAAGATTTCGACACAGTGCGGATTTTTGATTTTCTTCGCTTTTGATGAAATTTGGCACGTACTAGTGGAAATCGACTCCCAAATTTCGTGTTATATATGATATTTCGGTCCACTACAAAAATCATTTGGCGTTTTTTTTATTTTTATATTATTTAGAGTTAAAGTATATAGGGCTATCAAACCGCTGTATAACTTTTCTTCCTACATCTATTTTTCCCAAACTCGCATTTGTTAATACAGTAAAAACTACAACTTTACCTTGTTTGAAAACAATTTCAGGTTCTGAACATCGCTCTGAATTTTTGATATTTTGTAGAGAATAAAATAAGCTGAAATACATTTGAAAAATTAAGAAAATTATTTTTTTCTAATTACATGACCTCAATCCGGACAAAAAAAAACCTGCACACAGTTTATTAAAGATCAACTAGCCAAAATCTATAATTTTTCAGGATATTCAAAGATCAAGATTTCCTCTTTTCAATCAGATTCAGATAGAGGAGGCAAAAACTTTTCAGATAATCGTAGAAATCCGATGACACGTTCCAAAGATATGATATCGTCAAGGAAGCAATCTAGACACAATAAACCCCAAAAACGCCATCTTTTAGCTACGCTATATTAAATTTCATCAAAATTACTCAGCGTAATCGGCTTTGGGCATACTTCAGAGGAGAAAATCTTTAATCCCGGTCGAAAGCTGAGAACGTAGAAAAGCTTTACTCTGCGTAGCCGTAGAGAAAATCATTAAGCTCAGCCGAAGGCCGTCAACGATGAACACCTTTACTGTGTGGTTGGTTTGGAACACACCCCAGATGATATTTTTTGGGTGATTTTTCATATCTAAAACTACTCAAATTGTTGGGTGATTTTTCATAAGAAGAAATTACCTAATTTTTTAAAGTGATTTTTCATTGGGTGATTTTATCATTTTTTTTTGTGTAATTTCAATAGTATTTATTTTATATCAACGTAGAGATTTTATGTAGCTCTCCTTCGATTTAAAATACCTGTGATTCGTACTCATTACCAAGTATATGTGTATGGTATTATATATGCGGCGTCGACCGACTTCAGACTTTCCTTAATCGTTAAAATAATATTTAATGTAATCTTAGTCAACACACGATAGAAAATTGCATTCGGAACTCTTTTCTTTTGATATTAGGTCATCATCTTCTTAAGGCGTTTTTTTAATTTTATTTTTCAAAATTAATTAACAATGTTATGATGTGTATAGTTGACCTGTTTGATTTTAATGTTTTGTATTATTGTCCGGCTTAAGGTCTCAAGTAAACAAAAACAAGATGTTGTTTGTTTATTATTTTATTTTTCAATTTAGTTCCCGATATTTCGAACGACTTCGTCGATCATCCTCAGGGGCGTTACACTAAACAAATATACATAAGAATAACAATCAATATACAAACAATTTTTAAACAATTAATAGTTATAGTTACATTTTAAAAAACAAAACGATCCTTCCACTTTCACAAGTTTTTGTCAACTACTGTCCGTCTTTCCTATTCTTGTGTATGATATTTCTGTATATGTGTGCGCATTTGTCTGTGTCTGTCTTGTAATTTAGTCTCTTTTCAGTAGGAACGTCCGTAATGTAGAGCATTTCTAATGTATATCTCCTATGGTAGTTACTCTCTTCTGTTAATATGTCTACGTCGTCAAAGTTGGGCGTGTGTCCAGTTAGTGCACAGTGGGCTGCAAGTGCAGTTTTTTGCTCTAATGGTTTGTCAAGTGCTTTTAGGTCAGATTTATGAGAAGAAAGTCTAGTTTTTAATTTTGTCTTTGTAGTACCAACATATACTTTATTGCATAAGTTGGACTTGTCACCATTACACTTAATTTTATATACTACGTCCGTTCTGTCTTCTTTTTTTATTTTTGATTTTGTCTTGCTGAATAAATTGTTGACCGTGTTGTGAGATTTTTGGGCTAATTCATATTTTTCTTTGTCGTATAAGTCTGAGTTTTTGAATCTTTCCGAGAATCCTGGTATATATGTTATAGTCTTGTATAGCTTTGTTGTTTTTTCTATGTGGCTTTTGGGATTTCGTACATTTTTAATTAATTGTCTTATTGTTTTTATGGGAAAGTCATTTCTTCTTAAAATATTTTTAATTTTCTCTATGTTATTTTTGTGGAAGTCCTCATCACTTATGTCTAGTACTCTTCTGATAAAATTGGTCGCGGTGTTGAAAATTGTCCTTCTTGGGTGTTTTGAATAAAAGTTAATTAATCGGCCTGAAGATGTGGGTTTTTGATACCAGTCTAGTTTTATGATGATGCCTTGTCTGTGTACTATAGAATCCAGATATGGTAATTTGTTGTCCTTTTCTTCTTCCATCGTGAATTGAATCTGTTGATGAGACGATCAAAATACTAAATGGATACAACAGACAGATTCAATTCACGATGGAAGAAGAAAAGGACAACAAATTACCATATCTGGATTCTATAGTACACAGACAAGGCATCATCATAAAACTAGACTGGTATCAAAAACCCACATCTTCAGGCCGATTAATTAACTTTTATTCAAAACACCCAAGAAGGACAATTTTCAACACCGCGACCAATTTTATCAGAAGAGTACTAGACATAAGTGATGAGGACTTCCACAAAAATAACATAGAGAAAATTAAAAATATTTTAAGAAGAAATGACTTTCCCATAAAAACAATAAGACAATTAATTAAAAATGTACGAAATCCCAAAAGCCACATAGAAAAAACAACAAAGCTATACAAGACTATAACATATATACCAGGATTCTCGGAAAGATTCAAAAACTCAGACTTATACGACAAAGAAAAATATGAATTAGCCCAAAAATCTCACAACACGGTCAACAATTTATTCAGCAAGACAAAATCAAAAATAAAAAAAGAAGACAGAACGGACGTAGTATATAAAATTAAGTGTAATGGTGACAAGTCCAACTTATGCAATAAAGTATATGTTGGTACTACAAAGACAAAATTAAAAACTAGACTTTCTTCTCATAAATCTGACCTAAAAGCACTTGACAAACCATTAGAGCAAAAAACTGCACTTGCAGCCCACTGTGCACTAACTGGACACACGCCCAACTTTGACGACGTAGACATATTAACAGAAGAGAGTAACTACCATAGGAGATATACATTAGAAATGCTCTACATTACGGACGTTCCTACTGAAAAGAGACTAAATTACAAGACAGACACAGACAAATGCGCACACATATACAGAAATATCATACACAAGAATAGGAAAGACGGACAGTAGTTGACAAAAACTTGTGAAAGTGGAAGGAGCGTTTTGTTTTTTAAAATGTAACTATAACTGTTAATTGTTTAAAAATTGTTTGTATATTGATGTTATTCTTATGTATATTTGTTTAGTGTAACGCCCCTGAGGATGATCGACGAAGTCGTTCGAAATATCGGGAACTAAATTGAAAAATAAAATAATAAACAAACAACATCTTGTTTTTATTTACTTGAGACCTTAAGCTGGACAATAATACAAAACATTAATTAACAATTTGAAGAAAAGAGATACAGAATAGAATATATCCTTTGAAAACATTAGAAATTCTTATTTTAACGACACCTTTACACCTCTTCTGTCGATGGAGCGGATTCCGTCAAAACACATTATTCAGATTTATTGATATCGATCGAAATCTATTTATCAATTTAAACCGTTTCGTTGAGTTTTTTATGTTTAGTTTGTATAATTGGTAAGTAGAGATTAGTTCTTCATTTTTTAAACAAATTTATAAACCTTTCTAACATAAACCAAATCCTTCAAACACCGCCCATTGTTTTGCCCCCTCCCCATTAACCAATATTGAGTATTCAATATTTCCAATAAATATTCAGCAAAGAAAATGCCAAATCCACGGCCAGCTTGTCATAACAAATGATTACATGACGCTTGTTTGTTACACTTCCACGCCTTATGTTCGGTCATTCTACGCAAACAATGCCAAAAATCATAATCCTTGAAAATGTGAAAAAAATGATAATTTTCTGAAAAAAGGATATCAAAACAAAATTTCGAAATTTGCATATTTAACTCATCAATTGGGTAACGATTTGTAGAGCCAATGAAAAATTACACGAAAATATTGTGACAAGGCAACCCTCTCACAAGGATCAGCACCACAACACACTGTGAGGCTGACACAGGCATAGAAGGGTTAGTTGCTGAGGGCAAGAAAAAAAACTGTGGCTCACACTGACATTTCCCAAAAAAGAAAAAAAGCAAAAACAAATCACCATCACCGGTAATATTTTCTAAATTATGACCCAGAAATAAATTGAAATTCGAACAGAAATCATCAAAAAGGATCATCATCTAATTATAAATGCTGTCACAGAAACATGACATCCTTTTTTTGTCCTACATTTTTTTCCTACAAATTGTCATTCCCAGGGTGACTTAACTCTTTCGCCTTCGGTGATGCTGGTGCTAGTGTTGTGCCGCCAAGGCAAAGAGTTGTGTGTGGATGTGTCAGGATGTTCTGTCGTCCTGTGTTTCTTGTCTTGTCTGGCGGTAGGTCTTAATGTTTTCTTGTTGTTTTATTTCTTCCTTTTTGCTTTGATGGAATTATGTCAGTCGGTATCAATCATAGTGGGTAGCGGGTATCTGTCGTTCCAGCAATTTGCTGCCTGTTAGTTCTGGTAAACCTTGTTAGACATGATGGGGTTAACGGACGGACGAATATAGAGACGACTATTGGTACAATTGTTTGTAAGTGTTTTGGTTTAATCCTTGCTGGAAAATATTTTAATGAACCTTGAAATTGCTTCGTCGACGACTAACGACTTCCTCATAGCCTGTGTTGTGATTGCAGACTCTAATCGATTGATGATCATTTGATGTCCTTTAATATCCGGATTCCCACAGACAAACAACAACACATCAAAACAGAAGATGAACATCGTCTAAAGTACAGTCAAACTGTCACCAAAATACCTCATATTCCGAACACGATCCAGAAAATATTTATCACTTTTGCCAGAGACTATTTCTGTTTATAGATTTGTAGTCCTAGTTAAATGCATAGTATATGAAAACTCTTTCCTGAAGCCTTAGCTTGTAATGAAAAGTGTTTATTTAGCTCTCAAAAAAACAGTCTTAAGTATCAAAATTTACATATTTATTTTCAAGAATATTTTTCATTAGAACATATAAAGGTTAGACAATTTTTTAAAGTTTCCGTGACCGCTCTCACGATAGACAAATTTCAAGTTTCGCCCTGTACGTTGGTTTACGAGGCCGTCCAACTTCGCGGGAGCGTTTCGAATTGACTCCAGGCAGCGTTTTGAAACCACTCCGTCTCAGGTATATTATATCCAGCCCAAAAGATAGAGATTTCGATAAGATCTAACATAAATTTCTGTCAATCATAAAGTAATTGCTTCCCAAGGGCCGTGGCTAATAGAGCTAAGCAGTCACATTGGAAGTGCTCGACCCTCTTAGCAGTGATCCTTGAATTTTAGATTCATCCTTTTATTATATTTCTTCTATTTTGTTTAAGAAGGGGCGTGTCGATTTCGTCCATCTGCGAACTTAAACTAAGTTTGAGGTAAATATTACCATGTGCAATGTTTGAATCGATTTCTTAACTTAAAAAGTCGTGAAACGGATTTGGTCCAAACATACTTGGGTCTTAAGTCACTCCTTCAATGCTTTACACTTTTTTCTATCCCAATTCATAAGGGTATATATATATATATATATATGTAGAGTGAGGGCATAATAAAAAAAAATAAACTCAACAAAAAGTTAGAAAAAACAAGTAAGGAAAGGCTAAAGTCGGGCGGTGCCGACTATATAATACCCTACACCACTCCCTGCGTATATACCTCGCTTTGATTACTTAACCCAGGAAATTCATGGGAGCAATTTTATGTAGTTCATATAAATTATACAGTAACTATTAATTCATCTTTAGTCAAATTTAATGAGTATGGTAATTAATAAAGTAATTGATCCAATTTTCCCGCAGATATTCCGAGTAAAGTAAATATAACATGATATGGAAAAATTGATCAAGATCCAATGTAAATAAATACAGATTATACAGCTGTAATAGGATGAATCGGACGGACATTTGAAGGGGGCCTATAACAACACTTGAGGTCTGTGCCAAAACATGGGCCTCTCATTCACGGCATGTATTTCTAGTTGAAATATATCATGATCTGCAAAATCCGATGTAAGATGTAGTTTCTAGAGCTGTAGTAGAGTAGAATGTGGGCCCATTTGGGTTATACCAAAGTATGGACATATGGACATCTCCCCACAAGTGTGAAAAGGCTAAAGACGGACGTAGCCGACTATATGATACACCCCACTTTCTATCTCACTACAATTCCATTCGGTAAAAAAGTGAAATTGGGAAGGATTTTTGAATCGTGTAAATGTATGTGTTTGAAAAAAAAATATTAAATCGGAAATGACATTTGTATGGGGGTATATTGAGACCTAGAACGATGTGAACCGCTTTCATCATGTATGTTTATTGGTGAAATATAATATGTAAAGTGTGGCCAAAATCGGTTAAAGATTCGGGAGCAACATTTGTATTGGGGCTATATCTAAATCTGAACCGATCTTACCCACTTTCACCATAGGTGTTTTAAGTTGGTTTATAAGATGTTGTGTATATTTTAAAGAAAATCGGTCTAGTGCGGAAAAAGTCAAATCGGGAGCGACATTTGTATGGGGGCTATATCTAAATCTGAACCGATCTTACCCACTTTCTGCACAGGTGTTTCTAGTTTGATTATAAGATGTTGTGCCAAATTTAAAGATAATCGAGTACAATATGGGGTTTCTAGAGCGGAAAATGTTGAATCGTGAGCGAGATTTGTATGGGGGCTATATCTAAATCTGAACCGATCTTACCCAAATTCTGCACAGTTTTTTTTTGTTCGATTATAAGATATTGTGCCACATGTAAAGAAAATCGAGTACAATATGTGGTTTCTAAAGCGGCAAAAGTCAAATCGGGAGCGACATTTGTATGGGGGCTATATCTAAATCTGAACCGATCTTACCGAATTTCCGTATAGGTGTTTCTAGTTGAATTATAAGATGTTGTGCCAAATTTAAAGAAAATCGGTTACAATATGTCGTTTCTAGAGCGGAAAATGTCAAATCGGGAGCGACATTTGTATGGGGGCTATATCTAAATCTGAACCGATTTGCCTCAAATTAAATAGCGTTCGTCCTTGATCCACAAAACTTATTTGTGCCAACTTTTGTTAAGATCGGACTATAATTGCGACCTGTAATTTGATTACAACAATAGATGGACAGACGGACAGACAGACGGACATAGCTAAATCGACTCAGAAAGTGATTCTAAGTCGATCGGTATACTTAACAATGGGTCTATATCGCTTCCTTTGGGGTGTTACAAACAAATGCACAAAGACATAATACTCTCGTGGAGTGTATAAAAACAAAATTTTGTTGTTTGCTGTGTGAGAATTATGTGAAAATAAATACATTGAATAATTCTGTTGAATTATCTAAACAACGAAAATTTTCTCAAAATCGACATTAGCACCAATTATACAGTTAATTAAGAGCTGTAAGTTAAGCATGTGGTCAAAATAAAAATCCGTTTTATTTTCACCTTTTTGTCACTTCACTTGTACGTTCGACATCATGGAAATGTCAATATACCACATTTCCCTTTACTTTGATCAGAATTCTAATTTAAGAACTTTTGTTTTTGACATTTTTTACAATATTTCACATTTTATTTATAAGGTCAACTTCAGATAATTTGAATAACATATTATTAGAAAACGAAATAATAATCTCAATATAAAGTTTCTAGACGAAATTTATGTTTTCTTTAATTTTTGGTAAGTAAATATTACTTTTGCGAATAAAATTAAAAAAAATTGTTTATTTTTTTTCATTTGTGAGAAGAATGAAAGTGGTCCCTTAGATGTAACAACGTTGTCGTTTTTTTTTATAAAATTTCGATAAAGTAGTTGGATATTCTAAGAAAAAAATGTGTGCTTCGGTGGAAAAATATTTTTCAATTGACTCAAACATAAACCATTGCATATCTCAGAATGTATAAAGTGTGACTTAGGCCACTATCATTCTAACTGGCATATATGTGAACATGCAATACTTCTGCCGTGCCAACGCTTATTTGTTTTAGTTTTTTTTTTGCTCTGTAATCAATATTTGATTTCTCCTGGCTTAAGCACATTTTTTTAGAATTTTTTATAGAATTCAAATTTTGACATTTTTTAAACGGATATTCGGCAAGTGAGTTGTGGTTCTCATTCGTTTGTGAGAATCATTTACTTAAAAAGGCCGTATAGAAATCATGCTAGTGGTAGTGTGCAGCCCAGTTATAAATATCACCATGCCAGTTGTAAATAAATTGTAAACTATAGATGCAAAGTGGTCTTGAGTCAGGAGTATATCCCAGTTCAAATCAAATAAATAAATATTTCGAAATGATCGTTTTCCCCCATTCGCCCATCATTCTTCACATGACAAGGATAACAGCCAGAAAAAAATAATATTGTAGTTTAAATCGACTCAAGCACACGTTATACAAAAATGTATGTAGTTTTTAAGGATATTCTAAACATGTACTAATTTGTTTTGTTCTAGTCCTTCTCTTCCTTATCCGCTTTTGTTACAATTTTTTCTTCTTCCTTTGAACACGTCCATCATGTTTGCCACAATCGTGTTACTTTTTCATCTTATCCTCTTGTAAAAAAAATGTTTGAGAAATTCTTTAATATTTTAAATCAAATTTCCATTGAAAAGCAAAAAAAAAACACAAGATGTCATCCCACAAACATCATGTTCATCTTTGAGTATGGGAATTTTGTTCATTTTATGCATCATTGGATTTTTGATGAGCAGATCCGAAAAAAAAAACATTTTTTCGACATTTTTTTCCGAAATATTCACCCAATTCACGACGATGATGTCTGGCATAACACACGGAAATTGATGATGGATGTATGACAGGATATTTGGGGGGTTGTTAGACATGGTCATGCTAGACACAACACCTCACACATTCTATTATGGGGTGCTAATCTCTACGAGGATATTTGTATGTGCCACAAACTTTTTCGATGTTTTTGTTGTTTTTAGGGATTTATGGTTTAAGGGATTTATGTGTGTAAGTGATGGCAGAGAAAATGTGTATTACTCAGGATAATGCATGTTTTTGGGTGATTTTTTTCTAGTTATTTATTTTTTTCCACGGGCATCCATCCTGCCACTTTTGGGTGGCTGCCGACATCATCACGGCCAACGTGTTAATCTAGTAATGTTATTATGGGATTATGGCAACGGACAACATATTTGCACCAAATACACTAGATATGTGCGGATTAACTATGTCTACTCGTGAATATGGCCTTTTCGCCATATTCCCACCATTGTTTGCCGTTCACTGCTTCGTTGACTTAATTTAATGTAATTACAAAAGGTTAGTGCTATTTTCATATTTGGCATACTGACTATCCTTTAGGCTATTCCGTTAGAATTTTTAGCTTGCAGAGATTTTGGCATCACTGGAATTAGTTGATGTTTCAATTGGGTTTCCATCCATGCATTAAGTGAAACAGTTTCAGTTGGTCTTATGATGGGCAATATATGCAACAGTATTGACTGATTGCTATTGCAGGAAACTAGAAAATGTTAGCAGCTATTTAGTTTGTTTTGTACAGTAGACCAGATCGACCAGCAAACCAGTAGACTAGCATCGAAAAACTGTAATATATTTTCTCATAAACTATGCAAACAAAAAACAAGAATACCCTCCACCATGGCTTGCATTCCACAGAAGCTGTTGATTTTATGTAGAAGTGCAGTAACATGACAGGAGAATGTTAATACAGCCAAACCAAATAAAAATATTGAAAAAATAATTTTATGAATAAATATAAATATTTAATTATTTTAAACCACGCTTATAAGACAATGCTACCAATATGTTTATACCATATGTTATAGAAATAATACTCCAAGTCAATTTAGAAATTATCTTATGTACCCTCCACCGTATTATCGCAGATTAGAGGCTGTCGACATTGCATAGAAGTGAACTACAATATTAGGAAAATTTTGAAGCTTCATTATTATAATGTTAATAGTCCTCTACTATACATAAATAGAAAACTTCAAGTGTAGTCGAAAATTGAACATTAGGCAGCAATCTTCAAAAATTAGGCCTAAATATTTTATTTTTATTTTTATTTTTATTTTTATTTTTATTTTTATTTTTATTTTTATTTTTATTTTTCCATGCTTTATATAAGGTTACTTTCTATGTGTGCCACAAAATTTGAAATCAATTTTTGAAAGCTTTTTTCTCAACCAATTTTGCTCAAATTTTGCACACTTAATCATTTTCGATGACAATACAAGGAAATGGAAAAATTTGACCAATTGGACAAAGGGGCGTGGCACCTCCCATACGAAGTTAAAACCTATTATTGAATATTGTCAGTTCTATGACACCTAGAGTGCTGAAATTTTGTGTAAGTGCATCTAGCATCAATTCGCATAGTTGTGCCAAAAAGGGGCGGTATTGGAAAAGTGGGCGTGGCACCTCCCATACGAAGTTAAAACCTATTATTGAATATTGTCAGTTCTATGACACCTAGAGTGCTGAAATTTTGTGTAAGTGCATCTAGCATCAATTCGCATAGTTGTGCCAAAAATGGGCGGTATTGGAAAAGTGGGCGTGGCATCTCCCATACGAAGTTAAAACCTATTATTGAATATTGTCAGTTATATGACACCTAGAGTGCTGAAATTTTGTGTAAGTGCATCTAGCATCAATTCGCATAGTTGTGCCAAAAAGGGGCGGTATTGGAAAAGTGGGCGTGGCACCTCCCATACGAAGTTAAAACCTATTATTGAATATTGTCAGTTCTACGACACCTAGAGTGCTGAAATTTTGTGTAAGTGCATCTAGCATCAATTCACATAGTTGTGCCAAAAATGGGCGGTATTGGAAAAGTGGGCGTGGCACCTCCCATACGAAGTTAAAACCTATTATTGAATATAGTCAGTTCTATGACACCTAGAGTGCTGAAATTTTGTGTAAGTGCATCTAGCATCAATTCGCATAGTTGTGCCAAAAAGGGGCGGTATTGGAAAAGTGGGCGTGGTACCTCCCATACAAACCACAAATTAAAAATCTATTATTTCTGCTCCTGATAACGCAGTAATTTTTCCTTCTACAAAAGATAACTAAAAAAGAATTTCTAGGCCCAATAGAATTCTGCTTGCATAAAGCATGGATTTGAAAAAAAAAATTTTTTTGATTTACTAGTTATTTTTATTTTTATTTTTATTTTTATTTTTATTTTTATTTTTATTTTTATTTTTATTTTTATTTTTATTTTTATTTTTATTTTTATTTTTATTTTTATTTTTATTTTTATTTTTATTTTTATTTTTATTTTTATTTTTATTTTTATTTTTATTTTTATTTTTATTTTTATTTTTATTTTTATTTTTATTTTTATTTTTATTTTTATTTTTATTTTTATTTTTATTTTTATTTTTATTTTTATTTTTATTTTTATTTTTATTTTTATTTTTATTTTTATTTTTATTTTTATTTTTATTTTTATTTTTATTTTTATTTTTATTTTTATTTTTATTTTTATTTTTATTTTTATTTTTATTTTTATTTTTATTTTTATTTTTATTTTTATTTTTATTTTTATTTTTATTTTTATTTTTATTTTTATTTTTATTTTTATTTTTATTTTTATTTTTATTTTTATTTTTATTTTTATTTTTATTTTTATTTTTATTTTTATTTTTATTTTTATTTTTATTTTTATTTTTATTTTTATTTTTATTTTTATTTTTATTTTTATTTTTATTTTTATTTTTATTTTTATTTTTATTTTTATTTTTATTTTTATTTTTATTTTTATTTTTATTTTTATTTTTATTTTTATTTTTATTTTTATTTTTATTTTTATTTTTATTTTTATTTTTATTTTTATTTTTATTTTTATTTTTATTTTTATTTTTATTTTTATTTTTATTTTTATTTTTATTTTTATTTTTATTTTTATTTTTATTTTTATTTTTATTTTTATTTTTATTTTTATTTTTATTTTTATTTTTATTTTTATTTTTATTTTTATTTTTATTTTTATTTTTATTTTTATTTTTATTTTTATTTTTATTTTTATTTTTATTTTTATTTTTATTTTTATTTTTATTTTTATTTTTATTTTTATTTTTATTTTTATTTTTATTTTTATTTTTATTTTTATTTTTATTTTTATTTTTATTTTTATTTTTATTTTTATTTTTATTTTTATTTTTATTTTTATTTTTATTTTTATTTTTATTTTTATTTTTATTTTTAATTATCACAATTTAAATTATAATAAACAAGGAATAAAGGCCTCTAAAAGAAATAAAAAAATATCCATTAAAAAATGTTTGTGTTGTTTTTTTACTTTGAAAACTGCCTGTAAACAAAAAATATTTTTTTAGGTCTCGGACATAAAATTTTTATTTTTGGTTGCAATTTGTAATTTAACAGGATCTAAATCCAAATTTAAAATTGAGCTATTAGAATAAAATATATATAATCGTTGCTTTTCGTTTTGAAAAATAATTACACTATGCAATAATGAAATAAAAATAAATAAACATATACAAATTTTGTGTCTGCCTTCTTAAAATCAACATTTATCCCTTGTACAAAGGCCTTCCTATTTTGGAAAAATCATCTTCTTGTCCCGAAACTTTCCCACACATTTGAATGGCTGAGCACTTTTGTAGTATTTCTGGAACTGCAAAAACCGCAATCATTAATCAAATCTACGCAGCAATTACCACTTAATAACACCCTCAATTTCCGTCTTCTGTTTCTGCACCCCAACGTCTTGGGCACGACCGAGCACAACCTTAAAGATCCTTAATAACGCAAGGAACACGCAAAGGAACTCTCTTGATGGCTCACATCGAACATGCAATAAAAAATTGTTAAATTTCTTTAACATTTACTTCCTTCTGCACTTGTCATGGTTCGTTGCCTCGTTTAAAGACAGTTTTTTGTGTAAATGTTTTGGGTAGTCTTCTTCCTTTTGGTGTCATTTGAATTCGAGGGTTTTCAATTGCCAAACAGAAAGGAAGACCCTGTTTGCTTAATGGTAACGGCGGCAGCGTCTTTCCTTTCCTTTTAACCATAATTACATGTTTGGCTTCGAAAAAAAAAGGAAAAGAAGACAAATGTTAAGTGTCGGTGACACCTATTAGAAGGACAATTTTTGGTTAATATAAAGTGAACTGAGAACAAAATTACAGGCTTTAGATGTGTAGAAGTGATAAGAGGTTAATTATTGAATTTTCTTATAATTTCCGCTTTAGAGGGAAATGCTGGATGGGGTTTCCAGAAAGCGAGATAAATAAATATATTTGAAGGCCACATAAGGAGATTTCCACGGGGCCACCATATTTAGTGTCACATGCTACAGAGAAAACAGGAATGGCTAGAAAGTTATAAAAGCTGCCCATATTCCCAATAATAATGATAACACTATGCAATAAAAAATTTGGCGAAGGGCTATGTATTTTCTGAAGAACTATGGCTATCTAAGCTCAGAAATGTTAAATTAAAAATGTTCTAGTTTACATCGAAGCTACATTTAATATTTATAGTCTCATATTGAAAATATTGATCCGCTTATACGTCAATTTACAGCTGCTGATGGTGACTATAAATGTTCCTGTTTCTATGCGAATTTCACTTTCGCATAGAAACAGGAACAGTCTTCAAAAATTAAGAAAAAATTGATTTCTTTAAATCTTTTTTTAGGAACCGAAAAAATCGTAAAATTAGAAAAAAAATAAATACAAAAAAAATTATTTTATTTCATTTTTAGTAGATAATATTTATTTTTTTTTAATAATTTGTGATGTTTCATTATTAAAATTTTTAATTAAAATCAGTTTTTTTAATTTCAAATACCACTTGTAGGGCGTGTCTAACAAACATGTTTTTTTATACCCTCCACCTCCAGGATGTCATTTCCTTGAAATATCGATCTGAGACCCTATAAAGTATATATATTCTTGATCGTGATAAAATTCTTAGACGATCTAGCCATGTCAGTCTGTTGAAAGCGCACTAGCATCTAAACGACAGGAGCGAGGGCGTCCAAATTTTCCATACAAACGTCGTATAGTCGTAGATCGGTTGGGATTGAAACTGGGCGAAATCGGCCAAAATGGAAAAAATTTTCCTTCACAAGGACTAAAAGTACCCATAAAACCCCTAATAAAGGATGATTTTTTAAGAGCTTGATAACTTTTTTTAAAAAAAAAACGCATAAAATTTGCAAAATCTCATCGGTTCTTTATTTGAAACGTTAGATTGGTCCTTGACATTTACTTTTTGAAGATAATTTCATTTAAATGTTGACCGCGGCTGCGTCTTAGGTGGTCCATTCGGAAAGTCCAATTTTGGGCAACTTTTTCGAGCATTTCGGCCGGAATAGCCCGAATTTCTTCGGAAATGTTGTCTTCCAAAGCTGGAATAGTTGCTGGCTTATTTCTGTAGACTTTAGACTTGACGTAGCTCCACAAAAAATAGTCTAAAGGCGTCAAATCGCATGATCTTGGTGGCCAACTTACCGGTCCATTTCTTGAGATGAATTGTTCTCCGAAGTTTTCCCTCAAAATGGCCATAGAATCGCGAGCTGTGTGGCATGTAGCGCCATCTTGTTGAAACCACATGTCAACCAAGTTCAGTTCTTCCATTTTTGGCAACAAA
The DNA here is from genome assembly GCA_947397865.1 of Polietes domitor. Classification (NCBI taxonomy): domain Eukaryota; kingdom Metazoa; phylum Arthropoda; class Insecta; order Diptera; family Muscidae; genus Polietes; species Polietes domitor. The sequence goes on along the minus strand of OX377620.1, from coordinate 174,612,137 downwards.
AAGTTTGTTAGCATCGAACGATAGCGATCGCCATTCACCGTAACGTTGCGTCCAACAGCATCTTTGAAAAAATACGGTCCAATGATTCCACCAGCGTACAAACCACACCAAACAGTGCATTTTTCGGGTTGCATGGGCAGTTCTTGAACGGCTTCTGGTTGCTCTTCACTCCAAATGCGGCAATTTTGTTTATTTACGTAGCCATTCAACCAGAAATGAGCCTCATCGCTGAACAAAATTTGTCGATAAAAAATTTCGAACCGAACACTGATTTTGGTAATAAAATTCAATGATTTGCAAGCGTTGCTCGTTAGTAAGTCTATTCATGATGAAATGTCAAAGCATACTGAGCATCTTTCTCTTTGACACCATGTCTGAAATCCCACGTGATCTGTCAAATACTAATGCATGAAAATCCTAACCTCAAAAAAATCACTCTTTATTTTAGAGCATTTATGCATATTTTTTTCAATATGTCTGCTTGTACTTACTTGATATTGGGTACAATAAAGTGATTTTTAATTCGTAGGCAGTGAAATAGGGCAAAAGGGGATAAAAATGGTACCTATCAAACGACAACAGCTAGAAACACGAAATTCGATGTGCACATTCCTCTAATTGAGTAGAACATAATATAAAAGTATTTTTTCTAAATTAGTACTTTTAAGGGCTAAAATGGGAGTAGAGGGACAAAAATTGTACCAATCAAACGGCTGCACCTAAAACAATGAAATTCGGTGTGTACATTTCTCTGGCTGCTTAGACACGTAAAATAGAAGGATTTTTCAAAATTCGTACTTTTTGGGGTTCAAATGAAAAAAGGGGATACAAATAGTACCAACCAAATGACCGCAGCTAGAGTCATGATATTTAAGCTTTTTTGAAAATATAAATATAAGAATATTTATTTTTTGAATTGACTTGAAGTATTATATATATATATATATATATATATATATATTTGTATATGTATATAGTGTAAACGTACTGATAGCCTTCCAAATTTGTATTTTTTTATTTTTATTTTTTCATTAAGTTAGTTTATCTTGCACTTGAGTGATAATGGATTTTTTTGAAGATTGTTGTCTTATATTTACTTTTTGAATTGATTTGAAGTATTATTTCGATATATATATTATAAACGTATTGGTAGCCTTGACTTATAAGCGTGGCTTGAAATAATAAAAATATTACATTTATTTATAAAATTCAATGTATTGTATTTGTTTTGGTTTGGCTATATTAAAAAATTATATTTTCTTGAAATATTACTGCACTTTTACGAAAATCGACAGCCTCTGTGGAATGCAATCCATCGTGGAGGGTATACAAAGTTCGTCCCGGCCAAACTTAACGCTGTTTTTTATTGTTTTGATTTTACATGGGATATTGTCCAGGCTCAAGACCATTTTGCATCTATATTTAATAGAATGCAAATTTATTTACAAATGGCATGGTGACATTTATTACTTGGCTGCAGACTTCCACTATCATGATTTCGACCATGTCAAAGGTCTTTTTAAGTGGCTTCGCAGCGTTTTTTCAACATCAAACCCGGCTTCTTTAAGGAAATGATTCTCATTTTTTAATAAAACATCTTTAAGATTTATACTCTCATTTTAGAAATATTGGTCCGATCACACCATTTATTCAATTAAAGCCACTTATAATCGCTACAAATGTTGCAAATTGATTCTTCGCTTAGAAACATTGCTTTAGAAACAATTTCCAGAATATTAGAAAAAATATTATATTTTTTCAAAAAAAAAAAACATAAAAAATATAAGAAAAATAGAAAAAATATTTAAAAATTATTGATAAATAATATCGAAGAAAACTATTTCTATATATAAAATATCTACGGGCAAATTTATAAGTTTTGGCCATCTTCGTAGACGCAAAAAACATATTTTTTAACTTTGGTTAAATATGGCGAAAAACTGTTTTACAAACGAGATAAAAGAATTAATATTTTGCAGTAGCAGGGTTCCTTAGCGAAGAAAACACAGCATATTTGAAGATATTTGATTCTATGGATAAATGTAGTCATACTTAAAGACGACAAGTACTTCTACAATTCTCCTCGTTTGCAAAGAGGTTTTAGGGCTATTTGAACAAAAAATAAACATTATGATTTTTTGTAAATCTTGTGTGTCAAATTTTCTACATTTAACCATAGATATTTTACATATAAAAAATATCTTATTTTTTAAAAATTTAACAAAAAGATTTTTTTTTTTCAATTTTGTTTTTTTTTTTGTATTGACATCAATGAATAATTTTTTGTAAAAAAATCAGTTTTTTCACAGTTTTTAGGAATCTGTTCCAAAAACACTGTTTCTATATTAAAGGTACACTCGGCGAAAATTGGAATTTTTGTTTAAAAAATGACCATAGAGCATTTTTTAACATCGTTTTCGAGTTTAGAAAAAACTGAGAAGTATTTCCTATAGAAGTGCTATTAATTCGCATTCTAGGATGCAGAAGGGACCTATGTCCCGCCTCTCTCTGATTTAATAAACATCCACAAATGGTCTTACAATTTAAAACTTTTCGCTTCCGAAGAATTTATTTTGTCAGCTCTACTGGTCTCGAACACATATATTATTTGTATATGGTATTCACTTTGTCATTCCGTTTGTAACAACTTTAAATATTCATCGGAGACCCAATAAAGTATAAATATTCTGGGTCGTGGTAAAATTCTAAGACGATCTAGCCATGTCCGTCTAAATGTGTCTTATGGTTCCAGATCTAACAAGGACTGAAAGTAGTTCCTAATATTTAAAATAATTAAGCAATATTTTTTAAATTTCTGCTTTAGCGGGCGAAATGAGACAAAAAGGGATAAAAAAAGGTACCAATGATACGATAACAGCTAGAAATATGAAATTTCGGATGTACATCCCTCTAATTGCGTAGATTCGTAAAATAGAGGGATTTTACAAAATTGGTACTTTTAAGGGATGCAATTTGAAAAGGGGATAAAAATGGTACCAATCAAACGGCTGTAGCTAAAATCATGAAATTAGGTGTGTACATTCCACTCTGATACATATTGGTTCTTCAATATTACAACTTTTCCTATCAAAATGGTTTAGGCTGTAGATGGAATCAAGAAAGTGCAAATAATAATATTTAGGGCAGATTTTCGAAGATTTCTGATTAATAATTTTATTAATATTTATATATAGTAGAGGACTATTGATATTATAATACTGAAGAATCACAATTTTCCTAATATTATAGTGCACTTCTGTGTAATGTCGACAGCCTCTAATATACCGATATATAAGATTTTACCGGTATATAAGATTTGGCCCGGCCGAACTTAACGCCTTTTTACTTGTAATCACTCCCTTGATCTAAATATCCATATTTTCATATTCATACTACGCCCTAAGCTGTTATATAGGGTGGGAAATTTAAAACTTTAAATTAGAATCGTCTACAAACAAGTACCGATTATTTTTTCAAATTTCTGGTTTAATTTGAAAGGTTGAACTTTGCCATTTAATAATGGAACACAATATCATTCATATGAATGCCACGACTGTATCGGCAGTACCGATCAACCTAATTTTTCAGTACAGCCCCAAAACCATGCCTAACAGTGATTCATTATGGATGCATTGGCTTCTTAATAGGCACGAGTGAGTTCTCTGAACCCCATATGCGGCAATTTTGCTTATTGACGTAGCCACCGAGATGAAAATGAGCTTCATGTGAAAATTTCCACGTAAATTTCTTACAGTTTGCATTAAAGACTCACTACTTTGGAAGTAAGTTTTTAGTATTCCCCAATTTTCTCAAACATAAACCTGAAAATAATAATAAAAATGAATGTTATTCTTCCTTTCAAAGTCAAAGTAATCGGTAGTTCAAATTTAAAATTTTATACAAATTGGCTTCTTTGTACCAATGGAAAAGAACACCAAAAAAAAAATAAAAATTTTTATGTCATATGAGCACCGATTAAACGATGAAAAAGCTCCATAAAATAAGGACTTCCTTCCTATGACAACCCCATGTTAAATTCATTAATCAATTTTTCACAACTTCCGGATCACAAGTTTAGGATATATTTCACTTCTTGGGATGCTCGTTTTTGCTGGGAAGTATTTCCAGTACTTGTGAGGGAAACTTTTTTCCCTGTGGATCGATTTTGTCCATTTTCAATTCCAACCGTTCTATGATATATGTACAATTTCAAACTGTAGCTCAGAATTTGGCCAAGTTGGCATACAATTTTATTAAATTCTTAAATTTTTCTGATTTGATTTTTAAAATTTGAAAATGTCTCTGGGCATAAATATCTGACTTTAATCAACTGTTCAGTTCGAGAGGAGTCAGTGGGATTTTAAACTGAACTCAGTTTAAATTTGCCATAATCTTAAGTTATAGATCCTCTCACAATGAATTCAATTCCATTTGCTAGGCCTTTGAGATCTCACAGCGAATGTATTGAAAGTTATTGCATATTAGTTTTTATGGCCGCATATTGTCCTGGAGCCTGTCCTGGAAAAGGCAATGCTTGATTTGAATCTTTCACATGCTTTCAGCAAATTCCCATAAATTTCTAGACCATAGGAGAAAGGTGAAAATCTCTACGAAACACTAAGGCAGTAAAAGGGTTTCATGATTGAACGAACATTCGACGAAGGCAAGGCAGGGCAGGATGATGGCACACAAAAAAGGACTCTATTAAAATTGAGGAAATTATGGGGCGTTTACAAGAGGTTGTCGTGACAAAATTTTGACATTTATGCAATTTTATGATATTTCTTTTACTTTGCGATTTTCTGTTTTTGGCAAACCAAAGGATGGAAGGGAAGGACGGGACAGGACAGCAAAAAAGGCAGTTGAACGCAAAAAGGCTAAACTCATTATAAAATCCTCCCTTGCCGGAGCAGACAAGTCAGCCAGCCAGTCTGGGGATGGGCTGACAAGTCTATCAATATTTTCACACACAAACACGACAGGACGGCAGGACTCACTCACCTTGTCGTCACACACACACACAGCCCAAACATGATGATCTGCCTTACCCACTAAAAAAAACGATCGATACCTATCAACAACTCTTCGGGAGTTGTGTAAGCAAATATGTAGTGGTGGTGGTGTCGTCTTAGTTGTTGTTGTTGTTTTAAAAGTATGTAAAAGGATATTTTCAGAGAAATCCTTAAACCTTTTCCATTGGGCACAATCTTCTTATGAAACTCATAAACTAAACGTTGGAAATGGCAACGTTTATGCAGCGTCTTTTGACATTTGCAATGAAAAGGTTTCCGAGGAAAAGTCTTAAATTACACAGAACGTCCTTTCGCAAAATCCTTTTTCCCCCTCTCCGGCCAACTTAAAACTTTTAATAGCACAACTCCTTTTCGCTGGCCAGCAAATGTTTTGATATCTTTGCCTTGCATTTGCCTTAAAGGACGAAGGAACTGACATAAATATGATATGATTTGATCACTTAAGGATCCGAATCAATGATGTAATAAAATGAAGAGTGAAGCCGGGAAACTTTGCGAATTCAACAGAAATCATAGCAGTATTTTGATATGTTGCTCGAATTTCCTGCACAATCTTGATGACATTTAGTCCTTTATCCTTTATGGCAATTTAGCAAATCTTAACTGCCTATTTTCTTCATTTTCCCTCCGCAGAGATGTTTATCTGCCCAACCCTATTTGCAATTCTTGAATTTTTGCATATGTACTTTGTCTTTTGCTGGTCCGGCACATCCTGTGTTTGTGTCCTGTGCCGCCTGATGTGTATCTAATTAACTTATTAGCATATGATATGTGTTGGATCGTTCGATCGATCTTGATATGCGTAAAATTAGTTCATATAAATGTCATTGGATTGGATTTTTGCAAATGGAAAATTCGCACGGTTATCATATGCAAATGCTTTGCTTGCGAAATAATTTCCGAAGCGTGGAGAATTGCAATTTTCTTCGAAGAATTCGCAAATGAGCAGAAATTTGTGCATATTTTAAAATTTACCTTTGCTAAATATGTCGCTAATTTAGACGGAGTGGCCTTTGATCCCTTTGCCGTAATTTAAGGATATAAATTATAACATAAAGATTTAGCAGAAGACCTTTCGAAGTGATAATTTCAATAACGAGACATGTGAAATAAATGTCCTTGCGCGAAGGAAGAGAGTTCTTGGGATTTAATCAGTTTCAGAAAATCTTAATTCAAATCTACTTTGTAACGTATTATCACGGTATTATGCGCCGAGGTGATCAAAGGTCATAGATAAAGGAAGCATAGGAAACACATAGATTAATTGACTGAGTAGGACAAGTTTCATAGAGTGCTGCTAAATTGGAGCGATTTTTGCGAGCGTCTTGTATTAATACTACTTCATGTGAATTCTCCAAAGGTAGCCTACAAAATTTGATTTATTTTCTAATTTTGCCCACGTTTCCATAAAAAACTGCGGATTGATCACAAGTTTGGTATTTATTTTAGAGTCCTTTATATATGGCATCACCAGATAGATTTAGGACTGCAAATAAAGGGTGATTTTTTAAGAGCTTGATAACTTTTTTAAAAAAAAAAACGCATAAAATTTGCAAAATCTCATCGGTTCTTTATTTGAAACGTTAGATTGGTCCATGACATTTACTTTTTGAAGATAATTTCATTTAAATGTTGACCGCGGCTGCGTCTTAGGTGGTCCATTCGGAAAGTCCAATTTTGGGCAACTTTTTCGAGCATTTCGGCCGGAATAGCCCGAATTTCTTCGGAAATATTGTCTTCCAAAGCTGGAATAGTTGCTGGCTTATTTCTGTAGACTTTAGACTTGACGTAGCCCCACAAAAAATAGTCTAAAGGCGTCAAATCGCATGATCTTGGTGGCCAACTTACCGGTCCATTTCTTGAGATGAATTGTTCTCCAAAGTTTTCCCTCAAAATGGCCATAGAATCGCGAGCTGTGTGGCATGTAGCGCCATCTTCTTGAAACCACATGTCAACCAAGTTCAGTTCTTCCATTTTTGGCAACAAAAAGTTTGTTAGCATCGAACGATAGCGATCGCCATTCACCGTAACGTTGCGTCCAACAGCATCTTTGAAAAAATACGGTCCAATGATTCCACCAGCGTACAAACCACACCAAACAGTGCATTTTTCGGGATGCATGGGCAGTTCTTGAACGGCTTCTGGTTGCTCTTCACTCCAAATGCGGCAATTTTGTTTATTTACGTAGCCATTCAACCAGAAATGAGCCTCATCGCTGAACAAAATTTGTCGATAAAAAATTTCGAACCGAACACTGATTTTGGTAATAAAATTCAATGATTTGCAAGCGTTGCTCGTTAGTAAGTCTATTCATGATGAAATGTCAAAGCATACTGAGCATCTTTCTCTTTGACACCATGTCTGAAATCCCACGTGATCTGTCAAATACTAATGCATGAAAATCCTAACCTCAAAAAAATCACTCTTTAGAAGTAACTTATCTTATTATCTATTTGTATATTCGAACTTCGCAATTAGCGATATATTTGAAGAAAACTGAATTTGTTACAAAAAAATATATTTCACCAAAATTTCTTCTAGTCGAAAAATCGGGTATTCAAAATGGTAGCTCCCGTGAGAGAAATACAAGAAAAATTAGTATTTTCAGTGCCGACATAATCAGGAATAATTATTTTTTGAAAATTTTTAAGAATTTTTTTGGTCACAATTGATTTAATTCATTGTAGAGAATATGTTTTAAACTTATGCAGCCATATTCAGGGTGGGACATTTAAAATTTTAAATTACAATCGGCTATAAAAAAAGTAAAGATTATTTTTTTTTTAATTCTAGTTTTATTGGAATAGTTGAATTTTGAATTTGGAACACCATCATCATTCATATGACTACCACGACTGGCTCGGCAGTACTTTTTTGAGTTCGAATCTCTTCAATTGTTACTTCTATTTCATGTTTCAACGTGTCAATTGTCTCTGAATGGTTTGTGTAACATTTAATGGCTCCACACAGAAAATAATCAAAGCTCCGAGGCGACCAATTGACAATTAACAATTTCGGCAGATTATTCGATTTTCAAAAACAGTGCGATGATTGCCGTTGCCTTTGTGACATGTTGTTGAAACCAAATGTTGTTGTAACCAAATGTCGTCCATGTCATTCTCTTGAATTTTTTTGAAACAGAAATTCTTTGAGCATGGCACGGCGGCTCCTTACGTTATAATGTCGGTATATATATGAATACAGTATATCAAAAATGACTTTACACATATAAAATAAATCCAAAATTTCATCCTTTTTAGTAATAATATATATATTAGTAATAATATATAATTAAAAATTAAACTAAACGTACAACAAAAACAAATATTTCTCCAGTTTGGCAGTGTCAATTATACCGATTCGTTAATTATACGTGTTAATTATACCGATCGGCTTATAATCACTTTCTGAGTCGATTTAGCAATGTCCGTCTGTCTGTCCATCTATTGTTGTAATCAAATTACAGGTCGCAATTATAGTCCGATCTTAACAAAAATTGGCAGAAGTAATTTTTGTGGATCAAGGACGAACACTATTAAAATTGGCGGCAAATCGGTTCAGATTTAGATATAGATCCCATACAAATTTCGCTCCCTATTTGACTTTTTCTGCTCTAGAAACCACATATCGTACCCGATTTTCTTTAAAATTAGCACAACATTTTATAATCGAACTAGAAACACTTATGCTAAAATTGGGTGAGATTGGTTCAGATTTAGATATAGGCCCCATACAAATGTAGCTCCCGATTTGACTCTGAGTCGATTTAGCAATGTCCGTCTGTCTGTCCATCTATTGTTGTAATCAAATTACAGGTCGCAATTATAGTCCGATCTTAACAAAAATTGGCAGAAGTAATTTTTGTGGATCAAGGACGAACACTATTAAAATTGGCGGCAAATCGGTTCAGATTTAGATATAGATCCCATACAAATTTCGCTCCCTATTTGACTTTTTCTGCTCTAGAAACCACATATCGTACCCGATTTTCTTTAAAATTAGCACAACATTTTATAATCGAACTAGAAACACTTATGCTAAAATTGGGTGAGATTGGTTCAGATTTAGATATAGGCCCCATACAAATGTAGCTCCCGATTTGACTCAGATCTTCTTCAAATCTTGCAAAATATTTTATATTTCAACTAGAAATGCCCATGGTGAAAATAAGTGAGATCGGTTCAGATTTAGATATAGCCCCCATACGAATTTCACTCCCGATGTAAAAACAATCTCAGACCAACTGGGCTATAAGTTTATTTTACAAAAAATTATCTAAAATGCTCTTCCAGAATTATAGTGTCTCTTTTCCACTGTTTGACAGTATTATTATTCTATTGGAGTATTTAAGTATTTTCTAAGTTTATTAATACCTGAATGTATGAAAAACTTAACATAATTTTAAATAAACACATTAACTTAATTTAAAGAATAAATACATTCTGTCAGTTAACATTTTCTAAATGGATTCTTTTCTATAAAAAAAAAAAACATTTTATTATTTTCTTTTTTAAAACCTTCTTCCACACAAGTATGTATTTACTCAATTATAAGAATTCATCACTAGATAGTAAATTAATTATTTATTATGACATTTAAATAAGGAAACTTTGTTCATACAATAGTGTGTTCATTTCTGATAAAAGTGCCTTTTCACATAAAAGCGATAAATTCATTGACCGAGAAGGAATAACGATTTTGACATGGCAACATTTTTTTCCAGAAACAAAAATTTCATCAGTTAATTTTCCTACTTTACAGGAGAGTAAATTTTTGAACTAAATTCGAGTATGGATTTTACTCTGATTTTGGAATGTAAAGGGTGATTTTTTAAGAGCTTGATAACTTTTTAAAAAAAAAAACGCATAAAATTTGCAAAATCTCATCGGTTCTTTATTTGAAACGTTTACATTTGAAGATAATTTCATTTAAATGTTGACCGCGGCTGCGTCTTAGGTGGTCCATCCGCTTAGTCCAATTTTGGCATTTCCACGTTTTTGAGTAACAGAGACCCAATTGGTGCGAACGGCGACGAATCGAAAATTGGTGGTCATCATTAACACTGGCCGATACAGCTGCGATATTTTCTTCAGTTCGCACTCTACGTAAGCGTGTTGGTGGTTTAATGTCCAACAATGTAAATTTGGTGCGAAATTTAGTCACAATAGCCCGAATAGCCGCTTCAGTGGGTCGATTAAACTGACCATAAAATGGAAGCGCGCAATGAACTTTCTTAACAGAGCACGCATTTTGATAATAAAATTCAATAATTTGCAAGCGTTGTTCGTTTGTAAGACGATTCATGATGAAATGTCAAAGCATACTGAGCATCTTTCTCTTTGACACCATGTCTGAAATCCCACGTGATCTGTCAAATACTAATGCATGAAAATCCTAACCTCAAAAAAATCACTCTTTACAAGCAAAAAAATGATAAAATTGCCACATTTCTTTAGTGTGCACCAAATGTGGACTGTAAATAAGTGAAAAATAAGAATTTATATATTTCTAAATGTTACTTTCAATATTTTCAGATTGAAAACTTTAAAGTAGAGTCCAATATGGTCTCGATCGAGGCTTATTTATTTGTAAGGTGAAAGCATCAGAGCTACAACAAAAATATGGAATCTGAAATGAAATAATTAGCAATCTTTATTTCAAATAAACTATTTTGGCTACGAGAACATTTCCCGAATTGAAAATGTTTTTCCGAATACAACAAAAATCATAAAATTAGAAATAAGCATGTCTATAGTAAAGCTTGTAAAGAGCTCTCAGTTAAAATATTTCTTATATGCGTTTTATAGAATTAAAACAATAATTAAGAAACTTTTTATCGTTCGCCGTAGACGAACGGAAATAAATTACAGAAACAGACCATTAGTTTCTCAAATAATACCTCATGAACAAATATAAGTTATTAAATTTCTGGAATATTTATTGAATTACATTACATTTTCATTGATTTACTTTATATTTAATTTGTATTCTTCTTCAGAATATAAGCTATAAGGAAAAATGGTTGTAAAAATGTGGTCAAAAATTTGGTTTTTTCTCTAGTATTTCTAATTTTTTCGATTTCAAAATTTTAGTAAAACAAATCTTTTCCTACTACTCTTCCTACTACAAAATCTGTTTCAGATTGAAACCACATAGGAAACAAGCCAGGCCGAACTTTATGTACCCTCCACCATGGCATTCTGCAGAGACCTCGATTTTCGATTTTACCTCCTAAAAGTACGAATTTCGAAAAATTCTACACAAACAGAGGAATATGTACATTCCTGGGTGCAGACGTTTGTTTGTTACGATTTTTATCCCTCTATTCCCATTTGACCTCTTAAAAGTATGAATTTGGAAAAAACTTACATATTATGTATCCACTCAATTAGAGCAATGTACGCACCGAATTTTGTCTTTCTAGCTGTTGTTGTTTGATAGGTACCATTTTAATCCCTTTTTGCCCCATTTCACCCCCAACAAATAAAACTCACTTTATGGTGCATGTTTTTGCTATAAAGGGGATTGCCAAATATCAATAAATATAAGCAGACATATGAAAAAATATGCTTTAATACTCTAAAATATTAGGGGTTATTATGGGTATTTTTAGTCCTTGTAAGGGTCTTTTGGCCGATTTCGCCCAGTTTCAACCCAACCGATCTACGACTATAAAACGCATTTGTGGAAAAGTTTATTTATAATTTCTTTCCCACCGTGCTCGAACTACTGTAACAATATAAAATCTTTAGTAAATATTTTAAATATGTGTGCCAAAATATATAAAGAAAAATAAAATTTAAATTTAAAAATTATCCACAATGTTTGAGTTTTTTCGTTTGTATTTTTTTTGTCTGCCATCAATATTTGATTTGAACTGGGATATTGTCCTGGCTCAAGACCATTTTGCATCTATATTTAATAGAATGCAAAGAAAAAAAATACAAACGAAAAACCTAAAACAAATGAGCGTTGGCACGGCAGAAGTATTGCTGGGTAACTATACCTGCATATACACATACTTACATATGCAACTTGGTGCGATTTTTTTAAACGCAAATTCGGCAAGTGAGTTGTGCTTCTCGTTCGTTTGTGAGAATCATCTCCTTATAGAGGCCGGGTTTGATGATGAAAAGTCACTTGAAAAGACTTTTGACATGGTCGAAATCATGATCGTGGTAGTCTGCAGCCAAGTAATAAATGTCACCATGCCATTTGTAAATAAATTTGCATTCTATTAAATATAGATGCAAAATGGTCTTGAGCCAGGACAATATCCCAGTTCAAATTATCCACAATATTATTTTTTCGACTTTATACAATCATAATAAGTACAAAAACTAGTCGCAACTTAGGAACAAAATGGACGTAAGATGTCTGCAAGGTAGTGTTATTTTTATTGAATTGACTATGACCTCGACGATATAACTGAAGCATACGTCTTCTATGGATTAAAGCGACTTCATTTCAGAGATGCAGCGTATTTAAACTACTTTAGGATGATTATATTTTAAATGGGCCATGAAAAATATGATCATAAAAATATCATCGAGCTCCATTATACGACATATTTTGGTTATTAAAAAGAAACTCTATTTATGACAACTTTTACAAATACATCTGCCCAGCGGCCAAGAACAACAATTGCTTTGCCACATTATTAAACGTAATAGGTACTTACTTTTCGAAAAAAAAATCTTGAAAATATTTCTGTTTCTCCCAAAAGTGTGTCAAAAGTCATAAAAATGGCTATAAAATATTTCAATAACAATGATCATAGAAATATGCAATGCCACATAAACAATCCTTAAGGATCTGCAGGATCTGCATCCCGAACAAGTCAATCAACAAAGCCAAACAATGACGAGAGTGAGTGCATGATCCTTGGCCAGTAAGTAAAGTCATAAAATTGAACAGACAGACTGTCCTTGTCCACTCATTGTCCTGTATTGGGAAATTTTAATAAAAACAGCTTTAAAAGAGAAGACCACTCACACTCGTATGTGTGTGTGTGTGTGCGAGAGAACGTGCGTGTGTCTCCTTGTGCCTCATTGATGTTTTTCACACCTTGAGTGCTTGGTTGCATCATGCCTGACCAGCCCAGGGCCAATACAAAAGAAATGTCGCAGCACTTCAGCGGCGAACGAGTTTTGAATACATTTCGTGTGGCCTGGCTGAACCACTTACCACCTATGGTGGCCGAGGTAAGTGGTTTGGCTTTGCACAATAGCCAGGATAATTGCAAAAACTAGAGCATAATCGCATTGCATATTTTCTGTCTCTGTGTCGTTGCTGTTCTTGTCCAAGAGCCATGGAACATAACACGAGACAAAGGTGTAATTTAAAGGATTTGCTAAATTCCTTTGAGGCGACTTCAAGAAGATTTGCTTGCGGCTTAGCTGTCATAGGTAACGAGCAGACATTACGATCAGCTGCAAATGTTGGTATAATAAAATAGTCTGTATAGCCGTCTGGAAATGTGCTAAGTTATGCTTATAATCGGGGTTTACAGGGAAATCTCTGCACAATTGTCAGATTTTATGCTGGACATTGAAATGTGAAGTACAATGATTGAAGAAAAGAAGTTTGCGGACATCTATACTCTGTACAGACTAAATTCCAAAATTTAGTTATTATGCCTGTTGCTGATGTCTTAGAAAGAATCTTAAATGATATATTTTTCTAAATCAAAAATTTAATTTTTTAATAAATATGAAATCAAAAACGATTGATTTTTTAAATTATTCTAAACATGTTACTTTTAAAATATGTTGATACCATAATGTCAGTGGAAAAAAATAAAAATTTTGGAATCTCTTAGATTGCTAACTAATTGCTAAATTAATTTTAAGACCGAAAAATATTTACGAATATTTTTTACTAAAGATATTTTCCAACGCTCGTCGGTCCTGTAGTTTAACTACATTAAGCAAAAATATAAGAAATCGTTTTAGTCGTCTTGAAACAAAAATCAGGAAAACGAAATTTGTTATCCTTCTACATACAGCTTGCAACTCAGTGAAGAAATGACTTCATTTTTGAAGAAAATCCATGGAGGAATATGGAAATATTTTTTTGCTGCAAAAATATGGAATTTTGACAAGGTATTTTTATATTCAACATAATTTCTTCATAAATTTATTATTTTCACTGTTGTATTCAAATTGAGCAACTCGATCGATTTAGTCAACATAGTGAAATTAGCTTCGACAGAAAAATCAAAAAGTCTGGCATAATTTATAAAGAAGCTAGATGTCTTGTTAAAAGAAAAAAGAAGAATATCGGTTAAAAATAATCAAAATTTCATGAATATATCTGTATTAGTTTAGCATTAACAACCATTTCAATTCCTGTTAAACTAAGCAGATAGAAGCAAGTATTTATAAACAGAATTTCCTCTCTTCCATCTGATGTGTATGACTCGCAAAAGTAAATTATTAAGCATCTATATCCTGAGTAAAAACATTTCCTACATACGGTATCAAGTGTATATGGTCTTCTTTAGGCCCAATTACGGAACAATGTAGACAAATAATAATGAAAATAATGGCTTACAAAAAACTAAATTCCCAAAGTGGGGAAAATATATTCCAAAGTTTGGTATTTTCTATATATATACGTAGGGATGTGGTAATTGAGATTTTTGCATATACATTTTTTTATACACTCAACGAGAGTATTATGTTTGTAACACCCAAAAGGAAGGGGGGATAGACCCATTGTTAATTATACCGATCGACTTAGAGTCTGTCTGTCTGTCTGTCCGTCTGTCTGTCTTGTCTCTTTTCACTCTAGATACCAGATATTACAACAGATTTTCTTCAAAATTGGCAAACCTTAATTTAAACTAGAAACATCTTTGTTGAAAATGGATTAAATCGGTTCAGATTTAGATATAGCCCCCATGCAAATGTCGCTCCCGATTTGACTTTTGCCGCTCTAGAAACCACATATTGTATCAGATTGCCTTCAGATTTGGCAAAACATCTTATATTTAAACTAGGAACACCTATGGTGAAAATAGGTCAGATCGGTTCAGATTTATATATAGCTGCCATTAAAATTTCGCTCCCGATTTGACTTTTTCTGCTCTAGAAGCCACATATTCTATAAACAGCCATACATATAGCTACCATACAAATTTCGCCCCAAAAATTTCCCATACAAATTTCGGATAGACTTTTTCCGCACCAGAAAGCACGAATTTTCTTAAAATGAGCATAACATGTTATATTTGAATAGGATGAACTTATTGTGAAAGTTAGTTACTAAAATCCATGTTTGGATATAGTACCGATATATGTAAATATTTCCGATTTGACAAATTGGACCAGGTCATATTAGCTTACGATTAGGAAACATACAAATGTATTCGGATAGAAAGTGGAGTGTATCATATAGTCGGCCCCGCCCGACTTTAGACTTTCCTTACTTGTTTAACTTGGAGTTGTCATGCCCTTTACTTTGAAAGAATTATAAAACTTTTAAAAGCTTGCAAAGGAACCACATTTTCTGTTTTAAAAAATATGCCGCTACCGGGTATAGAACAGCCGACCTTCTGGTTGCTACGACGGAACTCTAACCATCTCAGCTATCCTCCGTTGTGAGTGGTGAATATCTAAGACAAACCATTTTGTTCGTTGGAACTGACAATAGGAAACTTAACAAATTATTTAATTAATATTATTATTATTAATAAATACATAAATTTACACTACTTAATGTTACTGATATTATGTAGTATAAATAATTAATAAAAATATGAAATATTTTAAGTACATAAAAAGTAATAAATTTGTATTTTTCAACCCAAAAAAAATTTCAAATTGTTAAAATTATATAAAATGAAACATTGTTTATTTATAAAAGTAATAAAAAATATAAAAAAATTTTCCCGAGCAACAATTCGAACCCGAAACATTCTGGTTGCAAAGCGGACAACTTAGATATAGATTTAGATATAGCCCCCATACAAATGTCGCTCCCGATTTGACTTTTGCCGCTCTAGAAACCACATATTGCACCCGATTTACTTTAAATTTGGCACAACATCTTATATTCCAACTAGAAAGTGGGTAAGACCGGTTCATATTTAGATATAGCCCCCATACAAATGTCGCTCCCGATTTGACTTTTGCCGCTCTAGAAATCACATATTGTACACGATTTTCTTCAAATTTGCGAACAAGCTTAGATGGACAGCAGACGGACGGACAGACATACATCGGTAAATCGATTAAGCTGGTGATTCTAAGCTGATCCGTATACTTAAAGGAGGGTCTAGCTCGAACAAACATTTGGCGGAAAACTAACTTATAATACCCACAAAGTGGTATAGGGTATAACAATATTATAAATAAATATAAATTTTTAATTATTTTAAACCACGCTTATAAGGCAATGCTACCAATATGTTTATACGCTATATATCGGATCTATGTTCCACATTGGAACGACGGGAAACATAATGCTGCAATCTTAAAAAAAGATAAATATTGAGTGATAGTGGATGCATTTTCAGCTACAGTCGTTTGGTTGATGTATTTCGATCCTATTTTAATTCTAAATGTACAAATTATGAAAACCCATTATCTCTCACATACAGAGTGCATGATAACCTAAGTTCATGATTCTACCCATTTTTGCCGTAAAAGTAAAAAAGTATGAATTTGGAAAAATCTTTTTATTTTGCGAGTCTATGCAGTTGTTACCATTTTTATCCCCTTTACCCCCTTAAAAGTACGAATTCTGAAAATCTCTTTATTTTACGTTTCCACGCTATTAGAGCTATGAACACACCAAATTTCTGCTGTAGCCGTTTAGTTGTTACCATTTTCATCCCTGTATTCCTATTTTACCCCTAAAAGTACAATTTAAAACAAGTAAGGAAAGGCTAAAGTCGGGCGGGGCCGACTATATAATACCCTACACCACTCCCTGCGTATGTACCTCGCTTTGATTACTAAACCCAGGTATTTCATGGGAGCAATTTTATGTAGTTCATACAAATTATATAAATTATATGAATATAATTTATATGCTATAAATTCATCTTTAGTCAAATTTAACGAATATGGTAATTGATCCAATTGTCCGACAGACAAATACAAATTATACAGTAGTAAACCAAAGTCATATCAAAGTATGGACATATGGGCATCACCCAAACAATTCTCATTGCAATTCAATTCAGTAAAAAAATTGAAATCGGGAAGGATTTTTGCATCCTGTAAATGTATGTGTTTGACAAAAAATGTTAAATCGGAAAGGACATTTGTATGGGGGTATATTGAAAACAGGAACGATGTGAGGCGCTTTCACCATGTCTGTTTATTGGTGAAATATAATATGTAAAATTTGGCCAAAATCGGTTAAACGTTCGAGAGCAACATTTGTATGAGGGCTATATCTAAATCTGAACCGATTTTACCCACTTTCACCATTGGTTTTTTAGTTGGATTATAAGATGTTGTGCCAATTTTAAAGAAAAACGGGTACAATATATGGATTTCAGAGCGGAAAAAGTCAAATCGAGAGCGACATTTGTATGGGGGCTGTATCTAAATCTGAACCGATCAAACCCACTTTCATCATAGGTGTTTCTAGTTGGATTATAAGATGTTCTGCAAAATTTAAAGAAAATCGGGTACAATATGTCGTTTCTAGAGCGGAAAATGTCAAATCGGGAGCGACATTTGTATGGGGGCTATATCTAAATCTGAACCGATCTTACCCAATTTTTGCATACGTGTTTCTAGTTCGATTATAAGATGTTCTGAAAATTTTAAAGAAAATCGGATACAATATGTCGTTTCTAGAGCGGAAAATGTCAAATCGGAAGCGACATTTGTATGGGTGCTATATCTAAATCTGAACCGATCTTACCCAATTTCGGCATAGGTGTTTCTAGTTGGATTATAAGATGTTGTTCCAAATTTAAAGAAAATCGGGTACAATATGTCGTTTCTAAAGCGGAAAATGTCAAATCGGGACCGACATTTGTATGGGGGCTATATCTAAATCTCAACCGATTTCCTCCAAATTCAATACCAATGGTCCTTGGCCAGAAAAAATAACTTCTGCCAAGTTTCATGACAATCGTACAACAATTGCGACCTGTAGAGTGCGAACAAGCTTAGATGGACAGCAGACGGACGGACGGACGGACGGACGGACGGACAGACGGACAGACGGACAGACAGACATCGTTAAATCGACTCAGCTGGCGATTCTAAGCCGATCCGTATACTTAAAGGTGGGTCTAGCTCATTTATTTCTTGGTGTTACAAACATTTGGCGGAAAACTAACTTATAATACCCTAGACCACGAAGTGGTGTAGGGTATAAAAATTTATTATGAGTCTACTCGATTAGAGGAATTGTCTGGTACCATTTTTCAAACTATCTTTGAAGTGGCATTTTCTAATTGGACTATAATTCTACGCCCACGCCCTCTTTAGGCCGACATAGGACATTTCCTTGCTTCTTTGTTTCTCATATGGAAATCAACATGAATTTATTAGTATGAAAATTCTAATAAAAAATGGAAAATAAATTTCAATTTGTATTCCAACTATGGTTTGTGTCTGCGATAAAACTGTCGATAGTGCCGTGTAAATTTGACATTATGTCGATAATGGTGATTTGTATAACATCGATAACTACTGCTACTACACCCCAAAAATTATAACACAATTTGAATAGCAACTATGCATAGCAACATCATATAAACATATTGAGACTGGAATACATTAATTGGTATTATAAGGAGAATGTGTTACTCTTCAACATGCTTTAAATAATTTTTGTAAATCAATTGCTTATCGTTATCGTCCAAAAATAAGCATAATTAGAGTATCGTGGTATCGCTTTCAATCCATTAATTTGGCTTATTAAGGAATCCGTTCATCCATAAATACGCCCGGTAATCGAAAGCGAATTTTTGCTGATCTTTTGCCATATGATAACAACAAGTTTGCTAATAACATACGCTTTATCATTTATACATGATGCTCTTACTTACCTTTTTTGTCAGAAAAATAAAAAATAACAATACACCGAACAACATAACCACCTTGCACTAAACCGCCTCTATTGGAAAACAATTCGAAGTCAGTAAAAACATATATCCATTTACAGGTCATTTTAATTCAACAATTACATCATCAAAATATGAACATGAATGCATTTCATGTTAACAAAAAAATATTAACCTTAATACGATTTTTACTTTTTTAATTTCCCTATAAATATCTGCCCGTCATTTGACTGTGTTTATATTTTTAATTTATATTTTATTTTTATGTTTCGCATAAAATAAAAACAGCCTCAATTACATAAATTCATTGGAATAATGGCAAAAAGGTGAGGTATACCTTTATGCGTGTCATTGTTAATAAATCCAATAGTGTATGTATAGGGGCGGTTTAAATTAAAAAAAGGAATTATATAAAATTAAAACATTTCAATATTATATCCTGTCATTAATACTTTAGTATTTTTTTGTTTAAACTCCAGTAATAATAAAACTGTATTAAAAATATTAAAGAGTAATTAAATTTTAAATTATTGTTATTAAAATAAATAAAAAGCCGTCAACATATAAACCCTCGCTACGAGTGCACACTAGGGCGTACCTCAAAAAAAAAGTTCGCCGTACACCTCCGAATATGAAGTATTATTGAAAGGTAGTTTCAAAAAAAAAATTTTTATTTTTTTATGCCGAACGTAGGGGTCGCGCTTTTACATTTTTCTATATAACTTGTATTTATAAACGGATTTTAAAGTGTGATACATCGATGTTTTTGTCTCGACGAGGCAGATTTTTTTGTCTTTGAAGTCATTGAGCTCAAGCACCCCCTTCTGGTACTTACCCATCATTTCTCAGTTGCTACTACCCTAATGTACCACTCTAATAATCGGAAATTAAAGCTCGCATAAAATCATGAATCATGTTTGAGCTCAATGACTTCAAAGACAAAAAAATCGGACAAAAACATCGATGTATCACACTTTAAAATCCGTTTATAAATGCAGAAGTTATATAGAAAAATGTAAAAGCGCGACCCCTACGTTCGGCATAAAAAAATAAAAAAAATTTTTTTGAAACTACCTTTCAATAATACTTCATATTCGAAGGTGTACGGCGAACTTTTTTTTTTACTTGTAACCTGGTACGCTCTAGTGCACACTGGTCCCAAATCTATTTTTTGGCAGAAATTAAAACAAATAAACTTTGAAATTGTTAAATGTAAATATAATTTCTCTGTGGCAACACTACAAGCTTAAATGGTACTTAGTTAGTAGTTAGCGGTTCAAAAAAGTTTTACAAATTAATTAATATCAAGCGTGAAAAGAAAATAATAAAGTGACTACATTATGGAAATAAAAGGGAAGAGTAAGTAGTTGAAACAAGTAAAAATGGCGTTAAGTTCGGCCGGGCCGAACTTTATATACCCTCCACCATGGGTTGCATTCCACAGAGGTTGTCGGTTTTCGTAGAAGTGCAGTAATATTACAGGAAAATATAATTTTATTAATATAGCTAAACAAAAAAATATTGAAAAATTAATTTTATAAATAAATATAATATTTTAATTATTTCAAAACACGCTTATAAGGTAATGCTACCAATAAGTCAATTCAAAAAATAAATATTCTTATATTTATATTTTCAAAAATATTTTCAAATCCATAAATATTGCTACAGTTGGTTGTATTTCCATTCTATTTGAATTCCAAAAGTACAAAATTTGAAAATCCATTATCAGACGTACATAGTGCAAAATAACCTAACTTCATGATTCAACTAATTTTTGCCGTAAAAGAAAAAGTACAAATTTGGAAAAAAAACTTTTTATTTTGCGTGTCTATGCAGTCAGAGGAATGTATACACCGAATTCCATGATTCCATTTGGTTGGTACCATTTTTACCCCCTTGACGTTTCTACGCAATTCGAATTTCATCATTCGAGCTGTAGTCGATTAGTTGGTACTATTTTTATCCCTTTGTACCATTGTATTCCTTGAAAGTACGAATTTCGAAAAATTCCATTATTTTTCGTGTCTACGCAGTCAGAGGAATGTATACTCCGAATTGCATGACTCTAGCTGCGGTCATTTGGTTGGTACTATTTGTATCCCCTTTTTTCATTTTAACCTCAAAAAGTACGAATTTCGAAAAATCAGTTTATTTTCCGTGTCTACACACTCGGAGGAATGTATACTACGAATTTCATAACTCTAGCTGCGGTTATTTGATAGGTACTATTTTTATCCCCTTTTTTCATTTTAACCCCAGAAAGTACGAATTTTGAAAAATCCGTGTGTTTTACTTGTCTATGCAATCATAGGAATGTATACACCGAATTTCATTATTCTAGGTACAGCCGTTTGGTTGGTACCATTTTTATCCCTCTATTCCCATTTTACCCCTTAAAAGTACGAATTTGGAAAAAATACGTTTATATTATGTATCTACTCAATTAGAGGAATGTACACACCGAATTTCGTGTTTCTAACTGTTGCCGTTTAATATGTACCATTTTTATCCCTTTTTTGCCCCATTTCACCCCCTACAAATAAGAATCACTTTATGGCGCACTTTTTTGCTGTAGGGGGAATGCGCATACCAAATATCAAGCAAATATAAACAGACATATTCAAAAAACATGCTTAAATACGCTAAAATATTAGGGATTATTATGGGTATTTTTAGTCCTTGTGAGGGAAAAATGTTTCGCTTTGGGCCGATTTCGCCCCGTTTCAATCCCAACCGATCTACGACTATAAGACGCATTTATGGAAAATTTGAACGTTCTAGCTCCTTTCGTTTAGATGCTAGCGTGCTATCAACAGACGGACGGACAGATGGACGGACACGGCTAGATCGTCTTAGAATTTTATGACGATCAAGAATATATATACTTTATAGGGTCTCAGGTCGATATTTCAAGGTGTTACAAACGGAATGACAAAGTTAGTATACCCAAGTTAGTACATCCTTGGGGTGGAGGGTATAAAAATCCATAATTTTTTCTTGAGATTTCATGAATCAGTACGCCACGATGCACCAAAAAATAAACTCTTAGGTCTCGAATACAATTTTTTATACCCTCCACCTCCAGGATGGGGGTATACTAACTTTGTCATTCCGTTTGTAACACCTTGAAATATCGACCTGAGACCCTATAAAGTATATATATTCTTGATCGTTATAAAATTCTAAGACGATCTAGCCATGTCCGTCCGTCTGTCGGTCTGTTAAAAGCACGCTAGCATCTAAACGAAAAGAGCTAAAATGTTCAAATTTTCCATAAATGCGTCTTATAGTCGTAGATCGGTTGGGATTGAAATGGGGCGAAATCGACCAAAAGGGAAATTTTTTTCCCTCACAAGGACTAAAAATACCCATAATAATCCCTAATATTTTAGCGTATTTAAGCATGTTTTTTGAATATGTCTGTTTATATTTGCTTGATATTTGGTATGCGCATTCCCCTTATAGCAAAAAAGTGCACCATAAAGTGATTCTTATTTGCAGGGGGTGAAATGGGGCAAAAAAGGGATAAAAATGGTACATATTAAACGGCAACAGTTAGAAACACGAAATTCGGTGTGTACATTCCTCTAATTGAGTAGATACATAATAAAGGGTGATTTTTTAAGAGCTTGATAACTTTTTTTTTTAAAAAAACGCATAAAATTTGCAAAATCTCATCGGTTCTTTATTTGAAACGTTAGATTGGTCCATGACATTTACTTTTTGAAGATAATTTCATTTAAATGTTGACCGCGGCTGCGTCTTAGGTGGTCCATCCGCTTAGTCCAATTTTGGCATTTCCACGTTTTTGAGTAACAGAGACCCAATTGGTGCGAACGGCGACGAATCGAAAATTGGTGGTCATCATTAACACTGGCCGATACAGCTGCGATATTTTCTTCAGTTCGCACTCTACGTAAGCGTGTTGGTGGTTTAATGTCCAACAATGTAAATTTGGTGCGAAATTTAGTCACAATAGCCCGAATAGCCGCTTCAGTGGGTCGATTAAACTGACCATAAAATGGAAGCGCGCAATGAACTTTCTTAACAGAGCACGCATTTTGATAATAAAATTCAATAATTTGCAAGCGTTGTTCGTTTGTAAGACGATTCATGATGAAATGTCAAAGCATACTGAGCATCTTTCTCTTTGACACCATGTCTGAAATCCCACGTGATCTGTCAAATACTAATGCATGAAAATCCTAACCTCAAAAAAATCACTCTTTATAAACGTATTTTTTCCAAATTCGTACTTTTAAGGGGTAAAATGGGAATAGAGGGATACAAATGGTACCAACCAAACGGCTGTACCTAGAATAATGAAATTCGGTGTATGCATACCTCTGATTGCATAGACAATTAAAATACACGGATTTTTCAAAATTCGTACTTTTTGGGGTTGAAACGAAAAAGGGGATAAAAATAGTACCAATCAAATCACCGCAGCTAGAGTCATGCAATTCGGAGTATACATTCCTCTGACTGCGTAGACACGGAAAATAAAGGAATTTTTCGAAATTTGTACTTTCAAGGGATACAATGGTACAAAGGGATAAAAATAGTACCAACTAAACGACTACAGCTCGAATGATGAAATTCGAATTGCGTAGAAACGTCAAGGGGGTAAAAATGGTACCAACCAAATGGGCGCAGCTGGAATCATGGAATTTGCTGTATACATTCCTCTGACTGCATAGACACGCAAAATAAAAAGTTTTTTTCCAAATTCGTAATTTTTCTTTTACGGCAAAAATTGGTTGAATCATGAAGTTAGGTTATTGTGCACTATGTACGTCTGATAATGGATTTTCAAAATTTGTACTTTTGGAATTAAAATAGAATGGAAATACAACCAACTGTAGCACCCACTATCTACCAATATTTATGGTATTTAAGCTTTTTGAAAATATAAATATAAGAATATTTTTTTTTGATTTGAAATAAATAATGGTTTGGAATAATTAAAATATTACATTTATTTAAAAAATTATTTTTTCAATATTTGTATTTATTTTGATTTGGCTATATTAAACAAATTATATTTTCTTGTAATATTACTGAACTTCTACGAAAACCGACAACCTCTGTGGAATGCAATCCATGGTGGAGGGTATATAAAGTTTGGCCCGGCCGAACTTAACGCCAATGATGATATTTTTTTCTAAATTTTAATCTTTTTTTAATATCCTGAAAAATAAAAAAAATAATGTGGTGAAGAGTGTGCTTGTATTTACATCAAATATTAATGGTCATAAATTGCGTTAGAAATATTTCAGCGTTCCCACAATTCATGTCAACCGGTATCGTATATCATACAACACTTTGTATGCTGCTTTGTGTCGCTTGTTTTGATTAACGTTCACATTTAATTGCGACATAAAATCGCCCGCCAACCACTTTGATTGGCAAAAGATTAATAAAAATGGGCCCCTTGTTTATTGCACAAATATTGACAGAATTTTACATTAAAATTGTAGTACTCGCCTACTTTGTTTGTTTGTTTTTTTTTTTTGCTGTTGTACACAATACGCAATAACAATTATTATTACGCAGATTTTGCAAATTTTAAAATAGATTATGTTTTGTCAACGATAGGAAGCAAAAATACAGCGC
This sequence comes from Polietes domitor, assembly GCA_947397865.1. Taxonomy (NCBI): domain Eukaryota; kingdom Metazoa; phylum Arthropoda; class Insecta; order Diptera; family Muscidae; genus Polietes; species Polietes domitor. The sequence goes on along the minus strand of OX377620.1, from coordinate 174,587,447 downwards.
CATTTATTATGCTCTGTGACAAAGCAACATAAATCATGGCATAACTTAAGGCTTTCAAGCGGTATATGCAATACGTAGGTATGTGTTCATATGTATCGATGTATGTATGGGATGGTTTGTTTGCCTGTTATGGAATTTCCAATATTTGTTTATGAAAACACGACGAGGAAGGAGGAAAATCAAAATACACGGCTCAGAGTCCAACAACCGAGCGCCGAGTGTTTTGAATATCAATCAGTTGTGACAACAGAAAGAAAACTCATAACAACGGCATGCATTCATTGTGCGGCCGCCAATATTTGTACATATAGGTGAATGTATGTAAATGGAATATATATATATATATAAATATATACTTCTGGACAAATAATCAATGCTTGTGATCATAAATAAAAATTCAATTTTTTTTATGTAATTTCCTGAAAATATACTTGAAAGCAAATAAACAAAATTAAAATTCATAGTATACTTTTAGGCTTGCTGTAGTTCAGTGTGTGTGAATTGGTGGTCTCTATGATTATGTTCGCGGATGTTTTGATAGGATTTAGTTGTTTTTCTAACACTTTAAATTCCATGTTCCCTCAATATAATAATATAATCGTATGTTTCAATAATAATATTGCGTTAAATATTAATTTTTATTGTTTTTTTTTCTACGTATGGATAATGACGTTACTATTCTCTAAACTGCCCAATTTATTATTTTCTATGCATCCCTTAAACGATGAGAATTTTTGAATGAGAAATTTTACGTTATTTTTTCGAATGACATTCTGACGCACTTTCTGGAACTAGAATTTGGCCAAAGAGATTGAGCACATAGGTTAGTGTTACGACGAAGGGACGTTATATTCAATTCAGCAAACTATGTGAAAGATGTAAACCGGTTAAAGATAGTTTAACCTTTAAGTGTATAACAAGACCTGTAGAGAACCACTTTAAATGTTCATTCATTTTGAAAAGCACAACACCTCACATTTACTTAAGAATAACTTAAACGAGTCAGGAGGAGATTCCAATTCCTACTCCAACCTATTGTGGCAATTTATGCTCTGAATTATATACATTTGTTCTAGGGTATCTCCAAATGTATGCCCATTTTAAGTAGCTATGACAATTTTAAGTTTTCAAAATATTCATAACTTTTTAAATATGCCTCAATTTATGATTTTTAATATACATTGTTTATATACAATGTATATAAACATAATGAAACAATGTTTAAAGAATGCTTCTTGGTATAACACTTTCATATTGCTACAACTTCATGTCCCAGATGTTGAAATTGATGTCCCAGATGTTGAAAATGCCATTTTCGAATTTCGAAAAAACAAAAGTTGTGCTGAATTGTGCTAGGTTTGTGCCCAATTGTGCCGTAAAAAGTTTTTCGAAAAATTGAAAATTGACCGAGATATTGCGAAAAAACTTTTTTTCCAAAAAAAATCGCTGGGATTGCCATTTTGTTTTTTTTTGCAAAAACAAAAGTTGTGCTGGATTGTGCTAGCGGAGTACATAATTGTGCCGTTTTTAAAAATGTTCTATCTCAATCCGTTTTCGAAAAAATCGCTATTTTCGAAAAAATCCTAGAATTGCCATTTTGTTTTTTCGCAAAAACAAAAGTTGTGCTGAATTGTGCTAGATTTGTGCCCAATTGTGCCGCAAAAAATTTTTCGAAAAAAGGAAAATTGACAGAGATACAGCGAAAAAACTTTTCGCAACAAAAATCGCTGAAATTTTCATTGTAGGTTTTTTGGGCAGCAAAAGTTGTGCTAGGTTCTTCTAGAGGAGGGTGTTATTGTGCCGTTTCAAGCTAAGTTCTATCTCAAACCGTTTTCGAGAAAATCGCTAATCAAAATTTTGGCGATTTTTCAAAAAATGCTCTAATTTTGTTAAAATCGCGATTTTTACAAATCCAAAAACTGTGCTGAATTGTGCTCGCCTAGCACAATTTTTTCGTAATACATCAAAAAGTGCTCATTTCAATGGTTCATAAAAATAATCGCCATTTTAACTTTTTTAGCCATTTTCCATATAACTTTGCAAAAAACGCGAATTTCAAAAATCCAAAAGTTGTGCTGGATTGTGCTCGCCTAGCACAATTTTGCTATCATATTCCAAAAAGCGCCAACTTTTTGTAAAAGTCCCAAAAACGCCAAAAATTCTAGAATTGCCATTTTGTTTTTTCGCAAAAACAAAAGTTGTGCTGGATTGTGCTAGCCGCGTAGACAATTGTGCCGTTTCAAGCTAAGTTCTATATCAAACCGTTTTCGAAAAAATCGCTAATTAAAATTTTGGCGATTTTTCTAAAAATGCTCTAATTTTGTTATTTTTACAAAACCAAAAATTGTGCTGAATTGTGCTCGTCTAGCACAATTTTTTCTTTATACATCAAAAAGTGCTCATTTCAATGGTTAACAAAACAATCGCCATTTTAATTTTTTTAGCCATTTTCCTTAAAAATTTGAAAAAAAAACGCGAATTTCAAAAATCCAAAAGTTGTGCTAGCCTAGCACAATTTTGCGATCATATTCCAAAAAGAGCCAACTTTTTGTAAAAGTCGCAAAAACAAAAGTTGTGCAATATTTTTTTCGAAACTGCGACACAATTGGTCACAAATCTAGCACAGTTTTTTTGCGAAAAAAAAAAACAAAATAGCAATTCTAGGATTTTTCAAAAATAGCGATTTTTTCGAAAACGGTTTGAGATAGAACTTTTTAAAAACTGCACAATTATGTACTCCGCTAGTACGATCCAGCACAACTTTTTTTTGCAAAAAAAAAAACGAAATGGCAATCCCAGCGATTTTTTGGGACAATTGGGCAGAATTCAGCACAACTTTTGTTTTTTCGAAATTCGAAAATGGCATTTTCAACATCTGGGACATCTATTATATGTTTAGGTTTTTGCCCAATTGTGCCGTAAAAAGTTTTTCGAAAAGTTGAAAATTGACCGAGATATTGCGAAAAAACTTTTTTCCAAAAAAATCGCTGGGATTGCCATTTAGTTTTTTTGCAAAAACAAAAGTTGTGCTGGATTGTGCTAGCCGCGTAGACAATTGTGCCGTTTCAAGCTAAGTTCTATCTCAAACCGTTTTTGAGAAAATCGCTAATTAAAATTTTGGCGATTTTTCCAAAAAATTCTCTAATTTTGTTAAAATCGCGATTTTTGCAAATCCAAAAACTGTGCTGAATTGTACAAAATTAGAGAATTTTTTTGAAAAATCGCCAAAATTTTAATTACCGATTTTCTCGAAAACGGCTTGAGATAGAACTTAGTTTGAAACGGCACAGTAACACCCTCCTCTAGAAGAACCTATCACAACTCTTGCTGTCCAAACAACCTAAAATTAAAATTTCAGCGATTTTTGTTGCAAAAAGTTTTTTTGCTATATCTCTGTCAATTTTCATTTTTTTTTCGAAAAAACTTTTTGCGGCACAATTGGGCACAAATCTATCACAATTCATCACAACTTTTGTTTTGGCGAAAAAAAAAACAAAAATGGTATAGGCCCCATACAAATGGGGCCCCCAGTTTACACTATTATAGCTCTAGAACCCACATCTTACATTGGATATTGATAAAATTTTACAGATTATGTTATATTTCAATAAAGAATACATACTTTGAAAGTGATTTATTAGGGTTCACATTTTAATGTCGCGCCCTTGTAAATGGGCCCCCATTTTTATTAGTATCCCTCTATGGCCCACATTTTATATCGGAAGTTTATCAAATCTTGCAGATTATATTATATTTCAACTAAGAATACATACTATGAAAGTCAAATATATGGGTCCATATTTTGGTACAAATACATATTGAGCCCCAATTTCTGGTCTATTATAGCTCTAGAACCCACATCGTGCATTGGATCTCGATACAATTTTGCAGATCATATTATATTTCAACTAAGAATACCTACTTTGAAAGTTATCTATATGGTTCCACTTTTTAATCAAGGGCCCTTACAAATAGTATCCCTCTATGGCCCACATTTTACATCGGAAGTTTATCAAATCTTGCAGATTATCTTATATTTCAACTAAGAATAGAATAGACTATGAAAGTCAAATACATGTGTCCATACTTTGGTATAACCCAAATGAGCCCCCATTCTATTCTATTACAGCTTTATCAAATTTCCAGATCATGATATATTTCAACTAGGAATGCCTACCGTGAAGGAGAACTATATAGGTATATGTTTTGCAACAGGCTCCAAGTGTTGTTATAGGTCCCCTTCAAATGTCCGCCCGATTCATCCTATTATTGTTGTATGACCTGTATTTGTCATTGGATCTTTATCAATTTTTCCAGATCATGTTATATTTACTTTACTCAGAATATCTGCCGGAAAATTGGATTGGATTGGATGTCATATTATTTGCCATATTCGTTAAATTTGGTAATCAAAGCGAGGTATATACAGTAGAGCGTACCAGGTTACAAGTAAAAAAAAAAAAAGTTCGCCGTACACCTTCGAATATGAAGTATTATTGAAAGGTAGTTTCAAAAAAATTTTTTTTATTTTTTTATGCCGAACGTAGGGGTCGCGCTTTTACATTTTTCTATATAACTTCTGCATTTATAAACGGATTTTAAAGTGTGATACATCGATGTTTTTGTCCGATTTTTTTGTCTTTGAAGTCATTGAGCTCAAACATGATTCATGATTTTATGCGAGCTTTAATTTTCGATTATTAGAGTGGTACATTAGGGTAGTAGCAACTGAGAAATGATGGGTAAGTACCAGAAGGGGGTGCTTGAGCTCAATGACTTCAAAGACAAAAAAATCGGCCTCGTCGAGACAAAAACATCGATGTATCACACTTTAAAATCCGTTTATAAATACAAGTTATATAGAAAAATGTAAAAGCGCGACCCCTACGTTCGGCATAAAAAAATAAAAATTTTTTTTTTGAAACTACCTTTCAATAATACTTCATATTCGAAGGTGTACGGCGAACTTTTTTTTTGAGGTACGCCCTAATATACAGTCGTCCCCGCCCTACTTTAGCCTTTCCTTACTTGTTATACACTACACCACTTCGTGAAATAGTTAGTTTCACGCCAAATGTTTGGAACACCAAGAAATAATCGACCATATTTAAGGCTTAGAATCACCAGCTGAGTCGATGTACCGATAGTCGTCTGTCCATCCAAAGCTTGTGATTTGAGTACAGATCGCAATTGTTTTCCGATCGTCGTGAAACTTGGCCGGAGTGTTTTTTCGAACAGGTACGTTTGGTATTGAAATTGAAGAAAATCGGACATGATTTCGATGGCTTTGCGAACAGTGACCCCAATGAAAACTAGCCCCAAAGCAAAAATGAAAAATGGACCCAATCCGTGGGGTTAATTATACACTCCACTAGAGTATTATGTCTTTGTGCATTTGTTTGTAACACCCAAAAGGAAGAGTGATAGACCCATTGTTAATAATTCCGATCGGCTTAGAATCACTTTCTAAGTCGATTTAGCAATGTCCGTCTGTCTGTCCGTCTGTCCATCTATCCATCTATTGTTGTAATCACGATACAGGTCGCAATTGTAGCCAGAACAAAACGAAACTATGCACAACGAAGATTTTCGAGACAAGGACGAACGCTATTTAATTTGAAGAAAATCGGTTCACATTTAGATATAGACCCCATACGAATTTCACTCCCGATTTGACTCTTTTCACTCTAGATACCACATATTTCAAAAGATTTTCTTCAAAATTGTCAAAACATCTTATAGTTCAACTAGAAACACCTGTTGTAAAAATATGTTAGATCGGTTCAGATTTACATATAGCTCCCATACAAATTTCATTCCCAATTTGAATTTTTCCGCTCTAGAATCCACATATTTTAACAGATTTTCTTCACAATTTGCAAAACACCTTATATTTCAACTGGAAACACCTGTGGTAGAAATGTGTTAGATCGGTTCAGATTTATATATAGCTCCCATACAAATTTCGCTCCCAATTTGAACTTTTCCGCTCCAGAATCCACATATTTCAACAGATTTTCTTCAAAATTGGCAAAACATCTTATATTTAAACTAGGAACACCTATGGTGAAAATGGGTCACATCGGTTCAGATTTACATATAGCTCTCATACAAATTTCGTTCCCCCAGAGACCGCATATTTTCATTTCTTAAAATTGAGCAAAACACGTTATACTTCAACTAGAAGAACTTATTGTGAAAGTTAGTCTCTTGTTTGGATATAGCCCCTATACAAATATTATTCTCGATTTGACAAATTGGACCAGGACATATTAGCCTGTGATTAGGAAACATACACAAAATTTTCCCGTTTCACTTTTTTACTGAATTGAATTGTATTCCGATAGAAAGTGGAGTGTATCATATATTCGGCCCGCCCGACTATAGCCTTTCCTTACTTGTTTTTTATTATGAATTAATGTCCCACGATTAAATATGAAATATTGCCATAACAAGAATGTAAAATACCCCCGAATCGAAAATCAAAAATGGCCTCAAAATATTTCTCTGTATATTTTTTTAATAATTAATGAAAAATGGTCCAAGTACTTATAAAAATAATTCGTTGCTTCCTTTATTAAGTTTGGGGGAATGTCCACAACAACAAGTAAATTTAGGATGAGGCTTCATTTTTTCTTGGGGCATTTATGCATTGTCGAAGTTGGACAATTTGGCATTTTATGAAAAATTAAGATATTGGGACAGTTGTATTTGAAAGCACCCATATATCGGGTAGGTATTCCGAGAGTAAATATAACATGATCGAGAAAATTTGACCAAGATCCGATGACAAATACAGACATTTGTAGGGGGGCCTATAATAAAACTTGGGGTTGTACCATAACATGGACCTATATAGTTCCCTTTAGGCATCCCTAGTGGAAATGATTTATTGTTCTAAATAAGGGAATTTTCCGCATTACTAAAAAGTGGGCGTGGTCCGTCCATTTTTTTAAAAATCAGATATAAAAATGGCAAATTTCAGAAGGTTATAGGGTTTTTGCCGTAAGTTACCACTGTTCATAGTGAAAGTAATTACAAATATTGATCAAATTATTAACATTGCAAAATACTTATTCATTTTTTAATAATAAGTTGTTCTGTGCGTAGACCTTTCGTGACACAATGAATGACAGGTATGCTGATGAAAAGAAAAAAATGCCACTAACAGTGGCAGAGCTTAAACAATTATTGACCTTTGTCAAACATCACAAAATTACTGCATATATTTTGATAAATTTAAAATAAAATTTTCTACACAATATACGTTCCACAACACCAGGATATAATAAATGTAGCACCATTATTTATTTCATGGATTAGCAACATAAACCATAGCATAACTTAAGGCTTTTAATATATCTTCCGTATATATATGGATATATGTAGCAGCTTTGGTCGCCTGCATTCCGGTATGGAATTTCCAATATTTGTTTATGGAAAAATAAATTACTAGTAACATGGTTGTGAATATCAATCAGTTGTGACAACAGGGAAATCATAACAACAGCAAGTATTGCAAAGCCAACAATACGACACACACACATATAAACACATATATGGGCATATGTGTATATAAATATAGTCTATACAGCATTCAAAACGTGTAGACTTTTGGCAAAAAAAGCATACACATTAATTAAAAAATCACGTTTCAAGAGTGTTTTCATGAATTTTGATAGCAAACGAGGCATACACATAGGGACACAATATTTATAGTATACTTTTAGGCTTATAAGAGTTAAATGGATAAAAGTGAAGATAATTTGTTATTTAACACATGAAATGTATGAACTAATGAACTCTAAAAATATTTCGAAGTCAATAAAACAAGAATGTGTCAGAATTGGGATAATGAAATGGGTAAAGAAACTTACGAAACCAGAACGGAATAAAATCAAAACCATCAAAGAGAAAGCATTTCTAATTCAAACGGCATAGTCAACCTTAACTCTACGGCTTCATTATCCTTATTATAATTAAGAGGAGAGTTTTTCCGCGTAGGTTTTTCTTCATGTTATTTACATTAGGATGAAGGTGTCAATTGAAAAAAAAACTGAATTAACGAGGAGAGAGAAATCAGTCATCTTGAAATTTGACCCATGCAGAGGAGAATATTAGCCATTAAATTATAATGAAGATGCTAACCAGGAGAAAGTCATAACAAAGTATACGTCCAATGGAATAATTACAAATATAATTAGCCAAGAACTAATAATCGAAATAATAGTCATAGTATTAAAATAATACTTTAGAACCTCTTTGACAAGGCTTAAGTTCCGCACAATAGATGAGATACTTTTGATCTAAGTTTTTAAATACCAAACGAATTATGTAGACCATAACATAACAAACAGATTAGAGATAAGGAGTAGGAGGATTATTTTGAGAATTTAACATTTAAAATCGGATTTAGAAATTAGTGCAGATTTTTGAAATTAGACAAAATTGGACCGCTTTTGTATTATTGTTGAGAAAAGTCGCTGCAAAGCCACTTGACAAAACCTTTGACAGGGTGGACATGATAGTGGCAGTCTGCAGCCAAGTAATAAATGTCACCATGCCCAGTTCAATTAAACAATTTTCATAATAAAACTTTTAAAAACTGATTTATTTTTTACATTTATTGAGTTATTGGTTCATAATAAATATTTTATTTTTTTGGTTCTTAAATTTTTCTCTTTTTTTTCAATTTTGAAAAATAAATTTAAAATTGTTGCATTTTCATGAACTAAAGAGTGTTGCCGATTTAAACCTAAATTTTTTACAATAGAAAGTGCGGTAATCTCTCTTTTAATTAGAAATGTTTAACTGGCGAGAACTGTATTTTCCACTTAATTCAAATGCAGGGTAAAAAATTTGGAAAATTTTAAAAATATCTATTTGGGAAACTTTAAACACTTGGCAGCAAAATAATTCTCTCTGAGACCTAAACATTTATTTTTATACCCTCCACCTCCAGGATGGGGGTATATTCACTTTGTCAATCCGTTTGTAACACCTTGAAATATTCCACGGAGATCCCATAAAGTATATATATTCTGTATCCTGGGAAAATGCTAAGACTATTTAGCCATGTCCGTCTGTCTGTCTGTCTGTTGAAAGCACGATATAGGCCGAACGAAATGAGCTAGGAGGTTCAAATTTTCCCTAAATATGTCTTATGGTTGCAGATCGGTTGGGATTGAAACCGGGCAAAATCGGCGCAGAGGGAAAAATTTTTCCCTAACAAGGACTGAAAATATCCATAATATTTAGACTATTTAAGCAATTTTTTTGAAAAATTCCAATTTTATACACTTGAAATTTGTTTTGTACCTTCCTCCAGTAACGTGTAATCACAAAAAAGTACAAAAAAGATTTAGTGGATTAAATGGGACAAAAGGGATAAAAATAGTACCTTTGTTACGACAACAGCTAGACCCATGAAATTCGGTGTGTACGTTCCTATAATTACGTAGACAAGTAAAATATAAAGATTTTTTGAAATTTGTACTTTTAAGTGATACAATTGGTAAAGGGGGGTAGAAATGGTACCAACGAAACCGCTGAAGATAAAATCATGAAATTCGGTGTATGCATTTATCTGACTGTGTAGACGAGAAACATAAAGGATTTGTTCGAAAATTGTACTTTTAGGCGGAAAATGGGGCGAAAGGGATAAAAATGGTACCAATAAAACGGTTGCAGTTAGAATAGTGAAATTCGGTGTGTAGACACGACTGTGTAGACACGAAAAATCTTTCGATATTCGTACTATTAGGATAAAAACGGGATAAAATTGGTAGCTAGAATAATGAAATTCAGTGGTTGTACTCATCTGTCTTCGTAGACACACACAATATGAGTATTTCTCCCAAATCGTACTTTAAGGTCAACATTTAAACTTACTTCAATTCTTTGTAAAGTCGACAGGCGGTAATCCACCGGTAATTCTATGGAATGCACTCCGTGGTGGGGGGTATATAAGATTCGGCCCGGCCGAACTTAACGCCGTTTTACTTGTTTTATATAAATCAGTATGTCTTCATGATTCATTAAAGTAACACAAAACAATTCCTTTATGATAAATTCAAAATATATATTAGAATTCCAACTTTCGTCGAAGGTACTTTTAATACCTTTACAAGAAGAGTTGTAACTTTTACATTTATTTATAGATTTTCTTCAAATTGACCTTATTTTGTTCGTTAGAAGGCAAGCTATGAGGCAAAATAAAATTAGTTTCTATTTACTATTTTCAAAGTGTTTTTATCGTGTCTTCAAAAACGCTATTTAAAAAAATTAATAAAACATGATTTTCTTAACTTCTATTACATCTACAAAGAGGGTCATAACTTCTACATTTATTCATAGATATCCTTATTTAAATAGGCATAGTTCACTGCTTTAACATGCTGGCTATTTAAATATATTGTCTTAAAACTTATTTTTTTATCTTTTCAGCGGTTGTTAAATTCAAAACATTTGTAGCCTTCATATAAGCAGACATTATCGGACTTATAGCCCACAAATTCTAAATCAAGTATTCGACAAAGATTGACAGTTTAATAAAAATCACCAAAAATGCGTAAAGCTCGGCCGGGCGAACATTATATACCCTAAACAAATAAAAATATTGAAAACATGATTTTTTAAATAAATATAAAATTGTAGTTATATATATATATTTATATATTAAACCATGCTTAAAAGCAAGGCTGCCAATATGTTTATACTATATCGAGCCCTTAGCGCGGAATTATCGTAAGCGACATTTTCTGAAAATATTTTTTATTGTTGAATTTAAAATTTTATGGGCTGATACATAAATAAAAATTGTCAAAATTGTTAAAGTTTATATAAAAAATGGGGCTAAGATTTTATCGTAAGTCGCTGCTCACATTTTCAAAGAAATCAATTTTATCGCAAGCGACAGTTTATGAATTTAGGTAAAAACTGTCAGATAATGTAAGAGATATTTATAAATGTTTTAGATAGGACTATCAATATATTGATGCAATAATAAGTGTATTTTTATACCCTCGGTCATAGAATGAAGTGTTCGTCTGTTGGTTGAAAGTACGATAGGTTACGAACGAATTAAGCTAAGAGTTAAAAGTTTACCCACAAGAACTGAAAGTAGCTCTAAATTATTGTTTTTTTTGGAGAACACAAAGCTATATACATGGTTTTGTTATAATTTCCCTACTATTGTGGGTAAACGTTAACATTTATTTTATCCAAATAGTGGCAAATTTGACAAAGAAACATAATATTTAGCATAAAATAAAGAGTAAAAAAGTAAAAACGGTCGTCCGGGCCGAACTTTATATACCCTCCACCATGGATTACATTCCACAGAGGTTGTCGGTTTTCGTAGAAGTGCAGTAATATTACAGGAAAATATAATTTTTTTAATATAGCCAAACCAAAACAAATACAAATATTAAAAAAAAAATAATTTTATAAATAAATATAAAATATTTATTATTTCAAACCACGCTTATAAGGCAAGGCTACCAATAAGTCAATTTAAAAAATAAATATTCTTATATATTTATATTTTCAAAACGCATAAATACCATAATATTGGTAGATAGTGGGTGCTACAGTTGCTTGTATTTCCATTCTATTTTAATTCCAAAAATACAAATTTTGAAAATCCATTATCAGACGTACATAGTGCAAAATAACCTAACTTCATGATTCAACCAATTTTTGCCGTAAAAGAAAAATTACGAATTTGGAAAAAACTTTTTGTTTTGCGTGTCTATGCAGTCAGAGGAATGTATACACCGAATTCCATGATTCCAGCTGCGCCCATTTGGTTGGTACCATTTTTACCCCCTTGACATTTCATCATCACCAACCATTTGGTTGGTACCATTTTTACCCCCTTGACATTTCATCATCATTCTAGCTGTAGTCGTTTAGTTGGTACTATTTTTATCCCTCTGTACCATTGTAGCCCTTGAAAGTACGAATTTCGAAAAATTCGTCTATTTTGCGTGTCTACGCAGTCAGAGGAATGTATACTCCGAATTTCATAACTCTAGCTGCGGTCATTTGATGGGTACTATTTTTATCCCCTTTTTTCATTTTAACCCCAAAAAGTAAAATTTTTGAAAAATCCGTGTATTTGACGTGTCTATGCAATCAGAGGAATGTATACACCGAATTTCATTATTCCAGGTACAGCAGTTTGGTTGGTACCATTTTTATCCCTCTATTCCCATTTTACCCCTTAAAAGTACGAATTTGGAAAAAATACTTTTATATTTTGTATCTACTCTATTAGAGGAATGTACACACCGAATTTCGTGTTTCTAGCTGTTAATATGTACCATTTTTATCCCTTTTTTGTCCCATTTCACCCACTTCAAATAAGAATCACTTTATGGTGCACGTTTTTGCTTTAAGGGGAATGCGCATACCAAATATCAAGCAAATATAAACAGACATATTCAAAAAACATGCTTAAATACGCTAAAATATTAGGAATTATTATGGGTATTTTTAGTCCTTGTGAGGACTTCAATCCCAACCGATCTACGACTATAAGACGCATTTATGGAAAATTTGAACGTTCTACCTCATTTCGTTTAGATGCTAGCTTTCAATAGACGGACAGACGAACAGACGGACATGGCTAGATCGTCTTAGAATTTTATGCCGATCAAGAATATATATACTTTATAGGGTCTCAGGTCGATATTTCAAGGTGTTACAAACGGAGTGACAAAGTTAGTATACCCCCATCCTGGAGGTGGAGGGTATAAAAATTACGAGGAATCAATACCTTTCGAATGATGAATATCGGACGAAAAATGGCGTCACTGACTCCATGTTTGTAAAATAATTTAATACAGGAGATGGATTTTCAGAGCCAAAATGTTCAAACACTTTTTACAAAAATGTGCGCTGCGGAGACAATTTCCTTCCGATTTTCATCACTTAGACAACATTCGAAAGGTTAATACCTTTTATTATTTATTTTTTATAAAATACTACCAAAAAAATATGAAAAAGTTTTCAGTTGTCACTATGAAAATTCAAAAAAATTACTATAAACGCCCAATAATTCGACCAGTAAGTAACTCTACGGCAACAATAAAAATTTATATTTAAAGTGCTAAAGGGTCTATTATTAAAAAAATTAAAAAATGTAACACAAAAAAATTACACCGGAAAAACATGGTTTTTAGGTTTATATTCAGGAGCGTTTAGCTCACAGATGGCTTGATCTAGGAACGAAATATTTTGCCAATCATCATTAAACAATCCAAACTTTATTTTGTGGGGTGACTGGAACTGGTGTTTGCATTTGTATGAACCGCAAGCCAGCCTAATGTCATATATTAAATATTTAAACATTTTAATCTTAAAATAAAATTCGCCTCAAGGTACACTACAGATCTGAAAGCAAATGTAAAATGTCATTCCAATTTATTACTTTCATCGACAAATATTAAATTTTAATTATTAGCACTGGGCTCTCTGACAATTGAAAGGCAACCTATTAAAAAAATTACACCGAAAAGGCAAGCCAGCCTATTGTACATATATTAAATATTTAAACACAGATCTGAGAGCTATGAAGAAATACAAAAAATGTAAAATGTAAAAGTCATTTCAATTTATTACTTTCGTCGACAAATATTAAATTTTAATTATTAGCACTGGGCTCTCAGACAATTAAAAAAATACACCGACAAGGCAAGCCAGCCTATTGTACATATATTAAATATTTAAACACTTTAATCTTAAAATAAAATGCGCCTAAAGGTGCACTACAGATCTGAGAGCTATGAAGAGATACAAAAAATGCGAAATGTAAAATTCATTTCAATTTATTACTTTCGTCGACAAATATTAAATTTTAATTATTAGCACTGGGCTCTCAGACAATTGAAAGGCAACCTATTAAAAAGTCATATTAAAAAAAATTGTACATCGAAAATGTCGAGCATACCTTTGCGTTTGCAATTAACAACACAGCCTACTTTTAGGCTTTCCATTAAAATCAACCTTGTAACTTTTAAAAGGCGTTACAAGCAATTTCGTGTTGTTGGTTTCTCCCACTTTTTTCAATAAGTACTTTAGCCAAAACAATTTAGGCCGCTAAAACCATTAAGGCCTTTGTAATGGAAATGTGAAATGCAAAATAAACATTGTTGTCCGCCTACGCTGGTGACGCTTTAAACATAATCCTTTTGCTCTCATCGCGCTGAAAGTTATTTATGTTTTTTCCAGTTTTTTTTATTATTTATGAGCCCTCTTCTATCTTGAAGTTTGCATTTCGCTTAACATGAAAAGGCCACAAAAGCCAATTATTTCTACTTCGAATACATTTAGAAAGCAAGTCATCGATTGATTCGTTTACACTCCACCCTGCCAAATGCGAAGAGAGAAGACTGTGTAAAAGGTTGTTAAAAAAACATGACTTTTAGGGAAATGAAATTTATGTGGCCGTTTGTAATTCGGTTCATTGTATTTTAAAGATTTGTGTTCAAATATTTACCATATGTTGCCTTGATATTTCCGGAATATATTTTACACATACCTTGTGGTTTCTTTTTTCTTGTGCGCGAATGGCTGGGAGAAGGTGAATTTGATTTTGGGGAATATATTCAAATTGATTGCAAATGCCAGATTAAACAGGTGCTTGTGACGGTTGACGGTCGAACCATCTGCGAAAGTAATTGATATGACAGAGGATGCATCATGAATTACCGACATTCCTTGATGTGGGTGGAGGGCGGATACGTCAAACTCTTGGATATCAATATTATTAATGAAGTGTTTCGATTGAAAAAGAATTTTTACTCAAAGCACTGTAAATCACAAATTTGCATCCAAATCAAAATATTGTGGAGGATGTCCCAAAATTCACTCAATATTTTAATTTGTGCGACATTTGTGAGCCAATTGTAAACGGCTGAAGCCAGTACTTTACCAATATAATGGAGACTAGCCAATGATTTTTTGGCAAATCGTACCTATAGGTGGTAAAATGGCGAAAATGGGGTTAAGAATAGAATAACCTCCCACAGTGGTTCAGAATCAAAATCCATCGCCCAAAATTCAATAACCAGACATTTTTGAGTTCTGTAAAAAAAACCAAAAATAGACAAGGACCCTAGTATTATATTGAGGTGCTAACATTAAAAATCAGGAAATCAGATATACTTAGGAAATCGGCCCAAAGTTGACTACTTTTCGTATTTTTCGATTTTAAAGAAAATTAAAATTTTTATTTTTTTTGTTTTTATGATTTTTTAACATATTTTACGTATTTGTTCATAATGCGAAGAAAAAATTTTAATTTTTTTGTATTACAGATTTTCACGTTTTTCAGATTTTGAAAATTGAAAAAAAAAACGTAATTTCTTTTTTGACTTTGTCAAGACATTTTGTACTCAATTTTTTATTAGAAATAGTGGTTTCTTAGCTTTATTATGACGCCAAAACTATGTTTGTGCCAAATATAGTTTGGTTGTAATGAATATTGTAAAAAATTTAATTTTAAACAAATGTCTGACTTTGAACCAACACAACTTTTTTTTTTCTTCAAAAGCCTTTAACGAAATATATACATATTTGGAAAGGTTGAAGGGTTCCCCGTTTTTGTCTGCAGGAAATTGCACCCTTGGAAGATGTGCAAAAAGTCAGATTTTTTAGTTCCAAAACGCAATTTAGTCATTTTGGTCTCATTAACTTCTGAAAAAAGTAGGTACGCAGATAAAAGATGAGTAAATTTCCTTTATGCTCATGCTAAATTTGATAACAATCGGAGATCAAAATTTGTACTTTTTAGGGTAAAACGGGACAAAGTGTAGCAGCTACAAAAATGTACCATAAAAAGAGTAGCGGGTCAAAAAGTGATAAAAATGGTACCAAACAAAATTTTGCAGATAGAATAGAGCAATTTGATGTGCACTTCCTTTCAACTGCACAGACACACAACTTTTAAGTGGGAAGCATGACAAAAAGGGATAAAAATAGTACCAATAAAAGTTTAGCAGCGTAGACTATCTTCTAACACGCACCATTTCCAAAACTTTACCATGAAGGGACAAAAATAGTTCCAACCATAGAATAAAAATAGTTCCAATCCAGATAGAATCGTCGAATCATCGTCCTGACCAAAGGGTATACTGCTACAAGCTACATAAAACGGTTTCTAAATTATAAATTTAGTTATTTTAAAGTGCAAATGAAATGAAAAAAGGGATAAAAATGGTACCAACCTATGTGTTGTAGGTAGAATTGTGCACATACCTCTGACTACGGAGCGCAAATAGAAAATCTGTTTCTTGGGCAAAAAAACTCATAGATGGGAAGTGGGAAAAGGGGATATGGTACCAACCTAAGTGCTGAAGCTAGGCTCCGAAAATTCGGTGACTACACACTAGGCCGGGTCGATTTGTGTGGAGGCAAAAAATCAACGTCCAAGGAATATCGTATTCTAGGGATCAAAATAAGAAACTTAGCCGAAGGAACCATACATCTAAACCGATTTCTGATGTCCCGGAATTTGATTTTTTCATGTAAAGTGCCAAAAATGGTGATTTTTGAAATGTTTGTATGGCGAACCCCCCAGGGGTGTGCCAATGACATGGGTGGGTCGGCCCTCCAAAGTTAGTGGGGATCGGCCATACACTTGGACTCGATTGGGGCACTCTAAATGGGTCAAAGTGGGATTTTTCAAAATTTGACCCAAATTCCGGGACATCAGAATTCGCTTTAGAGGAATGGTTCCTTCGGCAAAGTTTCTTATTTTGATCCCTAGAATACGATTTTCCTTGTACGTTGAAAATGCCAGCGTCCAAAGTGTTGCAGCAACCATCAATAAACCGCCGTCTTGCAAACTGTAACTTGGAATTGGGGGGTTACTTTCTTCTTACTGACACAAAAGGAGATTTCAAAAAATACTTTGAGATGGAAAGCTGGATAACAATGATACCAACCAAAGTTGGACTACGGAGATGTGCACCATTATCGCATTTAGAAAATGTATACTTTATCGGGTAAAGCGGGATAAAAAGAGATAATAATGATAACAACCAAAGTGTTGCAACTAGAATCTTGGAATCACCGTCTTAACCCTCTCATGCCCGAATTTTCTTCTTAATAAATATATATAATTTGATATGCTTTTTGATGATTTATTTAGAGGTTTGGGGTTCTAATTCATATAGGACATGAGTAACGGGATTTTTCTTAAAATCATTTACTGCAGATATCGGTTAAATAAAAATCATATTTTGAATTGTTTCTTCATTTTAAAAATCTTTATTATCGAATTACAATTAGAGTTTTTTTGTACTCGAAGAAATTCTATAAAAATGAGAACAAATTCTAAACAAATTTAATTACAAGACACTCAAATAAATGAAATTTGAGACTTCACTTTTGTTTTCGTCTTTCTACTCAGCCCAAGTTGCCGAATTTGTTGGCTCTCTTTTGAATAATCTCTGTTATGATATTGCTATGTACACAAAAATAAAATTTTTTAATTCAGCAAAATATGTGATTTTAAAGATTTTATAGGACTAACTCGCAATGTTGCCTATAGGCAAAATTAGGCATGAAAGGGTTAACTAAACGGCTGTAACTAGATTCGTACAATTTCCCAGCGGTGGAAAGAAGGAGCTTCTTACTCCTTCTTTCCACCGCCTTCCAGTAGGCCTTCTTTTGGAGTCTGAAGACCTGCCAGTCCCATTTCTTTATTTAACACATGGTGTCATTGGCGAGCAAGGCCTTCCATTCTACCTTACATTCAAAGGCATTCTCGAAGGCCTTCCACGGAAGGCCTTTTGTGTCGGCTATTTGGGAAGGAGCCAAAAGGCCTTCAAGAAGGCATATGTTTAGAAGGCCTTGTCGATTCCACCGCTGGGTTGGTAAAGACAAGAAATCTACGCAGTGAGATTTTCAAAATTTGTATCTTTATAGAGGGAATGGGACAAAAATGTATACAAATGGTACCGACCACAGCATAGTGCACGGTTTTCAAAATATTATTGACAAAAGTCCATATCTTATATATCTACTCTGCTGCGAAATTTTGCCTAATGTCGCACTACATATGGGAAGGAAATGGGTGCAGTTGGAAGACGACCACGCCTACCGCCCATATACAAATTATTCTAGATAGGAAGAATTCAATGTTAAACCAACGAAAAATTTTCGAAGGTCTACCGATTTTGGTAAAAAATTGGTAAGCATTTTCGGCATTGCGATATCTTATGTTAGATCAAATTATTTTTTAAATATTTGAAAACCCTGCAACTTTGGAATTTTGCATATTTTGAGGAAGGAGGCTCATTTAAACAGCGATATCTTTCGATGTGATAAAGATATTGGAAACTTTTTTGTAGGATAAATTTTGCTATCTAGTAAAAATTATATAAACATTTAAAAAATAATTTTTATTCCACAAAAGTATTGAAATTTTTTTATAAAAAATCTTCATTATTTTTAAAATTCTGTTGTAAGTTTCTACATTTTACTTTTTATACTACCAATGGGAGCCACAATATCAGCAAAATAGTGGAAATACTTCTTTAAAATATCTTTTCTGGCAAAATATATTGTAATTTATTAAAAACTGTCTTTTAATTTAATTTTTTTCCTGTGTAAGTAGCTACATTTATGCCGACAAATCAAAATAATAGCTGGATAAATCCATATACACAATAATTACAATTACAAATAATTAAATGATTTTGTAGGACTACCACACGTTGAATTAACGCGCTTTTTTGAAGTATCAAATGATGAGAAGTCAATTTATTGTGCTTGCCAATCAATATATCCATTCAAAAACCTCCATTTTCATCCAGCTGCCTTGCTCTACTTTTTAGTCAGATTATTACAAATTTTACTTACAAACCTTTTATTTTTTTGGAATTTCGTTCATTACTTAGATGCAGAAGAAATATTTCCTAATAATAATATCGAATAAATTTTCATATTTTGGGCAGATGACAATGATAAATCGAATATTTCACGTCGCTGTATTTTCGAGGTTATCTTGATGGTTAGAAGCAGTTTTATTATTTTGGTAGGTTAGGGATGGCTGCACTTTGTAAATATGGCAAATCTCTGGAATATCAAGGGATCATCTAGTTCTGGTCCACGAAAATGTTAAATTGCTGTTCAGATTTTGTCAAAATTGCTGTACTTAAAACCGACTACACCACTTCATGGACTGGGGTATTATAAGTTAGTTTTCCCGCAAATGTTTGTAACACCAAGAAATAATAGAGCTAGACCCACCTTTGAGTATACGGATCGGCTTAGAATCACCAGCAGAATCGATTTAACGATGTCTGTCTATCCGTCCGTCTGTCCATCTGCAGTCCATCTAAGCTTGTTCGCACTCTACAGGCCGCAATTGTTGTCCGATTGTCATGAAATTTGGCGCAAGTTATTTATTTTGGCTAAGGACGATCTGTATTGAATTTGGAGGAAATCGGTTCAGATTTAGATATAGCCTCCATACAAATATCCCTATAATTTACACTATCACTGCTCTAGAATATACATTTTACACGGGATCATGACAAAATTTTGACAGCTAATGGGAAAGTGGACCACATGGGTCCATGTTTTGATATAGCCCCCATACAAATGTACCTCCGATTTACAATATTACTGCTCTAAAATGCACATTTTACATCGGATCTTGATCAAATTTTCCAAACAATATTATATTTAGACAAGAACCACCTATTTTGAAAGCCAGCTATATAGGTCAATGCGTTGGAATAGACCCCATACAAATGGTCCCCCAGTTTACACTATTATCGCTTTAGAACCCACATCTTATATTGGATCTTGATAAAATTTTGCAGATCATGTTATATTTGAATAAAGAATTCATACTTTGAAAGTGATCCATAAGGGCCCACTTTTTAATATAGCGCCCTTACAAATGGGCCTCCATTTTTATGGTTACCCCTCTAGGACCCACAATTTACATCGAAAGTTTTTCAAATTTTGCAGATTTTATTATATTTCAACTAAGAATATATACTATGAAAATCAAATATATGTGTCCATACTTTGGTGTAAACCAAATGTGAAACTACAGCGGATCTTGATCATTTTTTTTTTCAGATCATAATATATCTCAACTAGGAATACCTACCGTGAAGGAGAACTATATAGGCCCATGTTTAGGCACATGCCCCAAGTGTTGATGTAGCCCCACTCTCAAATGCCCGTCCCATTCATCCTATTACCACTGTATAATCTACATTTGTCATGTTTCCATTTCATGTTATATTTCCTTTGCTCGGAATATCTGCCGGAAAATTGGATTAATTATCATGATATTTACCATATTCGTTAAATTTAGTAAAATTTTATTGATGAAATTGTAGTACACTGTATAATTTATATGAACTACATAAAATTGATCCCATGAAACACCTGGGTTTAGTAATAAAAGCGAGGAATATATTATATATTATTGTAACTTATTGGTCGAATTATTGGATTTTTCATATAACGACTCAAAAATTGTTCGTAATTAGTGGTAATATTTTATAAACAATAAATAGCTGCAGTCAATACCTTTCGCATGACGCCTAAATGCTGAATATCGGACGCTGAAGCGCTCATTGTATAACGAGTTTGAAAATGTTGGATCTCCTGTTTAAAATTAGTCCACAAAAATGTAGTCAGAGACGTCATTTTTTCTTCAATAATCATCATTGAGGCATCATTCGAAAGGTGTTTATTCCTTCTATATAAATATTATTCATAATACATTTTACAAGATTTTTCCAAGAAATATTAATTTTTAGCTGTGACTTCGGAAAACCGTAAAAAAATTCGTGACCCTAGAGGACTAGAAATATTATAATAGTGAAGCATCACAATTTATTTAAACCAGTGCAATGTGCAAACAAAATATAACAATTTTCCGAGTATGGTTCTGAATTTCTATGTAAAGTCGACAGCCTCTAATCAGTCGGTAATACTGTGGATTGAACTCCGTATTGGAGGGTATATGAGATTCGGCGCTTAACGCCTTTTTAATTGCTTCTTCTTTATAAAGCTGTTTCCAATAGTCGATCCGCGCGTCCCCTTTCGAGGTCCATTTCATTTCTGTTATTTTAAGATGGAAAAGGAACAAATTAAGCCCGCTTCAAATATTTAGAATCCATTTTAATTTTTTTGGGCCAGACTAATGTAGCTTCCATACAAATGTCGCTCCCGATTTGAATTTGTCTGCTCTAGAAAACACGTATTATAACAGATTTTGATCAGAACTCGTTATATTTCACCTGAAAACATACATTGTCTATGTCAAATCGGTCCAAGACACATGCCAAAATCCTCTCCGAATTGAATTGTAATGACGTACAAAATGATGTGTGATGATGTGTACCCTACACATAGTCGGGACCGCCCCACCTTAGCCTTTACTTACTTGCTTGTCCTCTATTCCCTGTAATTTTTTGATAAACGAAAAAGCACCTCTTCCATTTTTTTTAAATATATATTTATTAACAGATAATTGTGTCAGTAAGACGCTCCATATGTTTCATGATGGAGTGCTTGATACTTACTCTACAACATTTATAAACGTGACAGCAGTCGAAAATAAAATAAAAAATATTTAATAGAAATAATGAAAACAACTTACTTTCAGCTGGCTTCAATAAAGTTGTCGATGCGCTTCTACACAGTCTGATAGATTTACAACCCAAATTTCATGATTATGACTTCAGTCGTTGGACCAGGACAATGGTTCCAACTTTATCACCAAAAAGTGAGAATTTCGCAGTGAAAGGGGTGATACAATCTTCAAATTTCAGCCGTTTGGTTCAGCCAGGCAATCAGTCGCCCAGTATATCAGCTCTGTACTATATTTATCCCAATTTTGGCCCAAATCGTACTACGTAGTTCGTCCACGTAGTTCGAGGTATAAATCATACCCCTAATACCAACTAGATCTTTGGACCTGGACTATAATTCCAATTGCGACCCAAAAGAAATTGGTGATTCAATCATTCAATAGTTTTTAGGGTTTCTAATGAATATCCTGGAAATGTTGCAAAATGTATAAACAAAGTTTATTTATTTTTTTAATTTAATAAATTTTCAATTACCTTTTTTTTACACAATATATTCCTCCCATGAAATGAAAAAATAAAACACTTCTCGAACAGTTTTTTATGTGGTTTTTATTATTTTTATTATTTCAATCTCTGAGAACCAACAAAGTTGTCCTTTGAACGTCCTTCCATCTCGCTCCACCCACCATTCAAGTGACCAAACGGAATGGAGTCGGAGCTAATAAAGAAGTTCAACTTTGCCGGCCGAAAGAGATTATGTTTGCCTTGGGTTTTTATGGTATTTCGGTTTTGATGAATTAATTCTTTTATTGCTCATTGTACAGCTTTTGGGATTTGTAATGTGGTGTGTTATGTTTATTTTGTTCTTTATCTTCTTCTTTTTATTTAATAATAATAACAACTTAGACTAAAGTATAAACAAATATAAACTTAAAACGAAATTACAATATTTTGTCTGGATAAGAAAGAAATAAACAAAATGATTTTTTAAGTTCGGTAAAAGTGTGATTTTTCGTTGAGTATACAACAACACCCGGCCTACAAGGACCAGTTGTAGGGGTTGGGAGTTGTTGCCCGTAAAAAAATCATCCTTCTAGAGAACTATTTTGGGGAAACATAAATAAAAATTTGTTTGGATTTTTTGGTAAATCCGCGTTAGAGTCTGTTTTTGCAGCTTTGCAGCTAGCCTATTTATTTGTTGCTATTATTTTTTGTATTGATTATTATTTCAGTTTTTTTTAGAAATATTTTGTGGTTATTTCTGTTTTATTCTTCATAAAATTATATAAAAGCTTTTATTAAACTATTGCGCTTGTTTTTTGTTTGCATTTTATGTTTTATAAACTAAAATTATAAATTATTATTTTGTGTTTTTCTTTTCTTTTCTTTATATAAATTTTAGCATTTTATTATATTTCATTTTTGAGTTTGTTGTTTGGTTTCTTTTCAGCTAATTATGAGTATTATTGTTTTTTTTATTTTTCTTTATATTATATCATTTATCATGATTTAATTTATTTTATTTGTATTTTTTTCTTAATATTTTTTACTTTTTAAATAAAGTATTCACAGCCAATTTTTTTATAAAAATTATATTACCTTTTTCATGTGTGTGTGTGTTTTTATTTTCGTTATAAAAAATTCATATTATTTTTGCATAAATGACCAGTTTATGCAAAATAATAGATTTCTGTTTTTAAATTAAAAATTATATTTAAACAATTGTTAAAAATTAAACTAAAGAAAGTGAAAAAATCAATGAAATAGCCAATTACAAAAAAAAAAACTATTAAGTGATTTTAAAAGGAAAAAAGATTTTATTTTAAAATAATTATTTTAGCTAAGAATAATTTTAAATTGAAAATTTAAAAAGTGAAAATGTTTAAAAAATCTCCTAATGTCGAGCGTCTGCAGGGATGTAAACCACGAAATTTATGACTCCAGTTACATTGCATTGATTGGAATTATTTTTATTTTTCTAGCACTCCCGCTAATGGTACGAAATTTTCAAAAAATCCCTTTATGTCACGACCCTACGCCATCTGAGGTATGCACAACCCAAATTTCATAATTCATGCTACAACTTCAACTACGCCAAACAAATTGTTGAAATACTTGCTTCTCTATTCAACTTCTAAAATATACTCAATTATGCCAACACACTTTGCAACAAAAAGTTAAATTTTTGTGTCTGAAACATAAAAATATATTTTTGTGAAGGCATCAATGCAATGTTTCATACAATCAACACAAAAAAATGAAATGAGATTCCGATTTTCTTCGGAGATACCTTTAATGATTGTGCTATCATTTAGGTCGGCTTAAATTTAAATTTTAAATTGGAATCGGCTATAAAAAAAGTACTGATTACACCGTACGACAAATTAAAAAAAAAGTCGTTACACTTGAACCGGATCATACACGTATGAAACTATAGATAAGATTGAGTTAATTGCCGTTTTAAGTGTTTCATTTCCTCATCCAGAACTAAACAAATCCCAAAGGATACAATTTTTCAAAAATTATTTTAAATACTTATTTAAATAACGTTATTAGTACCAAATTAAAGAGGAGAATATCCGCTAAAAACAATTCAAATTTCATGATTCTATCTGTTTTAGTTATGCATTAAAAGCTATTCACAGTGTATCCCTTAATTTCATTAGTTTATTCATATTTTACTTTTTAAGAGGGTTGAAATGGTTGGTAATGGTTATTTTAAGTATTTTTAGCACACATTATCTTCTTTAATTTGGCATTTAGACCAATATCATAGGTTGCGAATAAGTATTAAAAATAATTCTTGGCAAATTGTAGTACTTTTAAGGGACAACAGGTTGAGGAAATAAAAACGGCAATTAACTTAATTTCGTCTATAGTTTCACACATATATCATCTGGTGTATCAAGTGTATTATTGGCTGTCGGACCGTGTTATTTTTTCAAATTACTGATTTTATTGGAAAGTTTGAACTTTGTCATTTAATAATGCAACACATTTCTCCAATTTTTCAGTACAGCCCAAAATCCACACCAAACAGTGACTCGTTGGGGATTGGATGTATTGGCTTCTCAATGGTCACGAGTGGGTTCTCTGAACCCCATATGGGGCAATTTTGATTATTAACATAGCCACCGAGATGGAAATGAGCTTCATGAAGGCCGATCTCTTCACGTAAATTTCTTAAAGACTCACTAATTTGGAAGTAAGTTTTTAATATTTCTCAATTTTGTTCGAGCGTATAGCGTCCCATTTTGTAAATGTCAAACATAAACCTGAAAGTAAAAATGAATATTTACTATCTTTCAAAGTCAATGTAATCAGTAGTTAAAATTAAAATTTTAAATTGCCCACCCCTGTACCTTCAGTAAGAGATAATTATGATTGTTCCACGAAGCGCCATAATTCTGGGAGATGAATCCGAGCACACCCGCTCACACTTTCAATTAATTAATTAATATGAGAACTTTTTCGTAGATACAGTTGTTTAGGAACAGTCGCCACAAAATTGAGAAAACATAGATTTTTTAAAAACTTCTTCATTTATAGCTGGCGCGTTAAAAGTCCATTGAAAGGAGAACATATATATGCATATATAATGCGAATAGCATGAATAAATGTAGGAGTTTAGACCCTTATGTATGAAAAATCATTTCTACAAGTCATAACTTCAAATATGCCTTGCTCCTTCGTTAGGATGCCTGCTATTGCAAAATAAATATTTTATTTTTAAACAAAAGTTAAAAAACTTGAAACGATTAAAACAATTTCTCAGCTTTTGGCTGCTGTTCCCCAATCATGCGAAAATGAAAATCGCAAGCCCTCTAACTATCAACTAGTTAATTAAATTATAAAAATTAGAATTTTAATACAAATTTTAAGAAAATCCACAAAAAATACATCAGATAATGTTGGATACAGATCTTCGACAAAGTGGTTGTAAACTAGTGCTAATTTGGAGGTACTTTCAGTCCATATTAGGGCAACTTTTTTCACTTTGGACCTATTTCGTATTTTCAATTTAAAAGTGACAGAGAAATATATCCAGATTCTATTAAAATTTCATGCTGGGATTATATGAAAAATTTCCGGTGTAAATTGTTAACATATTACAGATGGAAAACTTTAAATTTTAAAATTATCTGGAACTTTGATTTACCAAGCCGCTGACTTTCACGGGAGAGTCAAGTAGTGTTGTAAAGTAAAGGTTTGCATTATTTGGGCCTTAGTCAAACAGCCATGAGTTATGGAAGCTATTAGGGAACAATCTCTAAACAATTCTATTTTTTCCTTTAAAAGCTCTTTAGAGGGCTGTAACGCTACAAAAGGCATAACAATGACCAGTTGAAATGCTTAGGCAAAGAGTACATTCTTTTAAATAGCTGCTAAAAGATTCCAAAAATTGAGCCAGGAGAATATCCTAGTCAATATACAAATCAAATATTGATTAAAGACCAAAACAAAACAAGTAAAAAATATTAAAAAATTATTCAAAGCGAGTCCGCCTTTATAAGGTTGATATTATCGTGATAATTTCCAATACCTAAAGTTTTCACTCAGAAAGGTTATTCAAAACTATGTTTTCAAACTTTTTGTCCACTGTAGTTCATCCGCTGCGCCGCTTGAAAACCCATGTTTATAACATTTGATGTTCACATCTATATCTCCTATCCAAGCCTCTAGTATACTTGATTGGGTTTTGTCTGTCTCAAGATGCATTCGAAATTATGAAAAAGTAAAAATTTTGAATTTTTTTATTCGTTTCCCAGTTAAAAAAAAAAACTGAAAAAAGCACTTTCGAGATTCATGATTTTTGCTATAGCCGTCTTTCCAACTTTCAACTTGTTACTACGAATTTGTTCTGCGCGTCTATGCAGCCAGAGAAACATATACGCCGAATATCAAGTTTGTACCAGAAAGGGATGAAAGGGGATAATCATCTCGTTTTACCCCTGAAACTACAAATTTCGAAAACCAATTTTATGTTGCCCCTGTACACAGACAGGGGAAGTATACACCGAATTTCAATATTTCAACTTTAGCCGTTTGGTTGGTACATTTTTTATCCCTATATTCCCCTTTTTACCCCCGTTTATTTTGCGTGTCTACACCATTAGAGCGATGGACACACAAAATTTCATATTTTCAGCTCCTCTCGTTTGATTCTCACTATTTTTTCCTATCCCCTATCTTGGCAATGAAAAAGAGAAAAAATTTGGGGGAAACAACAATTGTATAAAATCATTTCAATAATGATGTTAAGATAAAAAGAAAATGACAAAATATTCTATCTAAAAATAGAAGAAAAAAATTAATTAGCTAAAATTTAAAAATTGAAGAAAAAATAATAAAATTAAACTTTCAAATCAACTATCACTTACACGCTTTAAATAAAAAACCCGTACCCACTACTAAACATTTTCGAAGAACAAGAGTCAAAAGGTGTACGGTTTGATCTCCCCTTTTGCTCTTTGTTCTTCAAACATGTTGGCCAAGTGGGTCGGATTCTTTAGTTTAATGTTATTCGATTATTTCGGTATGTAATTTTTCCTATAATGTGGAAACTAATTTTTTCATTGAAAAAATTCTACTTTTTCCCTCTGGTTTTCTCTACTCAATTGCGGTTGTAGTTTATTTTTGTTGCTATTCATTTCTTATTCTGTTCATTAGTTATAACTTTTGTATTTTTTTAGTTTTTCGTAGTTTAATATGTATGTTTGTGTATAATTTATGTTTCATGTTGTTCTTCTTATTTTCTGTTTTGTTTTTGTTTTTAAAACTTAGGCACATTAACACCCTAACAATATGTATTTATTTTTTTTTCATTTATAATTATTTGTTTATTGTTTTTTATTATTTTCATATTATTTCTTTTTTGTAATTATATATCATTTTATTATTTCACTTTTATCATTGGTGAAATGAGTTCTTTTTTCGTTGAAATTATTTTTGAAAAAATAAATAACATTTTCGATGTTTATAGGTATTGCACAGTGGAGCGGAAAGTTGAAATATACGGGATAATTTTGCACAAGCAAAATGTGTGTTAGGTTGATGATAATATAGAACATTTTCAGATAATAATGTGTTTCCTGTAAAGGATGTTTTTAACATTTATACTCATTCCGAAAATCAGTATCTTATTGTAATAAAAAAATGTTGATAAAATAATATCTACATTAACAATATTCATGACAGACTCCATATTTTGAATTCTCAATCAATCGATCTGACCATTTCTCTGTTTTAATGTCATTGGGAAAAAATTGTGGTAGGATTGACAGCCATGAGGGGTTTAAACGAAATTGACATTTTTGTAATTGCAGCATTGTCTCATGATTTTTACTATGAATGTAATTGACATGAAATTGACCTTTTTGTAATTACAGTATTGGTTCAAGATTTTTACCATGAATGTAAAATTTTAATTTGCTTCAAATGATTCTAAATAATCGTAGAAAAGATCCATATCTTATACTTCCTAATGTGTTTTTGTTGAACGGAAAGTTAAAAGTTTGTAAAAAAATGTTTTATAAAATTTTTCAACATTCGCTGTGCTGGAATTTTTTTATAATGTTAAAAAAAATTTTAAGTTTCAATTAAAAATAAATATAATAATAAATTTAAAAAAAAAATAATTTTTAATAAATTAATTTTAAACTTATTACAAATTACAATTTATAATTTAATTAGTTTTTATTTCTTCATTGTAGAATAAAAATAATAAAAAAATAACTTTTAATTTTTTATTATTCTCCTTAAAACGAATTTTTTAAAATATATCATCTCTTGCGTGCGAATAACAACGACCGGTATTATTTCTAGAGTAATTGAATTTAAAAGATCTTTAACTTTTACAATTATTAAAATCCAATCCAAAAATCAAAATACTGTTTTGAATGGTTTAGAGTTACACGCAAAATCTAAACAAAATAATGATTTTAAAAATCTAAAAAAATGTCCACAATTATAATAATATTTGACAAATCCGTTGCAGGAGAGTGAACTTTTTGTAAATTAAATAATAATTTTAATGGCAACGACTAGAATCACTTTCAATCACTTCACGTTACGTACTTTTATGAATTTATGCCAAATTGGTTTAGATTTAGGCATAGCTTCGGTACAAAAGTAAAAAATCTTTTCTAACAATGATTTATAAAAATGTATAACTTTAATAAATCTGTTCCAGAACAGCGAACATTTTTGTAAACAAATAATTTTAATGACCTTGACCAGAATCACTTTCCGAGTCGATTTAAGTATTTCTCAATAGTTGTCTGATAGAAGTCAATTCTGCCCCATATAATTATTTAAGGTTATTTTTTTGAAAAATAAAGAATATTAAAATTCTTTTTTGTTTAAGAACTAAAAAAACACAGGAAGGGTGTTTTATAGCTTTGTCTTGAAACATAGACCTGAGACCGTATAAAGAATATATATTCTTTATCGTCGTAAAAATCTTAGACGATCTAACCTTGTCCGTCCATATGCTCGTCTGTTGAAAGCACTCTAGCATCTAAACGAAAGGAGCCAAGACGTCCAAATTTTGCATGAATACGTCTTATCGGTTGAGATTGCAAGTGGGCGAAATCGGTCCACAAGGAAATTTTTTTGGGGCTTTATTCGTTTTTTATAAATTAGCATATTCGGAGTACTGTTGCAGCTAGAGTCTTGCATTTTTGTGAAAGTTCACTAATTGTTAGTCTGCACAGTTGTGCCAAAAAAGTGGGCGTGGCACCTCACATACGAAGTTAAAACCTATTATCGAATATTGTCAGTTCTATAACACCTAGAGTGCTGAAAATTTTATGGGCGGAAAGTGGCCGTGACCCTTTCCATTCGAAATTAAAAACTGTTTTAGAGTATATTCGACGCCAAGATTCCTATATTGTTGTATGAGTTAATAAATACAAATATACAAATTATATATTACAAATATAATATACAAATAATATACAATACAATATATAAATGGGCGGGATTTGAAAGATGGGGAATTTTTTATTTGAATTTTGTAAAATTACACGTTTTCTTTTTTTTAGCACAATAGTAAAGAAAGGTTAAAAAAGAAAATATTCATTCGTCAAAAGCCGACTTAAGTCAAAAAATTGAAATTATATTAATTTTTTAGTTTGTGTGTTGTTTGATTGGTGAACAATTTGATTGACTTTCTATGTGTTTTGAATGTTGTACATTCGAATTCCAGGTATTCCGTTAAGTAAGTTCTTCTTACGTAGGAAGTTTTTTGTTTCGGTAATGGAAAGTAGGAGAATCACATTCAACCTAAAATCAATTTGATTTTTGACAATTCTTCCTTTATTCGCCGCAAACTAAAGTTCTGTTCTTCAAAATTCTCCATGGAACATATCCATTTTTTTAGTATCTCAGGGAAGTACCTTAATTATAAGTGGTACCTATAATACCGATCACAAGAAAAGCAATATGAAACCTGATTTTAATTTCCGTTTGTTCTTCTGCCTGGCGAAGCGGGCGGGGGTTCAGCTAGTAGAATATATTCTTGTATGATTACACCGTACAAAAATTTTCAAAAAAAGCCGTTATACTTGTAGCGGATGATATACGTATGACACTATAAACAAAATGGCGTTTTTAGTTTTTCATTTCCTCATACTGTTGCTCCTACACAGGACTACAAATTTCCAAAGGATACAAGTTTTCAAAAAAATATTTTTAATACTTATTTGCACCCTATGGTAATGGTATAAGTGTCAAATTAATTAGAGGAATATCAGCTAAAAATACTTCAAATTCCATGCTTCTATCTGTATTAATTAAGCATTACCAAACATTTCAAAACTCCCACTTAGTTTAGTTTAGTTTATTCATATTTTATTTTTTAAGAGGGAACACTTAAAATGATTGTTAATGTCAAAGTAATATAGATAGAAGCATGCAATTTAAAGCATTTTTAGCTGATATTCCTCTCTTTAATTTGACATTTATATCGGTATCGTAGGATATGAGTAAGTATGTAAGTATATGTAAAATATTTTTTGAAAAATTGTATCCTTTGGAACTTTGTAGTCGTTTTAAAGGCCAACTCCAATTCGTCTATTTCAATCATATATCAGTGTTATATTTGATTGATAAAGTGAAATGCTGCCAAAAGAGATAAGTACGAATTCGGAAAATTCATTTTATATTCCTCGTCTATGCATCAAAGGAATGTACACTGGACGCCATAAAAAGCAGCCTATTTTCATTTAGGAAAAAATTTTAATTACTTGCTAAAAACGTTTGTCACGTTGATTGCTCATTCTCATATAGTTTTCTTCTATTTAAGAGTAGAAAAAGCATCTATACTGGTCATTTGGCTAACAAATCCGACCTTACTCATTCTTCTCTGAATCCATTAAATTACGAAGAAACTTGTGAACAATTTCATATTATTTACTTTTTATTAGTATATATATGCAGCCGTTCGGTTGGTACCATTTTTATCGCTTTTCCCCATTCCACCCCAAAAGTACACATATAAAATGTCTTTTAGTTCTCGCGTCTACGCACTCAGAGTGGTGTATGTAT
The DNA here is from genome assembly GCA_947397865.1 of Polietes domitor. Classification (NCBI taxonomy): domain Eukaryota; kingdom Metazoa; phylum Arthropoda; class Insecta; order Diptera; family Muscidae; genus Polietes; species Polietes domitor. The sequence continues at coordinate 174,556,323 of OX377620.1, read as the reverse complement.
GCACTTCAACTTCATTTTACTAGATTCATAAGTTTTTCTGAGACAATTTTTATTCCTCTTCGCCCTGTTTTCCACTGACAGTACAAAATTTGAAAAAATCCTTCTATGTTGAGAGTCTACACTTGCTTACAAAAATTGCTTAGAGACTCTAAATATTTCTTAGTTTTTATGTTATTTGATTCGTGATCGATTTGATTGATTTTCTATGTGGGAAACAAATTGGGGGAAATTCCTAGATAATTCCTAATTGGAAAATTCCTAAACCATTCCGTTGAGATGGTAGTGTGCTTTCAACAGACGGACGGAGAGATGGGAAGGTGGCATGGTTAGATCGTCTTAGAATTTTATGACGATCAAGAATATATATGGACTTTTTAGGGTCTCAGAATTACTTATACACCCATCCTAGGGTGGAGGATATAAAATGTGGTATTAAAGTTTTGCTTTATCTTTGTTATCTTAAGCTTTTGGTGATTTTATGCTTACCTACTACGCGATAGTCAATAAAAAATTTGTATAAAAATTATTGTGGAAAAGCTGAAAAGAAAAAATCGGTCATATTTAAACATCTTCCATTTGAGATTTACAAATTCGAAAAATTTTGTACAGATTTTGGAATTGAATTATATTAAGAAATTGAGCACATCCAAATTTCAAAAATTTTGACCAATTCATATATCTTCATATCAACCAGCCAGACGGAAGGATAGAGTATAATAACAGGACCAACCTTTGGGTGAATGTAGTCTATACTTTTCTTTTCTTGTTATATATATATATATATATAATATATTAATATATTAATATTCCTATTGTCAAATTAGAGACAAAATAACGCATTTTCGGGAGTATTTTTTTCACCAGGTATTTTTTTAAACAAATTTTCGTTTGCCTTTTTGTAATTTTAAATTATTTTTAAAAAAAGTTCTTTAACACCGTCTGACAGTCCATATTACATTTGAACATGATAATCTATTTAACAGATGTTTTCATCTTTAGGTTGATACTCATATAGGTATCGTAGGGTGCGAATAAGTATTTAGACCTATTTTTAAAAAATGTTATCCTTTGGAACTTTGTAGTTCTTTTAAGGAGCGTGTATCATCCCGTTCAAGTGCAACTATTTTTTTTAATTGTCGCATGGTGTAATCATTAAACTAAACAATCGAAAAAAAAAAACTGTCGAAAAACTCACCCTAGTATACGGCAAGATACCAAGACAGATGGACGTAACTCAAACAGTTTAGGAAGTCGTGAAGCGGAGATGGTCCAGATTTTAGGTATAGTGAGCGCAAGGCATAACAATTGACGACACCTTTAGAACAAAATGACTGATTATACTTCAAGAGGAGTACCTAAAGGAAAGGAAAGGTTTTGGAAAGGTTTTCAATAGATTTTTGGATGTTTTTTTTCATGTTCCTGCTACACTGTGCTTTACCACGCTATACAAAATGATACGCTCAAAACAATCAGTTAGTTCATATAACATTTCAAATAATCTTTATCAATTTTGGGAGGCGAAAGTGTGTTTTTTACCCTAACGCATGACCTGTAGTTTCATTAGAATATTACGTTTTTTTTTCATCTGGTTCTTCGCTCTACATATTTGTTTGCCAAATTAATTAATTAATTTGATTTTTGCCTACTTTGGTTGTAATTTTTGTATAGTTATTATTTTTTGTTTCATTGTTTGTTTGGTTTGTTATAGTTTTTAATATAATCATGTAAAAATTACATGTCTGTTTGTTTTTGATTTGATTTTATGTTATACATAAGTTATCTATATGTTATCTGTATGTATGTATGTATATATATATAGGTATGTATGTATATATTCAATATAAATATATTTTATGTATGTATGTAAGTATGTAGGTTTATAGTAGGTATGTATGTATGTATATATATATTTATATAAATAGTAACTAAGTGTTTTTGTTGTTGTTTATTTTTTCTGTTTTATATTTTTGTTTGTTGTATTTATATTCTGTTAAAAACTACTATTGTCTGTTTACTATCTTTTAGGGGTTTTGACTTTTTCATTTTCATTTCATTTTTTATTTTGTTTTGTTAATTGCCAGTTTTTTTTTATACCTAAAGTTTTGTTGTTGTTTTTAAATAGTTGTTATTTTATTGTATTTATATTTATTTGTTAATTACCTTAATATCCTTTCGTTAACAATTTACAATTTTCTTGCAGCTTAGTAACCATTTCATAGTTCATTTTGTTGTTGTTGTTGTTTGTTTTTGTGTGTTTCTCTAAATAATATTTATTATCTTTTTCATTATTTTTTAAGTTTTGCATACAAAAAAGCATTGTTTAGGGTTTTTGGTTTAATCCATCCTTTTAGTTTGTGTTAACGTCCATACGTTCGTTTAGTGTAAAAGGAACCTTTGCTTTTTGCGTTTTTATTTTTTTAAAAATCTAAAAAGGGCTTCACGTTCTTAGGCCTTAACTTCTTAATGTTTCATTAAATTCTATTTATAATATAAAGCACCAATATAATAATATATTTTATATAAATTATATTTTGTTAAGTTTCTGTTTTGTTTTTTAAGATCTCTTCAAATGGCCGCAGGAGTTACTTTTGTTGCTAATATAAAAATCTAATAATTTCTATAATTGTTCATATAATGTTTGTATATATATTGTATATATCCACCGCATCGTCGCTATATTAAATATAATTGGGCATAACTTAGATATTAATGTCTAGCAGTTTTCTTTAATTCATAATTGCAGTTCTAGTTTTTTAAACTTTTCTGTTCTGTATCTCAATGAGGGGTTTTTTCAGTTTTTTGTTTCTTTTTTTTTCAATATTTTTTGGTTCTTTTCTTTAAAAATGTTGTACATTTTTGTTGTCGTTAAATGTTTAATTAGGTTTGTTTTGTTTTGTTTCAATTTGAGCCTTAGTTTATGTTTTTTATGAAATTCCATTTAAAGCCTCTTTTCTGGGGTAAAAAGGCCTTTAACCTCTGCAAAGGACGCACAGTTTAGATCGTATAAATAGCAAAGCTTGTAAGAAAATCAGATGGTCTGATACAGACATGAGATTATCACACGCCAAAAGAGTCGGACCAAGACTCTAAAGGAGCGAACAACCAGCACGAAAATCTGAAAAGCTAACAGAGAAAACCTGTCATAGTTTTATTCCAAAAGAGTCTGACCAAGACTCTGTTAGAAGAAATATTACCAAACGTAGTGTTCAAAATCTTCTAAATCGAATTTTAAAATTTTGTTTTAATCCCTGGGATACAACCAAATCTACAGCATAATTTAAAAGGAGTGAACAACTAGAGGAGAATCTGAAAAACTAACAGCGAAAACCTGCCATGATTTCATTCCAAAAGAGTCTGACCAAGACTCTGTTAGAAGAAGCATTAGCATGACCTTTCAATATCAGAATATTATAAATCGATTCGTAAAATTTTTATTTAATCCCTATGCTGGAACCAATTCGACAGCATAATTTAAAACAAACGAACAACCAGCACGAAAATCTGAAAAACTGCCGTGATTTCATTCTCACAGAGTCCGACCAAGACTCTGTTAGAAGAATCATTAGCATGACCTTTAAATACCTAAAGATTATACTCATAATCTTCTAAAATTTCATTTTAATGCATGCATTAGAACCACACAGCATCTGAAAAACTAACGAAGAAAATCTGCCATGATTTCATTCCCACAGGGTCCGACCAAGACTCCGTTAGAAGAATCATTACCAAAAGATGACACTCAAAATGTTCTCAATCGATTCTTAAAATTTCATTGTAATGCATGTACTAGAACAAATTCTACAGCAAAATTAAAAAAGTGATTGTTAGTGTACAGCTGTGCGTATGATTAATATTAATTTTGGAGTTCCTACGGTAATTAGACGATATCTTCTGATAATATATACTCTGTGAGGTGATTTTAATAGTCCGCAAATCACAACACCTCTGGCTTAACAGCGCCGCATTTCCTTTACAAATATTATATTCTATAACTGGATGAAAGTTAGGCAATAAAATTGACATTGCATAAAAAATTAATTTGTCACTAAAATAAAATATTATTAATTTCAACTGAATGGACAAAGACTAAGCAAGATTGAAGAATATTTTTAACAAGGGACATTTCATGATTCATTTACACAAGAGTCCGACCAAGACTCAGTAGAAATATTGGCATGTTCTTTTAATATCTTTATATCATATGCAGAATCTTAAACATTGAAAATTCTCGTTTGATCCATGCACAAGACCCTGATTCCAAGCTTAGCACGAAAATCTGAAAAACTAACGTAGAAAGAATGTCATGATTCCATTCCCACAGAGTCCGACCAAGACTCTGCTAGAAGAAATATTAGCATGAGTTCTCAATGTCTAAACTTGATAAGCAGAATCCTGTAAATCGATTTTCAAAATTTCATTTTAATGTCTGCGCTAGAACCAACGCCACAGCATAATTAAAAAATAATTATTAGTTTACAGATGTGCGTATGATTAATATTAATTATGGGGTTCCTGTGGTAATTAGACGATATCTTTTAATATTATATACTCTGTAAGGCGATTTCAATTGTCATCAAATCACTACATATCTGGCTAAATAGCACCGCATTTCCTTTTCAATTATATATTCTGTAACTGGATGGAAGTTAGACAAAGAAATTAGCTTTGCAAAAAAATAATAGTTTGCTAATAAAATAAAACGTTATTAATGTTAAATGTTTTTAAGAAATGAATGAACAAACAAAGAAGAAAATTTTTAAAAAGGGACATTTCATTCCATTACATTCCATTACACACGAGTGCGACCAACACTCTAGTGGAAGAAATAGCATGAAAACAAAAAAAAATTAGCAGAGAAAATTCAAATAATGATATACATTTTTACTAATTTAAGATTTTCTTAAGAACTGAACACAGAAATAAAGGAGTCCGGCCAAGACTCTGCTAGAAGAGGCATTAGCATGATTTTTATTGATAATAAGAATCTTACAAATCGAATTTAAAAATGTTGTTTTAACCCTTGGGCTAGAACCAACTCTACAGCATATTTGAATGAAAGGTTTGTTATTGTACATCAGTGCGTATGATTAATATTAATCATGGGGTTCCTACGGTAATTAGACGATATCGTTTGATATTATATATAATTTAAATCGATTTGAATTGTCATCAAATCACTACAACTCCGGCTAAATAACACCGCATTTCCTTCACAAATATATATCCTGTAACTGGATGAAAGTTAGGCAAAGAAAATGACTTTGTTTTGAACATTAGTGACAATAAAATAAAACGTTATTAATTTTTAAGGTTCTTAAGAACTGAATAGACAAACAAGGAAGAATATTTTTAAAAAGTGGCATTCCATGATTTCATTGCACATTCCGACCAAGACTCTAGTGGAAGAAATAGCATGAAAACAAAAAAAAATATCAGAGAAAAATAATGAAATACATTTTATAGATTTTTCGATTTTCTTAAGAAATTAATAGAGAAATAAAGGAGTTCGTTCAAGACTCTGCGACATTAGCATGGTTTTTAAATAAATAAAATTGATGATCAGAATTTTATAAATCGAATTTAAAAATTTTGTTTTAATGCCTGGGCTAGAACCTACTCTACAGCATATTTGTAAGAAAGGTTCGTTATTGTACATCAGTGCGTGTGATTAATATTAATTAAGGGGTTCCTACGGTAATTAGACGATATTTATATTATATATACTTTAAATCGATTTTAATTGTCATCAAATAACTACATCTCCGACTAAAGAACAAAGTATTTCTTTTACAAATATATATTCTATAACTGAATGAAAGTTAGACAAAGAAATTGAAACTAAATCAAATATTAGTTTGAAAATAAAATAAAATAAAATATTAAACATTTTTAATTTTCTTAAGAACTGATTAGACAAAGGAAGAAGTAAGATTTAAGAATATTTTTTCAAAAAATGACTTTTTATGATTCCATTGCACAAGAGTCCGACCAAGACTCTAGTGGAAGGATTAGCATGAAAACGAAAAAATAGCAGAGAAAAGAAAATTACCAAAATTAATTTTTATTACTTTTTTAACTGCATAAGAAACAGAAGGAGTACCAGTGAAGGACTGAACATATCATGATTTGATTCCGCAAGAGTCCGACCAAGACTCTAGTGGAAGAACCAAAATGAAATTGAAAAAAAAAAACATATCAAAAGTAATATGAGGAAAATAAAAATTAGTATATTAAATGTTGGCATATTTCTTAAGAACTGATCCAACCAAATAAGAATATAAAATTTGCTGAACTGAAACGACATAGGAGAAGTAACGAGAGGAGGAGTAATGAAGGATTTTAAAACTCGTATTATTAAAATAAAATTTGCAAATTTTCACTAGAACTGAAACGAAAAACTATGGACGAGTATTAAATAATTTCTTAGGAAAAAACATTTCATGATTCCATTCCAGAAGAATCCGACCAAGACGCTATTGGAAGAAACACCACAAAATGATGAGAAAAGCGCCATAGAAAATAAAGTTAATAATAGCAATACTTGCAGAACTAATGAAGGATTTGAAAACTACTATTATTAAAATATGTTTTTTTGCATATTTTCACTAGAAAAGGAAAACTAAGGAGGATTAATAGCAGCTTCTCGAAAGAGTTTGACGAATTAAAACAGGTCATGTTCACACTTCACAAATGTCTGACCAGGACTCGAGTGAAGCAAATAACAACCATGAAATCTAACCAAGTTAGCTGGTCTGACCATGACTCTGTTAAAAGAACCATTGGCATGGCTTTTAAAACTCTGAAACTAAAACAAATTCAGCAACAGATTCTTATAAATCAAATTTGACATCTTTTTAATCTAAAACCTAATTAAAAATATTATTAATATACAGCTGTACGTATGATTGATATTAAATATGAGATGCAACCGCAGATTCATCTGTATCTTTTGCTAGGATATAGACAGACAGAAAGATCATCTAAATTTTAATTAAATCACAAGACTTCTGATTATCCTGATGAAAGTATGGCATAGAAATATAATTAAATTATTTCCAAAGCAATGTCGTACACCATGTAATGATGAAATAAGGAAAAAACTTGACATAGATAATATTTTGATTGCAAATCACAAAAGCGGAATCGAAAATCTAATCAATTGATATAAGTCATTTATTTTGGTGAAAAAAAAAACAGAATATTGTCCTAGCATATCGATTATTGTTGATACATTATGAAACTGGACAAAATTTGTAAGAGATTTGTGGCAGATGAAAAATATTAAAGCAAGAACTGTAAAGCGAAGGACCTACGGGCTCATTAGCGGTAATAGAAACGCTGATTTTATGGATGATGTATACAAAACCAATTTAAATATACATTTTTACTAGAAAATCCGGGATTTCACTTGACCAAAAGTTGATCGTCAAAGGTATCTTAAACGAAATATGTTTCCTCAAACGATGAACTTAGCGCATTTCTCAAGAGAATGGCCAAGACTATTGTGAAATGTAAAAACAACAGAAAATGATAATTCTCCTATAAGCATTTTAAGCCAAAGATGAATCTCTAGACGACAGAGTGCTTAGGGTATTTTTCAAGATGAGACCATCAATCTTATCTTGCCTCAAGAGAATGACCAAGACTCTTGCGGAAGGATTCGAATGAAAGGAGTGCTTCAAACAGAACGGACAATAATAATAAAACGTACATTTCATCAACTGTTAGAAGAAATATTAGCACGACCTTTAAATACCTAAAGTTTATACTCATAATCTTCTAAAATTTCATTTTAATGCATGCATTAGAACCAGCACGAAAATCTGAAAAACTAACGAAGAAAATCTGTCATGATTTCATTCCCACAGGGTCCGACCAAGACTCCGTTAGAAGAATCATTACCAAAAGATGACACTCAAAATGTTCTCAATCGATTCTTAAAATTTCATTGTAATGCATGTACTAGAACAAATTCTACAGCAAAATTAAAAAAGTGATTGTTAGTGTACAGCTGTGCGTATGATTAATATTAATTTTGGAGTTCCTACGGTAATTAGACGATATCTTCTGATAATATATACTCTGTGAGGTGATTTTAATAGTCCGCAAATCACAACACCTCTGGCTTAACAGCGCCGCATTTCCTTTACAAATATTATATTCTATAACTGGATGAAAGTTAGGCAATAAAATTGACATTGCATAAAAAATTAATTTGTCACTAAAATAAAATATTATTAATTTCAACTGAATGGACAAAGACTAAGCAAGATTGAAGAATATTTTTAACAAGGGACATTTCATGATTCATTTACACAAGAGTCCGACCAAGACTCAGTAGAAATATTGGCATGTTCTTTTAATATCTTTATATCATATGCAGAATCTTAAACATTGAAAATTCTCGTTTGATCCATGCACAAGACCCTGATTCCAAGCTTAGCACGAAAATCTGAAAAACTAACGTAGAAAGAATGTCATGATTTCCTTCCCACAGAGTCCGACCAAGACTCTGCTAGAAGAAATATTAGCATGAGTTCTCAATATCTGAACTTGATAAGCAGACTCCTGTAAATCGATTTTCAAAATTTCTTTTTAATGCCTGCGCTAGAACCAACGCCACAGCATAACTAAAAAATAATTATTAGTGTACAGATGTGCGTATGATTAATATTAATTATGGGGTTCCTGCGGTAATTAGACAATATCTTTTGATATTATATACTCTGTAAGGCGATTTCAATTGTCATCACATCACTACACATCTGGCTAAATAGCACCGCATTTCCTTTACAATTATATATTCAGTAAATGGATGGAAGTTAGACAAAGAAATTAGCAAATTAAATATAATAGTTTGCTAATAAAATAAAACGTTATTAATGTTAAATGTTTTTAAGAACTGAATGGACAAACAAAGAAGAAAATTTTTAAAAAGGGACATTTCATTCCATTACACACGAGTCCGACCAAGACTCTAGTGAAAGAAATAGCATGAAAACGAAAAAAATTATCAGAGAAAATTAAAATAATGATAGACATTTTTACAAATTTAAGATTTTCTTAAGAACTGAACACAGAAATAAAGGAGTCCGACCAAGACTCTGACAGAAGAGGCATTAGCATGATTTTTATTGATAATAAGAATATTACAAATCGAAATTAAAAATTTTGTTTTAACCCCTGGGCTAGAACCAACTCTACAGCATATTTGAATGAAAGGTTTGTTATTGTACATCAGTGCGTATGATCAGTATTAATTATGGGGTTCCTACGGCAATCGTTTGATATTATATATAATCTAAATCGATTTTAATTGTCATCAAATCACTACAACTCTGGCTAAATAACACCGCATTTCCTTCACATATATATATCCTGTAACTGGATTAAAGTTAGGCAAAGACAATGACTTTGTTGTGAACATTAGTGACAATAAAATAAAACGTTATTAGTTTTTAAGGTTCTTAAGAACTGAATAGACACACAAGGAAGAATATTTGAAAAAAATGTACATTTTATGATTCCATTGCACAAAAGTCCGACCAAGACTCTTGTGGAAGAAACAGCATGAAAACGAAAAAAATATCAGAGAAAAATAATAAAATACATTTTAATGATTTTTCGATTTTCTTAAGAAATTAATAGAGAAATAAAGGAGTTCGTTCCAGACTCTGTGACATTAGCATGGTTTTTAAATACACAAAATTGATGATGATTGAAATTATAAATCGAACTTAAAAATTTTGTTTTAATCCCTGGGCTAGAACCTACTCTACAGCATATTTGTAAGAAAGGTTCGTTATTGTACATCAGTGCGAATGATTCATATTAATTAAGGGGTTCCTACGGTAATTAGACGATATCGTTTGATATTATATATACTTTAAATCGATTTTAATTGTCCTCAAATAACTACATCTCCGGCTAAAGAACAAAGTATTTCTTTTACAAATATATATTCTATAACTGGATGAAAGTTAGACAAAGAAATTGAAACTAAATCAAAAATTAGTTTGAAAATAAAATAAAATATTAAACATTTTTAATTTTCTTAAGAACTGATTAGACAAAGGAAGAAGTAAGATTTAAGAATATTTTTCAAAAAATGACTTTTTATTATTCCATTGCACAAGAGTCCGACCAAGACTCTAGTGGAAGGAATAGCATGAAAACAAAAAAATAGCAGAGAAAAGAAAATTACCAAAATTAATTTTTATTACTTTTTTAACTGGATAAGCAACAGTAGGAGTACCAGTGAAGGACTGAACATATCATGATTTCATTCCACAAGAGTCCGACCAAGACTCTAGTGGAAGAACCAACTTGAAAATGAAAAAAATATGAAAAGAAATATGTGGAAAATAAAAATAAGTAAATGAAATGTTAGCATATTTCATAAGAACTGATCCGACCAAATAAGAATATAAAATTTGATGAACTGAAACGACAGAGGTAACGGGAGGAGGATTAATGAAGGAATTAAAAACTAATATTATTAAAATAAAATTTTCAAATTTTCACTAGAACTGAAACGAAAAACTATGAAAAAAAACTTAGGAAAAACATTTCATGATTCCATTCCAGAAGAGTCCGACCAAGACTCTATTGGAAGAAACACCACAAAATGAGGAAAAAAAGTGTCAGAGAATATAAAGTTAATAAACTCAATATTTGTAGAACTGAATCGACATAGGATGGGTAACGTGAGGAGGAGTAATGAAGGATTTTAAAACTCGTATTATTAAAATAAAATGTGCAAATTTTCACTTGAACAGAAACAAAAAACTTGGAGGAGTATTAAATGATTTCTTAGGAAAAAACATTTCATGATTCCATTCCAGAAGAATCCGACCAAGACTCTATTGGAAGAAACACCACAAAATGATGAGAAAAGCGCCATAGAAAATAAAGTTAGTAATAGCAATACTTTTAGAACTAATGAAGGATTTGAAAACTACTATTATTAGAATATGTTTTTTTGCAAATTTTCAATAGAAAAGAAAAACTAAGGAGGATTAGTAGCTGCTTCTTGAAAGAGTTTGATGAAGAAAAACAGGTCATGTTCACACTTCACAAATGTCTGACCAGGACTCCAGTGAAGCAAATAACAATTATGAAAATCTAACCATGTTAGCTTGTCTGACCATGACTCTGTTAATAGAACCATTGGCATGGCTTTTAAAACTCTGAAACTAAAACAAATTGAGCAACAGATTCTTATAAATCAAATTTGACATATTTTTAATCTAAAACCTAATTAAAAATATTATTAATGTACAGCTGTACGTATGATTGATATTAAATATGAGATGCAACCGCATATTCTTCTGTATCTTTTGCTAGGATATAGGCAGGCAGACAGATCATATGAATTTTAATTAAATCACAACACTTCTGATTAAATAGCAACACATTGCATTTTTCAAATACACCTTCATTATCCTGATGAAAGTATGGCATAGAAATATAATTAAATTATTTCGAAAACTATGTCGTACACCATGTAATGATGAAATAAGGAAATAAAACTTGATATAGATAATATTTTGATTGCAAATCACAAAAGCGGAATCGAAAATCTAATCAATTGATATAAGTCATTTATTTTGGTGGCCAAAAAGAAACAGAATATTGTCATAGCATATTGATCATTGTTGATACATTATGAAACTGGGCGAAAATTGTGAGAGATTTGTGGCCGATGAAAAATATTAAATCAAGAACTGTAAAGTGAACGACCTAAGGGATCATTACCGGTAATAGAAACCTTGATTTTATGGATGATGTATACAAAACCAATTTAAATATAAATTTTTACTAGAAAATCCGGGATTTCACTTGACCAAAAGTTGATCGTCAAAGGTATCTTAAACCAAATATTATTCCTCAAACGATGAAGAACTTAGGGCATTTCTCAAGGGAATGGCCAAGACTATTGTGTAATGTAAAAACAAAGCCAAATATGATTCTCTAGACGATAGAGTGCTTAGGGTATTTTTCAAGATGAGACCATCAATCTTATCTTGCCTCAAGAGAATGACCAAGACTCTTGCGGAAGGATTCGAATGAAAGGAGTGCTTCAAACAGAACGGACAATAATAATAAAACGTACATTTCATCAACTTAAATTTTATCTTTGAAATTTAAATTGATATTTATCCACAACGATGAATAAACATAGAATTTTAATCGACCTCGACCTTGAAAAATTATCATTTCTAAGCACCACTTAAGCATAAATCAACATTAGGCGGAATATTCTTCAATAAGCATCTAAGATTCATCAGGTGATTTCATATCAGTTGATTTATCGTGAGGTTTGATTTCAATAGGTTTTTTTTTGACTGATTACGCATGACTCGCATCAAACCGCTTTGTCATTTTTGTTCAGTATCGTTTGGCAAGTCATCACGGAATGTCACTATGCTCGAACGAATCGACCAAAATTGAATCTTCCGAATGGACCACTTCAGACGTAGTCATGGCCAACATTTACATGATATCATTTTCAAACAGTAAATGCCATAAATTGTTCTTTTGACCGATAATAAACAAATTAAATTCACTTTCAAATTTATGTGTTTTATTTTACATTGTAAATCAATCCTCAGGACGAATCACGCTTTATATCTAAATTTCATAAAACGCTACTGAAGCCTTTAGGTCCTCACCAGTTAAATATAATAATATAAATTTAAATTTCAACATTGTATTTGTAACTACAATAAAGTCATCTTTAAGGGACCAACGAGCGTATGATTAATATTAATTCTCCTATAAGTACGCATTTTTGTTTGTATTTTATGTTTTTGTGGACTTAGGAACGTGATTTTGATTGCAAATAAAAACTATTATATTTGTCAACATTCGAAGAATAATACAACTGCCAGAGTGGCAAAGAATATCAAATTCGATACAAGTGAAAATTGATTCACCATATCAGAGGTAGATTTAACAAAGTTGCCACATGGACGAACAATTAATTTAGCCTTCATTGTCCAGATTTATCTTTTAACAGGATTTTATATAAAGGAAAAATTGAGCAGTAAATGAAGGTCCTTGAATAATTTGCTTAGACAAAGCTATGGATTCCCTCTTGTTAACAGGGACAATTTTTATAGACCGATGATGATGCATTGAACGCTGACAAACCTCTTAAAAGACTACCAACAAACTTTCGCATATTGTGTTTTGTTCTAAGGTATAAAGTCGTCTTTCATGCATATTCATATATAAGGCCCGCCATCTAACGTCTTTTTTTCAACAATTCAACCGTTGGACTATTATTTGTGGGGTGCCCTCAGCAGCCATTTGAATGAAATTATTTTCCATTATTAACCGGAAGGATTGTACTTTCAAATAAAAAAGAAATTTGAGAAAATATTCAGTAGTTTTTTTATAACATTTTCAAAAAAAAAAAAAAAAGAAGTTATTTGGCGGACCCTATATATGACAACACACTGACCAAGGCTCTGGTGGAAAAACTCCTTTAGTTAACTAGTCTTTGCTTTTACGATCGCTTCTATTTATTTTCATTATATTAGTATAGATCAGATTAGGTTGAAGAAGAGTACTCAAGTTCCGAAAACAAATGGGTTGATGTTCCTCGGTATCAAATATAAAGTCGTCTATCAAGCCTTATCACAAGAGACCGACCAAGTCTCTCGTGGAAGGAGTAGAATGAAATGTTTCTTTAGTTGATGTACATATTATGTGAAGGACAAGAATGAAAATATTCACGTGTTGCACTACTAATGATAGTTATCCTAAAATCTGTATTTTTTCTTTGCCTATACGTTTATTTTTTCAAACAATATCAGCTTCTATTCAATATCAGTATGTTGGTTTAGTTTAGATTAGTTTGAAGAAGAGGAGTTAGGTTCCGAAACCAATTGGATTGAGGTTATACGGTATCAACCATAAAGCCATCTATCAAGCCTTATCACAAGAGACCGCCAAGTCTCTGGCGGAAGGACTAGAATGAAAAGCTTCATTAGTTGTTCTTTGTCTTTATGTGTGTTTTTAAAAATAAGAACAACTTTAAATTTATTCCATTACTTTAATTAATATTATGGTGATGAAGACGTCAAGTTCCAAAACCATTTGGATTGATGTTCTGCGGTATCAACTACAATGCTGTCCTTCACAAGAGACTGACAAAGACTCTGGTGAAAGGATTAGATGAAAAATTACATTAGTTGTACTAATTATTATGTTTGTTAGTAAAACTTCAACTCTTCTGTGTCTTTATGTTTGTTTTCGTAAAAAAATATCAACTTCTAGTTACTAACATTACACTAGTTTAGTTCAGATTATGTTGACGAAATGGAAATAAGTTCCGAAACCAATTGGATTCTGTAAGGAAGATCGTATTCCACAGGCTAAAATAAATGAAATATGAATGTTGGCTAATGCATGCACTATACACATAGGCCTAAAACCGGCCTCTTCTGTGATCTGTATCATGTAATGATAGTTTTCTGAGTCAGGAATGCAGATGTAGTCATAAATTTTGACATTTCGTGCCAAAACATACCCCTAGTAGTACATTGGTAACGAAACATAAATTCTTTTCTGACTTGTTACTAAACAATAAAAAACACTTTGCTAAGTTCTCAATGGTGTGCAAATTGTAGCTTTATACGTCCCAGCACTTGTTCTTTACATCAAAAAGTATATTGATAAAAAAATAATTGGAAATAGTGGTGATTTCACCTCACAGATTGTCGCTCTATCGCATATCGTAGATAACAAATAATATAAAACATAAGCTTCTTGCTTTATTAGCTGTCAAATTTCAAAATTTTGTTTCTTTCGTAGCTGTATATTTCTCAGTACAGCACAATTTCAATAGTCATATTCACTGGACCATAGTGTGTATGATTGATATTAATTTTGTGCTGCACATGGATTTTGCCTGATAGCTCATGATAGGATTGACTTAGAAAATTGTTGTTAATGACAAATGAAAGCTTTTTTCAGGCTTTCAAACAGTTACAGGCGATTATCATTAAATGAAGCTGATCTTGTTGTTTAAATCAAAAACAACGTTGTTATAATATGATGGGATATAGGGTAATTTAACCTCACATATTTTCTCTCTATCGCATACCCTAGTTGACATACGGTACAAAATAAAAGCTCCTTGGTTTATTAGCTGTTAAATTCCAAAATTTTGTTTCATTCGGAGCCGTAGTTTTCTCAGTACAGCACAATTTCAATAGTCATATTCACTGGACCATATTGCGTATGATTAATATTAATTTTGTGCTGCACATGGATTTTGTCTGATAACTCATGATATGATTGACTTAGAAAATTGCTTTTAAAGAAAAATGACAGCTTATTTTCAGGCTTTCATTCAGTCAAAAGCGATTATCATTAAATAGAGCTGATCTGGTTGCTTAAATCAAAACCAATGTTGATGGGATATAGTGGTAATTTAACCTCACAATTTTTCTCTCTATCGCATACCCTAGTTGACATACGATACAAAATAAGAGCTCCTTGGTTTATTAGCTGTTAAATTCCAAAATTATGTTTCATTCGGAGCCGCAGTTCTCTCAGTACAGCACAATTTCAATAGTCATATTCACTGGACCATAGTGCGTATGATTAATATTAATTTTGTGCCGCACAAATATATTGCCTGATAACTCATGATATCAAAGACTTAAAAAATTTATATAAGTGGCAAATGAAAGCTTAGTTTTCAGGGTTTCATTTCTTTTTTTGGACCTTACAAAAATTTAAAGCTTTGCTATTTAAATGATCTTTACAGCGCTTGGAAATTTCGTATTCCTTTCCTTCTTTCAGGTAACTTTTCTTAAACATTTTAACATGTTTCTTTGAGTGAATTTCATTTCATTTGTTTTGTATTTTTTTTGCTGGTTTCATTATAAAATTTCCCCTTAATTATATATAAAAATTAATAAATAATAATAATTTATTATAAATATTCTAATTATATTTATAGTATAATATATATGTATAGATATAAGGTTATTATTATTTCTTACAGTTTTGTTATTATTGTTGTGGTTGTTGTTGTCTGTTTGTTGCAGTTCTAGTAGGGCATATAAAACGTTTGATGCATTTATAATCATGTAACATAATCACGACTTGTTACGTATTCATCACTGTAACGACCAGCAGCTGCAACAGTTAAGCAAGAAAACCAAATAAAAAAATGCTATCTTAGAGGGAAGTAATCCCACTACTTACAGTCCTCCATTAAAATGACGGGCGTGGCCTCGGGATTTGTGCTTGTCAGCGTGTGGGACATCATATTGAAATCATCCTCCATGGAGAGAAATGATGAATTCCAACGTGATCTCGGCGTTGTGCGATGTGAGGTGACGCCTGTGGTTGATGAGTATAAACTAAGATTTGTGGGACTGATAACACCAGACATGGTTGTATAACCCAAGAGCTGGAAAAAATTAAAGAAATAATCATTTGTTATCTGACATTGAACTCCAGCTTCCTACCGGTGTGGTTTGTGTATGGAAATGATTAAAGTATTCACGACCATTCGTATTGGGATACGGCTGCGCCGATATACGCGTCAACGCCGATGTGGGCGTGGACACCGCCACTGCTGCCGCTGAGGATGTGGGCGATGTCTTACATCGTGCCACGTCGATGATGTGCGAATGCGGCGATTGTGTGGGTGCGGGAGGCGGCGAGGCCGACGCTGTGGAGGCCACCACCAAGTCTGAGGAATTGTTGCTGCTGCCCACGGTTATGGTGTTGGACGTAGGATCTTGGCTGGAACTGGAGGCTGTTGTGTTGGTTAGTTTCGAGGACATTGAGCTCAGGCCACTGCTGGAATTGGAGGTGTGATCAATGGTTGTATGTTGTTGCTGCTGCTGTTGGTGTTGCTGCTGCTGCTGGCCATGCTGATGTTGATGTTGGGCATGATGATGGTGGTGATGATGATGCGGATGATGGTGTTGCAGGCTCTGATGACCGTGATGACCGTGTCGGGGCGAATCACCAGCCGAGGAGACACTCGTCAGTGGGGGCGGTGATATGGCGGCCGATGATGGCGGCGAGGCCACCATCGTTAAGTCCCCCGTCGAACGTATTATGGCCACCGGTCGAGCCATGGGCGGCAAAGGAGGCGGCGGCAACATGGTGCTGTACTGCTGATAGTGAGCCGCCGCAGCGGCAGCGGATACGGCTGATATTTTGGGCCCACGGCCCACAGCAGCGGCCGCGGCAGCATGCTGCAACTGAAAATGGGAAGACGTTTGATGATGATGGACGTGCAGGTCGGATGGATCGCCACTGTTGGCCGGATGTATGCCGCCCGTGTCCTGGCAAACGTAGGCCACAAACTCCGACATGTCCTGGCCGTGGTTGACCAACTCTGTGGCATATTTGGGCGTAGTGGAACCCTGATGCAGCTGATGCTGGTGGTGATGCTGATGATGTTGCTGCTGCTGGTGGTGGTGGTGATGGTGCTGCTGCTGATGATGGGCATCTTCGGCCGAATCATTGGGATTGGAGTTCGGACTATTCTGCTGGGGATAGTACAAGGCCGGGCTAACCGAATTTGGCACCAACGAAGTGCTGACATTGTGCTGCATGAGAACTATAAAAGAAGAAAAATGAGATAAACTTTAGGAAAATGTATGGAATATTTCGCGTACCTTCTCCCGGTCTCATCTGACCCATGCTCAACAAAACACGATTACTGGTGGGCGTGTATCTCTGCAGACCGGGGTCCTCGCCATTGTTCGCTGAACCGCCACCATTGCTGCCGTTGTCTTCATTTTGCCTTAATATCACAGAGAAACTGCTGCCATCTTGAGGAGAGCCATTGGGATCACTTTTGCAAGTGGTGGCCGAGGAGGCCCTCAACAGGGAAGAGTTCGAGAGATGCATGCTGCTGCGAGGATCCACAAAGTCAACTAAATACATAAATAACATATTAAAACGAGTTCTTGAAAAGACTCTCTTCCTCTCTCTCTATACTTACTACTATAACCCGAGGGCAATACCATGGAAGCACTAACCGAGGACCGGCCATCGCCGCTTGTCACCATACCCGAACTGTTGACCCCACCCACTACCGATCCCAGTGGAGCTGCCGTGGCTGACATTTGATATGTATTGCATTCATAGGCAGCCGCCGGGTGCTCCAATTTGATCGAACTAGCCTGGATGAGATCATTGGTGGTTTCTTCCAAAATGGAAGCTAAAATGAAAGAGTTGTTCCTCTCTTAATTCCGACCATACACATTTGCTTCACAACTAGGCCGAGTGAGAAAAAATTTGTTGATCATTGCATTTGCAAAAATTACCTTTTGATAACTTCCAAAGTTCCTTGGAAGAGAATACACCCGTGGCCAAAATTATATCATTACACACAACACCATTGTAAGGATTGTGACTGTAGCCTGCAAATGGTGTGTTGTCTACATCTGAATTGTTATTGTCCTTGATACAAGAAAACTTCAAATGATCCTCTTCATCCAGGTGATACATACCTTTGTTCTTGCGCTCGTCATCTATATGTTTCTTATTGTCTGTTGTATTGTTGTTGTTGTTATTATTATTGTTGTTGTTGCTGCTGGCATTGTGATCGTTGCTGTACAGCATTAGTGATGGCGTTGAGGGTGTGCCCGGTGGCGGTGAGGTGGGCGCCGGACTTGCCAAAGGATCGTGGGTATTAATGAAGTTGGCCAAATACAAATCCAGCTCCCGTACGGAGACATTAATGTGATACGGATTGACACACAAGGCTGGGTGTATACATTCGGGACTCTTTTCCAAGCGCTCGCCATCGGTGCTCTCCAAGGGTATGGCCTTGAACAGTATGACCATGACCAAGTCCAGACGCCAGACTTTGTCGGCTTGTCTCAGACAATCGATGCGTCGCATTTTGCCCTTTTGATCGGGATTGGAGAGCACACATATCGATTTGCGTTTGCCCGTTATGGATTGGACAAAGTCTTCGCGGCATTCTTGGGTTATGTCTTTGCGTAATTTGCCCAGCAGGCGAGAGGCCCATTTCTGTTTGACTTCAGCCTTTTCGTTCTGCAAAGTAAGAGGGGGAAAAGATTAAAGTTAAATTAATTATTTAAATTTACAAAATACAATTTCCTATCATTCTGTAAGCGTAGACCCTCCTTTCAGCTTAATTTTTAAACTTTTTATGTGTTCCAAAGAAAGATTGAGGGGTTTTCTAAGTATTCTGCTCGTAAAATTATGCAATTTTTATTTTAATCCCTGTAATACACTCATCACTTCAATATAATCCGCTGGAAGGTACCACTATGCGAATGATTGATTTTAATTCGGGGGTGCTTGTGAATTTTTGTTAATAACTCTTGTTGCAATTGACCTAGAAACAAGTTTTTGGTAGCAAATAAAAGCTAAGATCTTGAGTCCAAAATCCACAACCTTAGTAAATTTAAGACCAGCATCTTAAGACCTTCTCGAGGTAAAATTTCCGAAATTTCACCTGTGAACTTTTCAATTAGAGAAAGTTTGGAATTTAATTCGCTCTATAAACTGTCTCCGCTCTTTTTTGTCCTCCTCTGACTAAAACAGGACATAGCATTTGAAAATTAAGATTTTCGGTCATATATCCGCATCCCTCGCAAAATTAAGTGAAGACAAACCTTCTACTGCTAATATTTCCGAAGTACGCTCTATGATTTTTTGAATTAGAATAATTAACGAGTAAGTTTGGAGCATAATGCGCTCTATAAAATTACTGTAACTAACTCGGCCCGCACTATTTGTTCCTCCTTCTCTCACTGAAATAGGACATAGATTTGCTGTCTCCATTGAATATTTTTTAAAGTCTTAAAATATCAACCAGAAAAGTTGCCTTAAAAGCACTAAATTTCATTGAATAGGAATATTGTATGGTTTCTAGAGGAAGTTTGAGGCATTTTCTGAGCATACTGCTCCTGAAACTATGAAACTTTTCTGTGAAAATGACTCAACTTTAATATAATTAAGTTTAACGTACAACTATGCGTATGATTAATTTTAATTCGGAGGTGCATCTAAATCATTGTTAATAACTCTGGTTATAATCAACATAAAAAATATTCTAGTGGCATATGAAAGCTAAGATTTGCGTTCAAAAATACATAACCGTGGTAAATTTAAGACCAGCGACTAAAGACCTTCTCGAGCCAATATTTTCGAAGTATAACCTGTGAACTTTTGAATTAGTTATTTTGTCCTCCTCTGACTAAAATAGGACAAACATTGTCCTGCTAATTTTTCCGAATAATGCCTTACGTACTTTTGAATTAGAATAATTGAAGCGAACGTTTAGAACATAATGTCCTTTATTAAATGGCTAAAACTAATTTGTCCCGCACTATTTTTTTCCTCCATCTCTCACAGAAAGTGGACATAGATTTGCTGTTTCCATTGAATATTTTTTAAAGTCTTAAAATATCAACCAGAAAGGTCCCTCAAAAACACTAAATTTTATTGAAGTGGAATATTTTTGATTTCTAGAGGAAGTTTGTGGGATTTTCTAAGTAATCTGGTCGTTAAAATTTGAAACTTTTGTTGTTATCATTGTATAAGGACTCGACTTCTATAGAATTAAATTGAAAGAACCACTATGCGTATGATTGATTTCAATTCGGAGGTACATCTTAATTTTTGCTAATAACTCTTGTTGCAATGAACCTAGAAACAATATTTTGGTAGCAAATAAATGATAAGACTTGGGGTCATAAATCCACAAGCATGGTAAATTTAAGACCACTCAACAAAGACCTTCTCGAGCTAATATATCTGAACTATAAACTATGAACTTTTGATTTAGAATAATTGAATAGAAAATTGGGAACTTAATATTTATACTCCTTCTCTTACAGAAAGAGAACGTAGATTTTCTGTTTCCATTGAATATTTGTTAAAGTCTTAAAATATCAACCAGAAAAGGTACATTAAATACACTAAATTTTATTGAATTGAAATAATTTTTTGGTTTCTAGAGAAAGGTTGAGGGATTTTCGAAGCATTCTGGTCGTGAAATTAAACAACTTCTCCTGTGATCATTGTGATAAAGTCTCAACTTCAATATAAATAAATTGAAGGTATCACTATGCGTATGATTGATTTTAATTCGGAGGTACATCTTAAGTATTGTTGATAACTCTGGTTATCATGAACATAGAAACAATATTTTAGTGGCAAATTAATGCTAAGACTTTCGGTCAAATTCCATAACCATGGTAAATTTAAAACCAGCGCTAAAGACCTATTCAAGCTAACATTGCACTACGAACTTCTGAATTAGAAAAACTGAATAGAAAAATTTGGAACTTAATTCGTTTTAGAAACTCCTACCGCACTATTTTTTCTTCCTTCTCACACTGAAATATGATATAGATTTGCTGCCTCTACTGAATATTTTTCAAAATCTCAAATTATCAACCAGAAAAGTTGCTTCAAAAACACTAAATTTCATTGAATTGAAATATTTTTTGGTTTCCAGGGGAAGGTTGAGGGATTTTCGAGGAATTTCTGGTCGTGAAATTAAAAAACTTCTCTTGTGATTATTGTGATAAAGTCTCAACTTCAATATAAATAAATTGAAGGTACAACTATGCGTATAATTGATTTTAATTCGAAGGTCCATCTCAATTTTTTTTGATAACTCTTGTTGTAATGGACCTAGAACAAATTTTGTGGTACCAAATGAAAGCTAAGATTTGCGGTCAGACATCCTTATCTAGCGTATCTTCTAGAGAAGCTAATATATACCTTCCCGAGCTCATATTTCCAAACCATAAACAATGAACTTTCGAATTGTAGGAATTAAGGCGAACGTTTGGAACTTTCTACAATGACTACATATAACTCTGGCCGCACTATTTTATGCTCCTTCTCTCACTGAAATTGGAAACAGATTTGTTAACTCCATGAAATATTTTTTTAAGTCTTAAAATATCAAACAGAAAAGTTATACTAAATTCCCTTTAATGGATATATATGAATAGCAGCTCATTTGTAATGCCCTAATCTTAATATAAAATATCTTCAATTTCTTTCATCTTACCTGCAGTTCATCCTTGCAATGTCTCTCCTCCTCCAACGACATACGTTTCTCATGTTTCTTGTAGTATTTACGCTTGGCTGCTTGTAAATTGAACCACGAATACGAGAATGACTTGACATACGGCAACAGGGCTTCAATGAACGGATGAAACTCATCCTAGAGATTTCGAAAACATAAGAGAAGAGAAAATAAATCAAAAATTAATAAAAACATTCCAGCGACTGTCACGATAACACCGAATAGGAAAAAGAAACCACTAAGATACGATATTGCAGGATATGTATATATATAGACACAGATATATAAACGAATGAAAGTTAGTAATCAAATGCATTTCATATTGTTTTGAGGTTGCTTGTTTTGATTTAAATTAGTTTTGGTTTTTGTATTTTTTTGGTTTTGCAGATTGAAATCGAATTTGAAACTACTTAAGAGATAATTGGAAAACAAGAAGAACACATTGACTTTAGAAGGTTCAGACCACAGACCACACAGTTTACAGTAAAGTAATGAAGGTTTACACACAAAAAACATCGATTTAAAAAAAACATTTACAATAAAAATACACATTTACACCGATACTGATATTAGTTAGTACATAATCAAATATAAAGTATTTATTTTATTTATATGCTGAGGAATATATATGGAGAGAGTTGGTTTAAATGTATTTGTTAGTTGGTTAGTATAGAAAAAAATACACAGAGTTACATGGCGCGCACAACATTCATATGAAGACAAAGTAAATACACACACACACACACATTTAGAAGAATATTTAACAAAATGTCAGTTACACAGACCAAAGTAAGTATTTAAAAAAAGGTACACTCAGAAAAAAACGGTGTTGTCTTGAAAAAGAAGTTAAAGGAAACGAAAAGGAAAAACCAAAAGGCAAACATGTGTGCAGAGTGTGGTGTGAAAAGTGAAGAAGGAAGACAGAAAGAAGAATTATCGGAATTATTTTTTAAACACGAATAATTCAATATTTGAATAAAAATTTGTTTTGAATAATAAAATATAGTGAAACTTTTTAAAAATTAAATATTTTGGACATTTAGAATGTTTTCAATATTTTGGAATATTTTGAATACTTCAAATATTTTGAATATATATTGAAAAATATTCGAAATATTTTTGAATACTCTAAAAATTTTGAATATTTGAAATATTCTGAATATTTTAAATATTTTGAATATATTTAAATATTCTGAATATCTTAAATATTATGAATATTTTGAATATCTTAAATGTTTTGAAGATTTTGAATATTTTAAACACTTTCAATATGTTGAAAATTTTGAATATCATAAATATTTTGAATATTTTATATATTCATTTTTTAAGAGCTTGATAACTTTTTTTTAAAAAAAACGCATAAAATTTGCAAAATCTCATCGGTTCTTTATTTGAAACGTTAGATTGGTCCATGACATTTACTTTTTGAAGATAATTTCATTTAAATGTTGACCGCGGCTGCGTCTTAGGTGGTCCATCCGCTTAGTCCAATTTTGGCATTTCCACGTTTTTGAGTAACAGAGACCCAATTGGTGCGAACGGCGACGAATCGAAAATTGGTGATCATCATTAACACTGGCCGATACAGCTGCGATATTTTCTTCAGTTCGCACTCTACGTAAGCGTGTTGGTGGTTTAATGTCCAACAATGTAAATTTGGTGCGAAATTTAGTCACAATAGCCCGAATAGCCGCTTCAGTGGGTCGATTAAACTGACCATAAAATGGAAGCGCGCAATGAACTTTCTTAACAGAGCACGCATTTTGATAATAAAATTCAATAATTTGCAAGCGTTGTTCCTTTGTAAGACGATTCATGATGAAATGTCAAAGCATACTGAGCATCTTTCTCTTTGACACCATGTCTGAAATCCCACGTTATCTGTCAAATACTAATGCATGAAAATCCTAACCTCAAAAAAATCACTCTTTACGTTAAATATTCTGCATACTTTATGAAAATTTTAAATATTTTGAATATATTAAATACTTTGAATATATTAAATATTTTGAAAATTTTGAATTTAGATGAAAATATTTTAAATATGTTCACTTTTTAAATACTATTTTAAATACTTTGAATGTTTTCAATTCTTTCAATATTTAAAATTTTTTGAATATTTCTTCGATTTTTGGAATATCTTAAATATTTTGAATATTTTTAAGATTTTAAATATTTTGAATATTTTTAAGATTTTAAATATTTTGAAAAAATTTTCAATATTTTAAGATAATTCGAATATTTTGATTGTTAAGAATATTTTAAACATTTTGAATGTTTCAATATTTTGAATATTTTAAATATTTTACATATTTAGAACAATATGAATATTTTTAATATTTTCAATATTCTAAACATTTGGAATATCTTGAATATTTCGAATATTTTGAATATCTTAAATATTTTGAACATTTTCAATATTTTAAATATTTTGAAAATTTTCATTATTTTGAGTACTTTGAATAATTTCAATTGAATATTTTGATTATTTTAAATATTTCGATTATTTTGAATATAGTAAACATTTTTAGTAAATACTTATTTCAAATATTTTATATATATTGATTAATTTGAAACATCGTCATCATCATAGTTTGACATATTTTCAATATTTGGAATATATTTAAATATTCTGAATATCTTAAATATTTTGAATATTTTAAACACTTTCAATATGTTGAAAATATTGAATATCTTAAATATTTTGAATATTTTATTTATTTTAAATATTCTGAATATTTTAAATATTATGAATATGTAAAATATTGAACTGGGATTTTTAAATATTTTCACTTTTTTAAATACTTTGAATATTTTCAATTCTTTCCATATTTAAAAATTTCGAATATCTCAAATATTTTGAATATTTTTAGATTTTAAATATTTGAAAGTTTTTTAAAATTTTTGAATATTTTAAAATAATTCGTTTAAATATTTTGAATGTTTCAATATTTTGAATATTTTTGAAGACATATTTACATATTTAGAGCACTATGAATATTTTGTAGATTTTTCAATATTCTGAACATTTGCAATATTTTTAATATTTCGAATATTTTGTATATTTTGAATATTTTGAATGTCTTAAATAGTTTGAACATTTTCAATATTTTAAATATTTTTAATACTTTGAATAATTTCAATATCTGAATATTTTGATTATTTTCAATATTTTTAATAATATTAATATTATTAATATTTTTAATATATTTAATATTTTCAATATTTTTAAAAATTTTAATATTTTGAATGCTTTAATATTTTTAACGCTTTAAATATTTTTAACGCTTTTATTATTTTTAATATTTTAAATATTCTGAATATTTTCAATTCTTTGAAAATTTTGAATACGTTAAATTTTTTGCAAATTTTGAATATTTGAACTATTTGGAATATTTTCAGTATTTTGAAGGTTTTCATTATTTCCAATATCCTTATTTTTTAATATTTTAAATTTTCTGAATATTTTCAATACTTTGAACATTTTAATTTTTTTAATAGTTTGAATACTTTGCATTTTTTGAATAGTTTGAATAGTTTGAAAACTTTGAAATTTTTTTTAATATTTTGAATAATTAAATAATTAAATAATTAAATAATTAAATAATTAAATAATTAAATAATTAAATAATTAAATAATTAAATAATTAAATAATTAAATAATTAAATAATTAAATAATTAAATAATTAAATAATTAAATAATTAAATAATTAAATAATTAAATAATTAAATAATTAAATAATTAAATAATTAAATAATTAAATAATTAAATAATTAAATAATTAAATAATTAAATAATTAAATAATTAAATAATTAAATAATTAAATAATTAAATAATTAAATAATTAAATAATTAAATAATTAAATAATTAAATAATTAAATAATTAAATAATTAAATAATTAAATAATTAAATAATTAAATAATTAAATAATTAAAATACATTAAAACAATTAAATAATTAAATAATTAAATAATTAAAATAATTAAATAATAAAATAAATAAACATAAATAAACAATAAACCAATAAAAACAATAAATAAAAACAAACATAAAATAAACAAAAAAAACACAAACAACAAAACAACCAAACACAACCAAAATACCATCAAACAAATACAACAATAAACAATTAAAATAATTAAATAATTAATTAATTAATTAAATAATTAAAATAATTAAATAATTAAATAATTAAATAATTAAATAATTAAATAATTAAATAATTAAATAATTAAATAATTAAATAATTAAATAATTAAATAATTAAATAATTAAAATAAATACTAAATAATTAACATAATTAAATAATTAAATAATTAAATAATTAAATAATTAAATAATTAAATAATTAAATAATTAAATAATTAAATAATTAAATAATTAAATAATTAAATAATTAAATAATTAAATAATTAAATAATTAAATAATTAAATAATTAAATAATTAAATAATTAAATAATTAAATAATTAAATAATTAAATAATTAAATAATTAAATAATTAAATAATTAAATAATTAAATAATTAAATAATTAAATAATTAAATAATTAAATAATTAAATAATTAAATAATTAAATAATTAAATAATTAAATAATTAAATAATTAAATAATTAAATAATTAAATAATTAAATAATTAAATAATTAAATAATTAAATAATTAAATAATTAAATAATTAAATAATTAAATAATTAAATAATTAAATAATTAAATAATTAAATAATTAAATAATTAAATAATTAAATAATTAAATAATTAAATAATTAAATAATTAAATAATTAAATAATTAAATAATTAAATAATTAAATAATTAAATAATTAAATAATTAAATAATTAAATAATTAAATAATTAAATAATTAAATAATTAAATAATTAAATAATAAAATAATAAAATAATTAAATAATTAAATAATTAAATAATTAAATAATTAAATAATTAAATAATTAAATAATTAAATAATTAAATAATTAAATAATTAAATAATTAAATAATTAAATAATTAAATAATTAAATAATTAAATAATTAAATAATTAAATAATTAAATAATTAAATAATTAAATAATTAAATAATTAAATAATTAAATAATTAAATAATTAAATAATTAAATAATTAAATAATTAAATAATTAAATAATTAAATAATTAAATAATTAAATAATTAAATAATTAAATAATTAAATAATTAAATAATTAAATAATTAAATAATTAAATAATTAAATAATTAAATAATTAAATAATTAAATAATTAAATAATTAAATAATTAAATAATTAAATAATTAAATAATTAAATAATTAAATAATTAAATAATTAAATAATTAAATAATTAAATAATTAAATAATTAAATAATTAAATAATTAAATAATTAAATAATTAAATAATTAAATAATTAAATAATTAAATAATTAAATAATTAAATAATTAAATAATTAAATAATTAAATAATTAAATAATTAAATAATTAAATAATTAAATAATTAAATAATTAAATAATTAAATAATTAAATAATTAAATAATTAAATAATTAAATAATTAAATAATTAAATAATTAAATAATTAAATAATTAAATAATTAAATAATTAAATAATTAAATAATTAAATAATTAAATAATTAAATAATTAAATAATTAAATAATTAAATAATTAAATAATTAAATAATTAAATAATTAAATAATTAAATAATTAAATAATTAAATAATTAAATAATTAAATAATTAAATAATTAAATAATTAAATAATTAAATAATTAAATAATTAAATAATTAAATAATTAAATAATTAAATAATTAAATAATTAAATAATTAAATAATTAAATAATTAAATAATTAAATAATTAAATAATTAAATAATTAAATAATTAAATAATTAAATAATTGAATAATTAAATAATTAAATAATTAAATAATTAAATAATTAAATAATTAAATAATTAAATAATTAAATAATTAAATAATTAAATAATTAAATAATTAAATAATTAAATAATTAAATAATTAAATAATTAAATAATTAAATAATTAAATAATTAAATAATTAAATAATTAAATAATTAAATAATTAAATAATTAAATAATTAAATAATTAAATAATTAAATAATTAAATAATTAAATAATTAAATAATTAAATAATTAAATAATTAAATAATTAAATAATTAAATAATTAAATAATTAAATAATTAAATAATTAAATAATTAAATAATTAAATAATTAAATAATTAAATAATTAAATAATTAAATAATTAAATAATTAAATAATTAAATAATTAAATAATTAAATAATTAAATAATTAAATAATTAAATAATTAAATAATTAAATAATTAAATAATTAAATAATTAAATAATTAAATAATTAAATAATTAAATAATTAAATAATTAAATAATTAAATAATTAAATAATTAAATAATTAAATAATTAAATAATTAAATAATTAAATAATTAAATAATTAAATAATTAAATAATTAAATAATTAAATAATTAAATAATTAAATAATTAAATAATTAAATAATTAAATAATTAAATAATTAAATTGAAATAAAACTAAAATAAATAAATTTCGAAAATTAGCCCTGATAGTGCAAATAAGTTGTAACCAGCTCACAAAAATGCTTAGTCTTTTGTGCTGCTGCTCCTCATGGTAATTTCACTCAAGTTCTAATAAATTTGCCAACGTCCATTGACCTAATGTTGGACTCGTACAAGCCTTGCCTTTTGCAACCCATTTTATTTAATAGCTTCTTCTTTTGTCTCTGCTGTTACTGCTTCTGCTTCTGTTTCGCCACGTTTTCATTCTGTGTGCGTAGTCACCATATTTACACGCCTCGCATACTAATTAGGAAACGCTTAGTGTACTCATGCATACAGACATACATACATACAGTCGTACATATGTTCATACATTTTGGTAGGTCAGTTTTACGTTCATAGAGTTATAATGTAAATCTTTGCGTGTCGTAGTCTCTTCATAGCTTTGACTTTTGCTGGTATTTTCCATCATGATTTCACCAAAGTAGGTGAACAAACGCATATTAATTGAAATTGCACAAAGAAAAGCTTAAATTCAAATTTCATAGATCACTTTTTGCACTGCACTGCACTGCTCTGCACAAACAACGAGCGTTTGCATTTGGAAAGTTCGACCAGCATGACTAACGTCACGCTGTCATTGCTTGATCTATGGCATGATCGAATTGAAGACAAAAAGTGCACCAATTAATGGTGGTAGAAGTAGGAGTGATTGACAAGCTAGTCTAGTGATAACCGGGTCATTGACAGTGTGTTTCAGACGCATAAGGATATGGATTGGATTTCGAAGAAATGCAATTTTAATAGGTTGGTTGGGATGAAGGTTAATTTTCCAATTCGATTATAATTGACGAAATCCGAGATATTCCAATATAATTGTATAATTGTGAACCTTAATTTTTCGTTAACTTTACCTTAAAAGCTTATGTATTTTAGTCTATGATCGGCTCTTTCTGTCTCAATCTAAAGATATATAGATAAAGTCTTAACATTAATTACCACTCAGGTTTAACTTTGAGAAAGATCATCTGCGTCATTAACTCTGGTGGCACTTATAAACCTAAAACCTTAGCAATGACTATATATAAATATACATTAACCATTCTGAGCAGACAACATTTATATGAGTAGAAAATTAATAATTTATTGAGAGGTGCTCCCCTTATCCTTTCATGAGATTTGAGGCAATTTTTATACACTCCACGAGAGTATTATGTCTTTGTACATTTGTTTGTAACACCCAAAAGGAAACAAGATAGACCCACTGCTAATTATACCGATTGGCTTAGAATCACTTTCCGTCCGTCTGTCCATCTATTGTTGTAATCACGATGCAGGTCGCAATTGTAGCCAGAACCAAACGAAACTTTGCACAACGAAGTTTTTCGGGACAAGGACGAACGCTATTTAATTTGAAGAAAATCGGCTCAGATTTAGATATAGCCCCCATACGAATTTCACTCCCGATTTGACCCTTTTCACTCTAGATACCACATATTTTAACAGAGTTTCTTCAAAATTGGCAAAACATCTCATATTTCAACTGGAAACATCTGTGGTAAAAATGTGTTAGATCGGTTCAGATTTATATATAGCTCCCATACAAATTTCGTTCCCAATTTGAATTTTTCCGCTTTAGAATCCACATATTTTAAAAGATTTTCCTCTAAATTGGCAAACCACCTTATATTTCAACTGGAAACACTTGTGGTAAAAATGTGTTAGATCGGTTCAGATTTATATATAGCTCCCATACAAATTTCCCTCCCATATTTTAACAGATTTTCTTCTAAATTGGCATAACATCTTATATTGAAACTAAGAACACCTATGGTGAAAATGAAAAATCACATCGGTTCAGATTTACATATAGCTCTCATACAAATTTCGTTCCCCCAGAAACCGCGTATTTTCAGAGAATTTCTTAAAATTGAGCATAACACGTTAAACTTCAACTAGAAGAACTTATTGTGAAAGTTAATCACTTGTTTGGATATAGCCCCGATACAAATATTATTCTCGACTTGACAAATTGGACCAGGTCATATTAGCCTGTAATTAGGAAACATACAAAAAATTTTCCCATTTTCACTTTTTTGCTGAATTGAATTGTATTCCGATAGAAAGTGGAGTGTATCACATAGTCGACCCCGCCCGACTTTAGCCTTTCCTTACTTGTTTATTTTGTGTGCCAGTCAGAGGAATGTATACTCCGAATTTCATAACTCTAGCTGTGTTCATTTGGTTGGTACTATTTTTATCCCTTTTTCCATTTGATCCCCAAAAAGTACGAATTTCGAAAAATTCTTCTATTTTACGTGTCTACGCAATCAGAGGAATGTATACTCCGAATTTCATGACTCTAGCTGCGGTCATTAGATTGGTACTATTTGTATCCCCTTTTTTCATTTTAACCCCAAAAAGTACGAATTTGGAAAAACTGTGTATTTTACTTATCGATGCAATCAGAGGAATGTATACACCGAATTTCATTATTCTAGGAGCAGCCGTTTGGTTGGTACCATTTTTATCCCTCTATTCCCATTTTATCCCTTAATACTACGAATTTGGAAAAAATATTTTTATATTATGTATCTACTTAATTAGAAGAATGTACACATCAAATTTCGTGTTTCCAGCTGTTGTCGTTTGATAGGTACCATTTTTATTATCCCTGTTTTTGCACCATTTCACCACCTACGAAAAAAATCACTATATGGAGCACGTTTTTGTTATAGGAGGAATGCGCTTACCCAATATCAAGTAAGTACAAGCAGATATATTGGAAAAATATGCTTAAATTCTCTAAAATATTTGGGGTTATTGTGGGTTTTTTCAGTCCTTGTGAGGGAACAATTTTTCCCTTTGCCCCGATTCAGCTCAGTTTCAATCCCCACCCATCTATGACTATAAGACATATTTATGCAAATTTTGGACCTGCTAGCTCCGTTCGTTTAGATGCTAGCGTGCTTTCAACAGACGGACGGATGGACGGACAATGCTAGATCGTCTTAGAATTTTATGACGATCAAGAATATATATACTTTATAGGGTCTCACGTCGATATTTCAAGGTGTTACAAACGGAATGACAAAGTTAGTATACCCCCATCCTGGAGGTGGAGGGTATAAAAATTTATTTTTTGTGTGCATAATTCATAAAATCAACACCAAAATTTTTTTATGAATAATTTTATTTTAAAATTCCTACTTTCGTTAATATTTAATATTTTCTTTTAGTTTTTCCGTTTGTATTTTTTTGGTCTGTAATCAATATTTGATTTGAACTGGGATATTGTCCTGGCTCAATACCATTTTGCATCTTTATTTAATAGAATGCAAATTTATTTACAAATGGCATGGTGACATTTATTACTTGGCTGCAGATTACCACGATACCATGTCAAAAGTCTTTTCAATTGGCTTCGCAGCGACTTTTCCACATCAAACCCGGCCTCTATAAGGAGATGATTCTCACAAACGAACGAGAAGCACAACTCACTTGCCGAATTTGCGTTTATCAAATCAAATATTACAATAAAACAAAATATTTTTTCCGACTTTTTTTGCAATTTTTGTGTTTTTTTTGGTGCCAGCAAAAAAATATTCTTTCCCAATTTGTTGTAGACTGTTCCTAAACCACTGTTTCTATGTGACATATATAAATATTTAAGTTGACATATTATAAATATTTAAGGTACATTCGCCGAAAATTTGAATTTTAGTAAAAAAAAAATAACATAAAAAATTTTTAATATTGTTTTCGTTTGAATTTTAGTAAAAAAAATATCATAAAAAATTTTAATATTGTTTTCGAGTTTAGAAAACTAGAATACATCAGAAAATGTTATATATAACCCATCGACAAATTTTTTGTTTTGGAAGTTTTCATTTGTTATATCAAACCTCATTATTCATACTCAAAGAAAAATAAACCAAAAATGTCCGACTTTTTCAGCCTCGGGAAATTCGAAGTCCTGTTTGTATCAGAACTTTTGCAAAGAATATGTCTTAAACCTAAATTCCGGGTACATACTTAAGTCAGAATTTACAATAAAGAAAAGTACTGAACCAAATAAAACTGGACTATTATTGGCCACTGATTGATTACATCGTACGACATTTTAAAAAAAAATCGTTGCACTTGAATCGTATGATATACGCATGAAACTATAGGCAAAATTGAGTTAATTGTCGTTTTCAGTTTTTAATTTCCTCACGGATGCAATTTTTCAAAAAAATATTTTATATATTTCGCACCCTACGGTATTAGTGTCAAATTAAAGAGGCTAATATCTATTAAAAATACTTAAAATATCATACTCCTATCTGTATTAGTTCAGCATTGACATCTATTTCAAGTCTACCCCTTAGTTTTTCTAGTTTATTTGTACCTTGCTTTTTAAAAGACAAAATTTTAAATTTATTTTAGCGCATATTATCTTCTTTGATTTGGCATTCATATCGGTATCATAGAGTGCGACTAAATATCAAAAATAATTTTTGCAAAATTGTATCCTTTGGAAGTTTGTAGTCATTTTAAGGGGCAGCAGGATAAGAAAATGAAAAACTAAAAACGCCAATTAACTATATTCCACATATAGATCAGAAGTTATCGAATTTTGGCCGATGGAAATTGATTCTGGATCAATGTACGCATTGTAAGTGCATTGTCACCAGGTGAAGCTTGCGCGGTTTGACCTTGTCAAATATATGACAAAAATCTTTAAAGGGACACAGTCCCCAAACAATCATTTCGATATAACTTTAAATGATGACTTGTCAGTCACAAATGATGACTTGTCAAAACACTGAAGTGTTTTTACAGCCGCCTGTCAACATCGAACCGACCTAATTTGAAAAAAAAAAACACTTTCAGGAATTTAAATAAGGACCAGTTCTACAAGAAAAACTTCTGCAACGTGCACTCGAACAAATATTTTAAGGACCATTGCGGTTAAAAAGTTTTCGTATCCTTTTTGTATAATTTCTGTTTTTAGTTCTTTATGGGTTTACGGGGTTTGGTACTTTTTTACACTCTACAGGATATTCCATAATAATGACAAACAAACAACTAAACAGCCAATAAAGGCTGAACGGAAAAAACACACCGAAAACTAATAGAAAAAAGGAAACGACGTAAAAACTAAAAAAAAATCAAAACAAACCGATATTATTTGATGGATAGCTAACAGACAACTAAAAGGGGGTCACACTTATAATAAAAAAAAAACACAGAGAATCCTTATACACAGACACACACATACACAAACACAAACACCGATACAACAAAACATACATCAAACGAATGTGGCAGCAACAAAGAAACATAACTGTTTATTAAGGACATTTAGTATATGAATCAATGAATAAACAAACAAACAGAAAGGAGAGATAGAGAGAGTGTGTGAGTGTGAAAGGAGAGAGAGCAAGTGTGTGTGTGTAAGTGAATGAGTGCGAGAAAAAGAGACAGGAAAC
Organism: Polietes domitor; assembly: GCA_947397865.1. Classification (NCBI taxonomy): domain Eukaryota; kingdom Metazoa; phylum Arthropoda; class Insecta; order Diptera; family Muscidae; genus Polietes; species Polietes domitor. The sequence continues at coordinate 174,522,231 of OX377620.1, read as the reverse complement.
GGAAATAACAGAAAAAGTTTGAAAAAAAAACAAACAAGTACACCGAGAGAAAAAAGAACAGGACCAAGAAGAAAAAACGAAAGAAAAAATCGAACGAACCAAACGGTTTACAAACATACAAAACAAACACAGGGTATAATAAGAATAAAACAACAATAACAACACACAGAGAATGGTTAGCAACATTTGTTGTTGTTTGTTTGGTTTTTTGGTAATTACTTAGTTAACGGATACGAGTTGGGTTTCATATTTTTCGGTCTGTTAGCGGATTTTCGGTTTTGCGTTTACTTTGTTCACTTCTGATAACAACAAACGTAAAGTATCAGCCACAATCAGAGAGAGAGAGAGAAAGGGAGAAAGAGCAAGAGAGAGAGGGGGAAACAAAGACACCAGGAATGTGAATTGAAACTGAAAATCAATTTGTTGGATTGTTGGTTTTGTGGTGGTCTTTCCTTGTTCTCTGTGGCAACAAATGCACAATTTGGCTTAATGGAAATATGATTTGATTTGATTTGATCCTTTACAGCACAAGGATGCGATGATATCGGTTAATAGCTATTTTTTTGATGCTGTTAGTTTGGAGGGATTAATTTTAGTTTTCACAGATTATTTATGGTTAGTTCATTTCAGAGTTTGTTTTTTTTTTTTCATTATTTCTTTGTTTGTTTGTTTGTATTTGGCTTAAAAAACTGATACCACGTATAAGTTCAGCACCTGTCCTGAGGATGATGTTTGGAGGTAAGAATTGACGTCCGTCTCGATCATACAGCTACGCAGTGAATCAGGTATAAACATGCCTTGGTACAAAGGCCAATGAATTGTTGCTCGTTGTTGTGGTTGTTGTTGCTGCCGCAATTTTTCTTGTTGTTGTTTCTTAGAGGTTGTTTTTAGTTAAACGTTTTCTTTGAGTTGTTGCAGGATGTTTTTTGTTGTTTTGTTTTTATTTTTATTTCTTTTGGATTTTTGTTTGTTTTAGTTTTGTTATCCTTGGAAGACCTTTTGTTTTTTCTTGTTTTTGTTTTCTTATTTTGTTTCACTTTGAGCTTTTAGTTTTCTTTCATGGATGGCTGTTACTGCTTACAGATGTTGTTGAAATGATGAAAGGTCGTCTGCAAAGAAAAAAAAATAGCAACACATGAAAATCAAAGTCAAAGTCTAAAATAGCAGGACGAATGAACGTAGTCATTTCAATAAAATGAATTTGAAAACTATTTTCGATTTGTCTGGCACGTGTTTGTCTCACAACGGAGATTTCATATCCATAAAATTTTTTTCAAACCACACCTTCATATCTTAAATTATTCTTATTTAAATTTAGATTAATACTAAGGAGGTGACCCCTTTAAATACAAAAAACCATTACATTGAAGTAAGGAAAAAAGAAATCGAATTCCGCATTTATTTATTGACTTTTGCCATGATTGTCCTTGTTGACGGGAAAGACACCTGCAGGAAACTGATATATCTTTGACGAATATCCTCACGGCCACGAATATCCGAACCCATTAAGGTAAAGAAGAACTACGAAACAAAGTCCATATTCCGAAGGAACAATGAAATTGGGAAACTTTCACTCACCTATCGTCACTATTGCACCACTTTGGATGCGGTCAAGCAGCCCCAAGTATGAGCTTGGGGCACAAATCCATCTATGAGAGTTGTTTCCGCCTTGACTCCGAAAATAATGGCTGTTGAACTTTCCACCCACAAAGTACTCGAACTCCCAAAGTGGGGAAAATATGTTCCAATTTTTGGGATTTTTTACCAAAATATTTTTAAATATAAATAAATAATTAAATACCCCCCACAATGGATTGTGTTCCACAGAGGCTGTCGATTTTCAACGAAGTGCATTAACATTACAGGAAAATGTCAGTTTTTAATATAGCCAATATTTATAAAAAATATAATATTTTTATTATTTCAAACCACCAAATAAGGCAAGGCTACCCGTATGTTTATACTATATATATCGAAATAATACTAATAAATAATAATTCAAGTCAATTAGAAAAGTGAACATAGGACAACAATCTTCAAAAAAGTTTAAATACCATAAATATTGATGGATATTTGGCTACAGTTGATCTTATTTTAATTCCAAAAGTACAAATTTTGAAAATCCATTATCTGACATATACCGGGCAAGACAACCTAACTATATGATTCAACCAATTTTTGCCGTAAAAAGTACGTATTTGGAAAAATCTTTTTATTTTGCGAGTCTATGCAGTCAGCTGAATGTATACACCGTATTCCATGATTTCAGCTGCAGCGATTTGGTTGGTACCATTTCTATCCCCTTTTTCCTACGCTACCCCATTAAATGCACGACTTTCTAAAATCTCTTTATTTTACGTGTCTACGCAATTAGAGGGATGTACACACCGAATTTCATCATTCTAGCTGTAGCCGTTTAGTTGGTACCATTTTTATCCCTCTGTTTCCATTGTGTCTCTTGAAAGTACGAATTTGGAAAAAAAAAGCTTTTCATTATTCATGTTTACGCAGTCATAGGAATATATACTCCGAGTTTCTTGACTCTATCTGCGGCCATTTTGTTGGTACTATTGTTATCCCTTTTTCCATTTACCCCCTTAAAAGTACGAATTTCGAAAAATCCCTTTATTTTAGTGTTTACGGATTCAGATGAATGTATATACCGAATTTCTAGCGGCAGACGTTTGATTGGTACCATTTTTATCCACTCAATTCGAGGAATGTACAAGCTGTTGTTACGTTTATATCTGTTGTCGTTTGATAGGTACCATTTTTTACCGCTTTTTGGCCCATTTCACCCCCTACGAATAGAAATCACTTTATGGTGCACGCTTTTGTTATGCAATGCACATACCCAATATCTAGTAAGTAAAGAGTGATTTTTTTGAGGTTAGGATTTTCATGCATTAGTATTTGACAGATCACGTGGGATTTCAGACATGGTGTCAAAGAGAAAGATGCTCAGTATGCTTTGACATTTCATCATGAATAGACTTACTAACGAGCAACGCTTGCAAATCATTGAATTTTATTATCAAAATGCGTGCTCTGTTAAGAAAGTTCAGAAAGAAAGAAATTGTGTTCAGCGACGAAGCTCATTTTTGGCTCAATGGGTACGTAAATAGGCAGAATTGTCGATTTTGGAGTGAATATCAGCTACCAATGCATCCAGAAAAAGTCACAGTTTGGTGCGGTTTATGGGCTGGTGGCATCATTGGACCGTACTTCTTCAAAGATGATGCGAATCGTAACGTAACTGTGAATGGTGAGCGCTACCGTGAGATGATATCCAACTTTTTTTTGCCCAAAATGGAAGAACTGAACTTGGTTGACATGTGGTTTCAACAAGATGGCGCTACATGCCACACAGCTCGCGATTCTATGGCCATTTTGAGGGAAAACTTCGGAGAACAATTCATCTCAAGAAATGGACCGGTAAGTTGGCCACCAAGATCATGCGATTTGACGCCTTTAGACTATTTTTTGTGGGGCTACGTCAAGTCTAAAGTCTACAGAAATAAGCCAGCAACTATTCCAGCTTTGGAAGACAACATTTCCGAAGAAATTCGGGCTATTCCGGCCGAAATGCTCGAAAAAGTTGCCCAAAATTGGACTTTCCGAATGGACCACCTAAGACGCAGCCGCGGTCAACATTTAAATGAAATTATCTTCAAAAAGTAAATGTCATGGACCAATCTAACGTTTCAAATAAAGAACCGATGAGATTTTGCAAATTTTATGCGTTTTTTTAAAAAAAAAGTTATCAAGCTCTTAAAAAATCACCCTTTATAAACAGCCATATTGAAAAAACATGCTTAAATATTTCAAAATATTATGGGTTATTATGGGTATTTTCAGTCCTTAGAAGGGAAATTTTTTTCCTTGTGACCGATATCGCCCAGTTGCAATCCCAACTGATCTACGACTATAAGACGCATTTATGGAAAATTTGGACGTCCTAGCTCATTTCGTTTAGATGCTTTCAACAAATGGATCGTCTTAGAATTTTATGACGATCAAGAATATATAATTTATATGGTCTAAGGTCGATATTTCAAGGTGTTTCAAGCGGAATAACAAAGTTAGTATGTCCTCATCCTGGAGGTGGAGGGTATAAAAAATATAACCCATTATTTCACTATTTCAAAATTCAAACAGGCGATAAAAAGGACATATAAAACACAACTTTAAAATTTTAAATATTAATTAATGTTATTATTTCGATAATCTAATTAAAAACGTATTATTATTATTGTTATATTTAACCCGAATAGTGCCGTAATTATTTTTTTTCTCGAATTTTTATATAAAACATTCATTCATGTTATCAGTGGTCCACACCAGAAGCTGGTGAACGTCTTTTGTGTGTGATCATATGGTCAGGCTAGCACCATTCGGGTTCAACGTATTTAAAATTATCTTCAAAACATTAAAATAGGTCAAGTATTTCGGGAGCTACGGTCGATTGAATGAACACATCATTATCAAAAAATCATAGTTTCTCCAAAATTAATTTTAAGAGAAGAATAAATACACATACTTTCAAGGCAATCAAAGCTAGTTGCAAGGACAAATATGATTATATTGAAGAGTGTTAAATTACACCGTCCGACAGTCCATATAACACTTGCACCCAATGATACACGTCTATCAGCAAATTGAGTTAATTGTCGTTTTCAGTTCTTGTCCTCCTTCTGGTGCCCTTTAAAAGGACTACAAATTGTCAAAGGATAGCATGTTTTAAAAAACTTAATTTTAATACTTAATATGAGAACTTTTGTTAAAAATACATCAAATGTCATGCTTCTATCTGTAATAATGTATCATTAGCCGCTATTTCTAGTTTTACCGCTTAAAAAGTAAAATATGAATAAAATAAACTACGGGGAGAAAATTGTTAATGCTAAACTGATATAGGCAGAACAATGAAATGTGAAGTATTTCTGACAGATATTCTTCTCTTTAGTTTTTCATTTGTATCGGTATCGTAGGGTGCGACTAAGTAACTAAATCATTTTTTTAACAATGTTATCTTCTCAAACTTTGTAGTCCTGTGGAAAAAAATGAGGAAATGAAAAAAACTGAAAACGACAATTAACTGCAGCTTTTTCATATCATTTCAGACGCCCGGTTCAAGTGTAACGACTTTTTTCTTAAATTGTCGTACGGTGTTATGGTTCAAATTATGATTGCGGATAACAATAACATATTCGTAGCTAAACATAATAAGTCATACTGATAAGATTATGGTTAGCTATTCTATGATAGTTCTTTCATAATCCCAATCATTATATGATTGTCTTCAAATATTACTGCATCAATCTTGCAGACTTCTTTCGACACATCAAGCACAGAATATCAAGAACCTCTGACTATTCGATGCTATGTTATTCACTTTTGGGCCAGTGAACTGATTATGAGACAACATGTAAAAATTATCAGTAAATTTTGGCCGGGCATCATCAACCTTCTCTCATCAAAAACCTGAAGACTCGGACTAGGGTCGAATGGATATGATTGCCCTCCAAAGATATTTGTCATGAAAATTTGTTTGCATACAAAAAGTCGGTCGAAGCCTGCCCATACCTTATACGGCCTATGCATGGAGCATAGGAGTAAAAATAAAGAGTTTTGTTGGAGAAGAGTTCAAAGTTTATTTCGATATATAATTATTAATTATAGTTAATTATTTTAACATCAGTCTAATCAGTGATAATGCGTCGGCATTTTCGATTCGGAGCATCAACCATCAAGACTTGGACCACTACCTCTGCAGTAGGAAACCGTTAAAGCGACGTCATAACCGACATGATCTTAATTCAATCATAGCTGCACATCGACTGCAATGTGATTTAGAGAGTATAGAACATCTTTGGGAAATAAATGTCTCAAAATGCTTGAAGTGTCCTTATATAAATGTAGAAACTCAAAAAGCTTCAAACTGTCCTTTTATAAATGTAGAAACCTTGTTTTTATGACTATTTTCCTAACCGTCGCCATTTAAATGAGGCGGAGGAAATAATGATGTATTTGATTAAATGAGGCGGAGGAAACAATATATATATATGAGTTGTAATTGATTCAAATTTGTCTTCTGTAAGCCAAATTAACCCTTTACTTCCCTTTGTTAAAAAATCGGATTTCACACTACTAAATTAGTTTATACGTCTTTAGAGAGATCGAAATTGGAATATGCCTCTTCGATTTGGTATCCTTTTTATGTGATTCACTGCTCTCGACTTGAAAGAATACAGAAAATGTTATTAGTTTCGCTCTGAGATCTATTAACTTCAGGTCTAATATGAGGAAAAATGTAGGTTAATACATTCATTAAACTTTTGAGAATAGGAGGACTTCATCATCATTGTTTTTTCCATGCTTTATATAAGGTTACTTTCTAAATATATATGTTTGTGTGCCACAAAATTTGAAATCAATTTTTGAAAGCTTTTTTCTCAACCAATTTTGCTCAAATTTTGCACACTTAATCATTTTCGATGACAATACAAGGAAATGGAAAAATTTGACCAATTGGACAAAGGGGCGTGGCACCTCCCATACGAAGTTAAAACCTATTATTGAATATTGTCAGTTCTATGACACCTAGAGTGCTGAAATTTTGTGTAAGTGCATCTACCATCAATGTGCGTAGTTCTGCCAAAAATGGGCGGTATTGGAATAGTGGGCGTACCACCTCCCTTACGAAGTTAAAACATATTATCGAATAGTGTCAGTTCTATGACACGTATAGTGCTCAAATTTTGTGTAAGTGCATCTAGCATCAATGTGCGTAGTTGCGCCTAAAATGGGCGGTAATGCAAAAGTGGGCGTGGTACCTCCCATACAAACCACAAATTAAAAATCTATTATTTCTGCTCCTGATAACGCAGTAATTTTTCCTTCTACAAAAGATAACTAAAAAAGAATTTCTAGGCCCAATAGAATTCTGCTTGCATAAAGCATGGATTTGAAAAATTTTTTTTTTTTGATTTACTAGTTATTTTCCAGCTAGTGTCTGATAGTTTGATAGTCTTTTAAATTTAAATGTTCCGCCTCGATCTTTGCATCTATTAAATGTTTTTTATTCCTATTAATAGAACAAATTATGTTCTGCATGAACCAATGAGGATCTGCATAGATCATCGTTCACTCAATTCACGAAATTAATCGATATCAGCTCAAGGTCTATTTACAAATGTAAAACTCAACAAAGATATTGAAAATTGATATAATATTTATTTTTAATTTTTTCTAAAATTCCAATTTACATCGAGGTCACATTTAACATTTGTACTCTTAATTTGGAAATATAGGTCCGATCAGATCCGCTTGTATGTTCAATTAAAGATTATTATGATGGTTACAAAAGTTGTAAATATCACTTTCACATAGTGAGCAGTGGCTTATGAATAGTCTCCAAAAATTGAGAAAATTGATATGTTTCGAAAAATGATAAAAATAAGCACCCTCGAATTGCGTAGACACATAAAATAGAAGGATTTTTTGAAATTCGTTCTTTTGGGACGAAAAGAGGGATAAAATGGTACCACAACATCTAGAATCATGAAATTCGATGTGTTCATCCCTCTAATTGCTTAGACACGTAAAATAGAGAGATTTTTTGAAATTCCTACTTTTGGGACGTAGACACATAAAATAGAGAGATTTTTTGAAATTTGTACTTTTAAGGGATACAATTGGAAAAGAGGGATAAAAATGGTACCAAGCAAACCGCTGAAGATAAAATCATGAAATTCGGTGTATACATTTATCTGACTTTGTAGACGTGCATCATAAAGGATTTTTTCGAAATATGTAATTTTAGGCGGGAAATGGGGGGCGAAAGGGATAAAAATTGTACCAATCAAACGGTAGCAGTTAGAATAGTGAAATTGAAATTGAATTGAAGTTGAAAGTGTATACATGGTTGTGGCTGCGTAGACACGAAAAATAAAGATACATTTCGGTTTTCCTACCTTTAGGATAAAAACGGGATAAAATTGGTACCACACAAACGGTTGCAGCTATAATCATGAAATTTAGTGGTTATACTCGCCTGTCTTTGTAGACTCCAAAATCGTACTTTTAGGGTCAACATTTAAAAAAAACGATAAAAGTGGTACCAAGCAAACCGATGTACCTAGAATCATGAAATTAGATGTGTTCATTCCAATATGGAGGCGAAATTTGTACTAATGATACTCACTCTGTTTGTAGCTGAATCAAGAAATTGCAAGTGGGAGAATTCGGCCCTGAGGAAAAATGTTTTTCTCTAATGACGACTGACAGTACACCTAATATTTAGAGTACATTTTTGAAGATAGCTCTCTCACGTTGACTTTCTGATTACAATTTATTTAAAACAGAGCGCATAAGTATGCCATATTTTTTGAAATAGTAAATAGATATAGTAATGTGCATTAAACATATCACAATTTTCAAAATAGGTTATTTCACTTCTTTGTAAAGTCGACAGCCACTAATCTGTCGGCAATACTGTGGAATGCACTCTGTGCTGGAGGGTATATAAGATTGGGCCCGGCCGAACTTAACGCCTTTTTACTTGTTTTATTTGTTGTTGCACAGTAGCATTAAAATTTTTTGAGGACTTTTTAGTTTTAATTAATTCTTCAGTTTTTTTTTTCGATTTCGAGCTGAGATTAAGCGATTTAGTTAGACTAGCAGTGACTGTTACTTCGCACGCTGAAAGCCAGTTATTTGTTATAAGTTTAATCCATCTCTGTTTTTGAATAGTATTTATTGAATTTCCGTTTGGTGGATATAAATAAATCTAGAATAGAAATTTGGAAACCTCCTATTAGATAGCACGCATACACAGTCAAAGGAGTGTGCTGGTCGAATTGCTCTATTTTAGCTGAACTCCGTTCGTATGTATCATTTCTATCCCGTTTTGTCCGGCTCACCCCTTATAAGTACAAATTTCGAAAAATCCATTTATATTGCGCTGCTACATGGTCAGAGCAACATATCAAATTTCACGATTATAGCTGCCATAATTTAGTTGGTACCATTTTTATCCCTTTTTGTCCTGCTAACCCCTTAAAAGTAAAAAAATGAATTTACTTTGCGCTTCTATGTTATGTTATGGGAGGAATTTACATACCAAATTTCTTTCATTCTAGCTGTAATACTTTAGTTGGTACCATTTTTATCCCTTTTTTGGCCCAGTGTGAACCTTATAAGAAAAATTTCGAAAAAACCCATTTTGATGGCGCTTCTACATGACCAGAAGAATTTACATAGTAAATTTTCACGAGTCTAGCTGTAATACTAAAGTTGGCACAATTTGTATCCCTTTTTGTCCCGCTCGCCCATTAAAAGAAAAAATTTCGAAAAATCCATTTATGTTGAAAGTCTACGTTGTCAGAGGAATTTATACAACAAATTTCACGACTACAGCTACAATACTTGTGTTGGTACTAGTTTTATCCCGCTCACCTTTTATATGTGCAAATTTCGAAAAAAATCCATTTAGATTGCGCTTCTACGTTGCCAAAGGAATTTACACTTCAAATTTCACGACTATATCTGTAATACTTAAATTAGTACCCTTTAAAGTACAAATTTTGAAAAATCCAATTTTAACGCCCTTGTACATGGTCAGAGCAATTTACATACCAAATTGCACGATTCTAGCTGTAATACTTTACCATTTTTGTCCCGCTCACCCCTTATAAGTACAAATTTCGAAAAATCAATTTATGTTGCAAGTCTACGTTGTCAGAGAAATGTAAATACCGATTTCGAATATAGCCGCATTACTTATATTGGTACCATTTTTATCCCTTTCTATCTCTTTCCTCACTTAAAAGTACAAATTTCGAAAAATCCCTATTTGTAGCTCGTCTGCAAGGCCATTGCAAGTAACACATCGAATTTCTTTAGTCAGAACGAATGTTCGATGTTTATACCTTTTTGTCCCATTTTACTCCTTAAAGGTATGAATTTTGTAAAACCATATCTTAGTCCGCGTCCCCGTCAAATTTGGGAACTACCCTGGGCGCTGATAAAAGATAAGTCTGTCAGTAACACAACTAGCTTATATATATAGATTAGAAGAAGGACAGATGTTTAATTTTAAGGATAGATTTTTAATTTTGTAATTGTTATACCCTCCACCTACAGGATGGGGGTATACTAACTTTGTCATTCCGTTTGTAACACCTTGGAATATCGATCTGAGACCCTACTATCGTCATAAAATTCTAAGACGATCTTGCCATGTCCGTAGCCAACGAAATGAGCTAGAAAGTTCAAGTTTTCCATAAATGCGTCTTATAGTCGTAGATCGGTTGGGATTGAAACGGGGCGAAATCGGCCCAAAAGGGAAAATTTTTTCCCTAACAAGGACTAAAAATACCCATAATAATCGCTAACATTTTAGAGTATTTAAGCATGTTTTTTTGAATATGTCTGTTTATATTTGGTATGCGCATTCCCCTTATAGCAAAAACGTGCACCATAAAGTGATTCTTATTTGTAGGGGGTGAAATGGGGCAAAAAAGGGATAAAAATGGTACATATTAAACGACAACAGCTAGAAACACGAAATTTTATGTGTACATTCCTCTAATTGAGTAGATACATAATATAAAAGTATTTTTTCCAAATTCGTACTTTGAAGGGGTAAAATGGGAATAGAGGGATAAAAATGGTACCAACCAAACGGCTGTACCTAGAATAATGAAATTCGGTGTATGCATACCTCTGATTGCATAGACAATTAAAATACACGGATTTTTCAAAATTCGTACTTTTTGGGGTTAAAATGAAAAAGGGGATAAAAATAGTACCAATCAAATGACCGCAGCCAGAGTCATGAAATTCGGAGTATACATTCCTCTGACTGCGTAGACACGGAAAATAAACGGATTTTTCGAAATTCGTACTTTCAAGGGATACAATGGTACAGAGGGATAAAAATAGTACCAACTAAACGACTACAGCTAGAATGATGAAATTCTAATTGCGTAGAAACGTCAACGGGGTAAAAATGGTACCAACCAAATGGGCGCAGCTGGAATCGTGGAATTAGGTGTATTCAAATATTATATTTATTTATAAAATTATTTTTTCAATATTTGCATTTGTTTTGGTTTGGCTATATCAAAAAAATTTATATTTTAATGTAATATTACTGCACTTCTACGAAAACCGACAACCTCTGTGGAATGCAATCCATGGTGGAGGGTATATAAGGTTCGGCCCGACCGAACTTAACGCCGTTTTTACTTGTTGTAATTGTTTCCTTCTCAAATTGACATTTTAAAAATCCTAATTGCCCTCTTCAAATTAACCCATTCAGAATGTTTTTGGTCAACAATTTATCACATTCAAACGATGATTATTTTTAGAAGAACCCTGATTATAAAAAAACTGGCTGTAATTCTCATGTGCCAGTAAGCAGAACACCTCCAGAAACCATATTTTTTTATATTCTTAATTCCTTTCAATCCCTGAGGAACATAGGGCCTCAAAACCCATCATTATTATATTCAGAAATATTGTCATAGATTGGCAAAGCTTCCAGAAATCCCTCCACCCAACCATCCATGAATCTTTCAATCTGTTTTTCAGAAATAAATTATCCCAGAAATGTTAACATGTTCGTGTCCATTAACTCAAGTCAATTCTCTTTAATTTTATTATTGTGAAATAACTACACTCACAGAAAACATATATATATAATCGTTCAACTTACCAATGCAACTCTCTGAAACATTGAGAGCATTCACACTGACATGAGAGCAGTTGAAAAGGGATGGAAGGAAGGATACGATGAATCCCTCATAAGCTGGCGAACAAATTGATGGCAGCACAGACCAAATAAAAATGTGGCGAAATAGTTGTGGGTGTTGGTGTGAACGAAGGATGCAGGATGCTGTGGGTGTTGGTGTTGGTATCCTTTTAAGCTCGTAACAACATCGGCAATATTTGGTAGACAAGATGTTTGAGATTATGTGGCAACATCATCGACGGCATTAGCATCGTTGTTAGCGTTTGTCTGGCGGTTCGTGTGATGGTGTTGCTGGTTCTGTTGTTTGTTTTGCTTTTCGATTTTCTTTAATATTTATATGGTTGTTGTGGATATATGCTATTGTTGTTGTTGTTGCTGTTTATTTTTTATTATTATTTATTATGTCGTGTAGTGTTGTTGTTGTTGTGTTTCAGCCATTTTTTTCATAGGAACTCTCAGCGAATATCGAACATTTTGTTTGCTATTTTGTTGTTGTTTTGTTTTTGTTATTATTATTATTTGATTCTTTTTTGTGTTAATATTTATTATTGTCTTTTATTTGTTGTTGCTTACATTTTCTTTTTGTTGGAAATGGAAATTAAAACATTTTTTGTGCATAATATACATATATGTTGTTGTCGTTGTTGTTGCAGGGATTTGATGAAAGTAACGCAATCGTATGACAAACTTAGTGAGGAAAACTCAATGACGTCGTTGTAGTAGTTGTTGTTGTTGTTGCAGCAGTAATAGTAGTAGGAGCCGAGTGATTTGGTAATTGACGAAATTTATTCAAAGAAACAAAAACAAAAATGTTTGTGCCTGTTGTTGTTGCTGCTGTTTATTTTATACAATTTTTTAACATTTTTCTTTGTTTTCGTTTGTTTTTTATTTAACAAAATTTGTTTCAGTCACTGAAAGAAAAGTAATAGATTTTTGTTTTATTTTTGTTGAATTTATTGTCGTTGTTGATTTATCACCACCGAAACCCTGTGACCACTTTATTAGGCTGTATATTAGGGTGCACAAAAATACGAGAAATCTCCCCACTTTATTACAATTAATTCCAGATAAAAAGTATGTGGAATTGTATTATGGGGCTAGAGTCACAAATCTATGATTTCAAAAGAATCTTTTGTTATCTTTTCATTTGCAAGGAAATTTCCAAAAGTGTTCTTTTTTTCGTGTTCCGAAATATTTTTACCAATTTAAAAATTGTTTTGACTTTTCTAACGAAATTCGACTTGAATGAATTATGGGGAAATAAAATTTACAAAATACAAATTTAACAAACGTATCCATTTTTGTGATTTTTGATTGGAAGAGGAAATATTGATTTTTTTTCTTAGACAACTTGTTGTTGTAATTTGTATTTTTTTCATTCCATGTCAAATAATGCTGACACGAATCCGAATTTTTGAAAATCTCTTGAAATCTTCTTCTTTAGAATTATTTGACACGTGACTTAGGGGAAAAAATCTTAAAATTTTATTTAAATTTAATTTAAAATCCCGCTGACTAGTGTCTATTCAAGTTCAATTGGTTTAATCGATTTTATTTTTTTTCTAAAGAACATTTTCAAAATTTTTCTATTTTTCTGATATTTTTCGTGTTTCAGTAGTTTATTTATAACAAGTAAGGAAAGGCTAAAGTCGGGCGGGGCAGACTCTATGATACACTCCACTTTCTATCCGAATATAATTCAATTCGGTGAAAAAGTGAAAACGGGAAGGATTTTTTATCCTGTAAATGTATGTGTTTGGCAAAAAATATTAAATCGGCAAGAATATTTGTATGGGGGTATATTGAAATCTGGAACGAAATAGGTGAAACATAATATGTATAGTTTGGCCAAAATCGGTTAAACATTTGGGAGCAACATTTGTATTTGGGCTATATCTAAATCTGAACCGATCTTACCCACTTTCACAATAGGTTTTTTTATTTGAATTATAAGCTGTTGTGCCAAATTTAAACAAAATCGAGTACAATATGTGGTTTCTAAAGCGGCATAAGTCAAATCGGGAGCGAGATTTGTATGGGGCTATATCTAAATCTGACCCGATCGTACCGAATTTCTGCATATGTGTTTCTAGTTGGATTATAAGATGTTGTGTCAAATTTAAAGAAAATCGGGTATAATATGTCGTTACTAGAGCGGCATAAGTCAAATCGGGAGCGACATTTGTATGGGGGCTCTATCTAAATCTGAACCGATCTTACCCACTTTCTGCATATGTGTTTCTAGTTGGATTATAAGATGTTGTGCCAAATTTAAAGAAAATCGGGTACAAAATGTCGTTTCTACAGCGGAAAATGTTAAATCGGGAGCGAGATTTGTATGGGGGCTATATCTAAATCTGAACCGATCTTATCCAATTTTTGCGTAGGTGTTTCTAGTTTGATTATAAGATGTTGTGCCAAATTTAAAGAAAATCGGGTACAATATGTCGTTTCTACAGCGGAAAATGTTAAATCATTTGTATGGGGGCTATATCTAAATCTGAACCGATCTTACCTAATTTCTGCATATGTGTTTCTAGTTGGATTATAAGATGTTGTGCCAAATTTAAAGAAAATCGAGTGCAATATAAGGTTTCTAGAGCGGAAAATGTCAAATCGGGTGCGACATTTGTATGGGGGCTATATCTAAATCTGAACCGATCTTACCCACTTTCACCATAGGTATTTCTAGTTTGATTATAAGGTGTTAAGCCAATTTTGAAGAAAATCGGGTACTATATGTTCTTTATAGGGTGGAAAAAGTCAAATCGGGAGCGACATTTGTATGGGGGCTATATCTAAATCTGAACCGATCATACCCACTTTCACCATAGGTGTTTCTAGTTGCATTATAAAATGTTGTGCCAAATTTAAAGAAAATCGGGTACTATATGTGCTTTATATGGTGGAAAAAGTCAAATCGGGAGCGACATTTGTATGGGGGCTATATCTAAATCTGAACCGATTTCCTCCAACCGATGGTCCTTGGGCCAAAAAAATAACTTCTGCCAAATTTCACGATAATCGGACAACAATTGCGACCTGTAGAGTGCGAACAAGCTTAGATGGACAGCAGACGGACGGACGGACAGACAGACATCGTTAAATCGACTCAGCTGGTGATTATAAGCCGATCGGTATACTTAAAGGTGTGTCTAGCTCGATTATTTCTTGGTGTTACAAACATTGGCGCTAAACTAACTTATAATACCCTAGTCCACGAAGTGGTGCAGGGTATAATAATATCTGAAAGGAATGAAATGACCACAATGGATATTAAATTCTTTACAACACAGGCCTTATAAAAATTATAAATTGTTGGATATTTTCCCACAGGAACTGGTAAGAAAACTAGCTAGCACATTGGACTTGACTTTGAATTAGACATTATAACAAATATCCTTTTCCCTTTTATGTTGTATTGGAAAAGGCCGGACTCAAAGATTTCTCCAAACCGATTACGCAGAGCAATTGCTTCACGCGACTATGTCCAAAGCTGAGTTACGGTTGCATGCGCTGTCGGCCCAATTTCAAGATTTTTCTCCTCTGGGATAAGACCAAACCTGCTGGTCTTATCCCAGCTAGCTGATGTATTACAAAAATTTTCCCAAGAACTATTGCTGGGTAACTATACCTGCATATACATTGAGTGGAATAAAACATGAAATGCTTCAAAATACTTCTAAACTTAAATATCAGAGAATAAATAACTGGATACAGTATCTTCTGAGGGAAGAAAATCCTTTGATGGAACTTATAGTAGATTTTGTTTTTACAAAATTAACTTAATTTAACGAAATACGAAGGATATGGACAAATTGAGTGAGATTCCTCTCCTTACCATTTTCAAAAAACTTTATCGAAATAGCCTGGTCCTACATTCCAAAATACCTAAAAGTGCATTGCGTTGGTAGAAGGAAGATAAGGTATTGGGAGGAGGAAAGAGGGAGTAGTGTCTGTTGACATCTGTTTTGAATCTCTGAATATCGTATTTGGAGGGAAAGATATTTGCCGGAAGTCGATTCCACATACGGATAGTACGGGCGAAGAACGAATTTATTCTGTAATGTGTAGTGCGGCCGGTTGTCCAATCGACAACAAATGGGTGAGCGTTCCTGGAGAGTCGCGTATCTCTACCGAACGTTCTCACGGGCGGTATGAGATCACGAATTTCCGAAGAACAAACACCATGAAAGTATCGATAGAACAATGACACACAACCAACATTACGACGGTGTTCAAGGGAGACAATATAATTGGATATCCTACCGTCACCTATCAACACCATCGCCCTCCTCTGGACACGGTCAAGTAGCTCCAGTGAAGAAGCTGGAGCACCCGACCATATATGGGAGTTGTATTTCATCTTTGGTCTGATGTAGGTAGTATAGATATTGAGAAGATCAGAGATTTAAGAAGCTTGAAGCACTTGAATGTTTCTTTCGACAATTCAAATACATGTTTTGTCCAACGAACATCACATTGTATTTTCATGTCTAGAACATCAAGAGATTCTGATGGCTCAATATCCACACCGTTCATTGAAATCGACGACACCATTGGATCAGTGAATCGCTTGTGAGACAACAAGGAGCACTGGGTCTTATGTACATTAAAATCTACTCTATTCACATGACCCCATTCGGAAATGGTCATGATTTACTGGTCATGTCCATTTCCGAATGGGGTCATCCAACAATCGTCTTTTGTCCTCAGTTTCTTGACGACTTGGTTTGACGACTATGATTGAAAGAGTATGAATGACAGAGTTTGCTGTCATCGGCGAATGAGTAGAATGGAATGGATTTCCCAACCAAGAGGTCGTCCATGAAAATAAGAAAAAGGGAGGGGGAAGGACAGCGCCCTGTGGTACTCATACGGTTAACCTATGCTCGTCGGATGAGAATCCATCTACAACATCACTTATGGTGTGATCTCTGAGAAAGCTTGATATAAATCGAGAGAAGTCACTACCAACACCAAAAGCGAAGAGCTTTGAGCTTGAGTACGCCATGCCAGACTCTATCAATGGCCTTGGAGATATCTAGAGCAACGACCTTACTCTCCCCCGACCTGGTAGATGGATCGATTCCACTTTTCGGAAAGCAGTGTCATCTGGTCCCCTGTAGATCGATTCCTACGAAAGCCATACTGTCGATCATTAAGTAAGTTATTCGTTCATAAATACCTCACAAAATGGTGGTACCACAATACTCTCCATAACCTGCGAGAGCGCAGAGTAAATCGCAATCACCTCACCTTTTTTAGGGAAGTGCTGGATGTTCGCAATCTTCCAACGCGTTGGGAAAACCCCCGCACGGTATGCAAGGTTCAAATAAATGCTTTCTAGAGCGGACAGAGTAAAATCGGGATCGATGCATTTTTTTTTGTGGGCTATATCTAAATCTGAACCCATCTGACCCACTTTCACCATAGATGTTTCTACTTGAAATAATTTTCTAGAGCGAAAAAAGTCTAATCGAGAGCTAAATTTATGTGGGTGCTATATATATGTAAATCTCAACCGGTCTGACCCGTCTTCGCCATAAGTGTTTCTAGTTGGATTATAAGGTGCTGTGCCTAATTTAAAGAACATATATCAAAATATGTGGCCCCTAGAGCCGAAAAAGTCAAATCGAGAGCGAAATTTAAATTTCACCACAGACTTGTCTGGTTGAAATATTGTACAAGGCGCTGTGGCAAATTTGAACAAAATTTTTAAAAAAATATGTGGTCTCTAGAGCGGAAACATTGAAATCGAAAGAGAAATTTGTATGGGAGCTGTATCTGAACCGATCTGACGCACATTCACCTCAGAGGTTTCTAGTTCAATTATAAGGTACAATGCCAAATTTGAAACAAATCTAGAGCAAACAAGTAAGGATAGGCTAAAGTCGGGCGGGGCCGACTATAAGATACACTCCACTTTCTATTCGAATACAATTCAACTGGGTAAAAAAGTGGAAAAGGGTAGAATTTTCGTATGTTTCCTAATCATAGGCTAATATGGCCTGGTCCAATTTGTTAAATCGAGAAGAATATTTGTATTGGGTCTGAATCAGAACATTGAATAAAGAGACTACATATTGCTGATACTTTTGGGAGGAAGAAAAAAGGGTGATCCTTTGATTGAACTTATAAGAGATTTTTAAATATTAATTTCATGATTGCATTTAAATTTGATTGGACGACTCTAAAAACAAATACACTTTTCTCAAAAAACAAATTTTACTTCTTCTATTGAAAAGCTAGAGGAAATATTAAAAGATTTTTAGTCGTCTTCTATCAACATGTTCCACTGTGCGATGGACACTACAAACAAAATTAGCTACTGGCATATGTTTTCTTGTAATTTTAAGCTTCACTTGCAAAAAAATTCACCAAACTTGATTATCAAAAAAAATGTGGCCCTTTTCTGCTACTTTTGGGAGGAACAAAGGGTGATCCTTTGATGAATTTTCAGATTTTTGAAATATTAATTTGATTATTACATTTCATTTTGATTGGACGACTATAAAAACAAACACCCTTTCCTCAATAACAATTTCTCCTTCTTTAATTGAAAACCTAGAGGAAATATTAAAAGATTTTTAGCCGTCTCCTATCAACATGTTCCACTGTGCGATGGACACTACAAAAAAAAAATAGCTACTGGCATATGTTTTCTTGTCATTTTGAGCTTCACTTGCAAAAAAAATTCACCAAACTTGGTTAAAAAAAAGTGGCCCTTTTCTGCTACTTTTGGGGGGAACAAAGGGTGATCCTTTGATGGATTTTAAAATTTTTTTAAATATTAATTTGATTATTACATTTCATTTTGATTGGACGACCCTTAAAACAAATATCCTTTCCTTAATAACAATTTCTCCTCCTATAAATGAAAAGCTAGAGGAAATATTAAAAGATTTTTAGCCGTCTTCTATCAACATGTTCCACTGTGTTTGCTTTACATTTTGAGCTTCACTTGCAAAAAAAAATCAACAAACTTGGTTATCAAAAAAAGTGGACCTTTTCTTCTACTTTTGGGGGGAACAAAGGGTGATCCTTTGATGGCACTTATAAGAAATTTTTTGAAATATTAATTTGAGGGTTGCATTTCAATTTGATGATTTTTAGGGTAGTCCGTAAAAACAAATACCCTTTCCTCAATAACAATTTCTCCTCCTTTAATTGAGGAAGAGGAAATATTCAAAATTCTTGCAAAAATTAATATTTAAAATTAAATGTTCCTTTTCTCTGGAACTGTGGGTGGGAAGAAACGTGGATCCTTAGCTGGAAATTCTCGTTGATTTTTGTGCACCACCCTCTGTTTGTTGGTTTTTTTATAAAGGGGAGGGTTGCCTCCACAGTGGTTTAGGGTATACGGAGCACTGGGGGTGTTGGGAAAGTCTAAGGTAGGGGAAAAGTCTGGCTGAATTTGACGTCGTCGTCGTTTTTTCTTTTTCAACAATTTTCTTTGTAGATTTTGCACTATTTTTTAAATTTACTGCATTTTTTGAATATATTTTTTATATCTTCACTAATTTTGTGGTTAATTTTAATGCAATTTTCTTTGCCTTTTATCGATTTCTTGCACACAGACATTGCTATTCATTATCAAATCACTGCCTTCAATGCAATGCATTTTCACCACATTATTTTCATGCATTTTCACGCTTATCCACACACATTTTTCACAAATTTGTCGTTTTGGAATTAAAATTTTGTTAAGGGATTTTGGTAGAGAAATTATTTCGAATTTTTGTTACACAATTATTTTTTGGTGTTCAGACGAAGAACAGCAGACAGACAGACGGACGGACGGGCCGACAGTCAGCAGGCAGGCAGGCGAAAAGAAAGAAGGAAGGAAAATCGTTCTTTTTTATTCGTGTGACTTATTTTTGTTTTCTTTTTGTGATTTTTTTTTTTCGTTCACCGTTCCGTTTCGTTTTTCGCTTTTGACGTGACTGAGTGAATGAGTGAGTATTTTGCTCGGCGATGTTTTCGTTTCCTCTACATTATATAAATAACTTTTGGTCTATACTGTGTGCGCTCGGTGTGTATAGGTGTGTGTGTGTGTAAGTGAGTGCCTGCATATGCTTATGTACTCTCATATATATATGTATATACATATGTATGTGTATAAATATGTAGATAAGCGAGACATTTCTATGTGTGTGCTTGTGTTGGTCGTAAACTTTTCATAATATTTTTGTATGGCCAACGTTTTTTGTTGCGTTTTAATAAAAAAAAAAACACTTTCACTTCACAAAATTTCCGATATTTTTTTCAAATTCATCATTATTTTCAAATTTTAATTTTTCTTCTTCCTTTCGTTCTTTAATTTTCTTAATCACTTTTCGTTTTCACAGGATTATATGAACGAAATTTCACCTCCTCTTTACCACGCGTAAAATAAATGCTAAAAAATATGATTTTTTTGCTTTGCTTTTTTCACTTCATCGTTGTCCGTTTCAGTTTGAGCAGACCAGACGTACGTTACCAGACCAAAGCCAGACCAGACCATATCAGACTAGACCAGACAAGACAAGACGTTTTTCCTCACTCACCATTTAATGTGTTATGGTTGTTGTTTGGCTACCGCCTTGGCTTCGGAGTGTTCTGCTCAATTTGTGTGTTCGTCCGTCCATTCGTTTGGGGAAAACAGCCACAACGCAACGCATCGTATCGCCTTCTTTTCGTTTGTTCTGTTTCCTATTCTGCACTACTGTTCAGTGGCATAGTGGGGATGCCACCTGCCAGGAAAACTCTACAATAGGGGAAATCGCCTCAAAAGAAATTAAGATGAATATCTCTGTCATTTTCACACTGCAGACGAAATCTAGCTTAATGCTATTTTAAAATATAAATAAAAAATCTAAAGATTTACGTTGAGGAAATATTTGATGGAGGTCTTCGCCATCTTCTTTTTGCGCGCAAATGGCATTACCTTTTCCGATAACGATCGTTCAGCTTTAGCAACACTTTTAGCTTTAGCTTATGAAAATCATTGGACGAAGAGGGTTTATTCAACAAAATAGATCGTTTGTTGTGAGGAAATTGTTTGTAGAAGACTTCTTAATTTTTACGGAATACATAATTTATTTAAAAAACAAGTAAGGAAAGGGTAAAGTCGGGCGGGGCCGACTCTATGATACATTCCACTTTCTATCCGAACGCAATTCAATTCGGTGAAAAAGTGAAAACGGGATGGTTTTTTGTATCCTGTAAATGTATGTGTTTGACACAAAATTTGAAATCGGAAAGGACATTTGTATGAGGATATATTGAAACCTGGAACGAAATATATGACATACTAGCAGTACCCGCTGCTTCGCACGCGAAAAAGCCAGTTATTTGTTAATTTTAGCCGTCATTGTTTTTGGATAGTATTTATTTAATTTTCTTTTGGTGGATATAGATAAATCTAAAACAGTAATTTGGAAACCTCCTATTAGCTAGCACTCACACACAGTCAAAGGAAAAGTACACATTTTGAAAAATCACTATAGGTAAAATGTGTTTTTGCTTCCCCTAAAAATATGTACTTTATTTGGTAACACATTTATTCCTTGTTGTCCCGTATCCCCCTTTTACGTACAAATTTTGAAATATCCATTTATGTTCCGCGCTTACGTAATTAAATGATTGTACAGCATTTTTATCCCTTTTCGTCCCGCGCACCCCTTAAAAGTACACATTTCGAAAAATCAAACTACTGCGCTTCTATATGGTCAGAGGAATTTACACACTACGATTCTAGCTGTAATACTAAAGTTGGTCCCATTTTTATCGCCCCTTAAAAGTACAAATTTCGAAAAAATCAAATTTTTCTTCGTTCTATATGGTCAGAGGAATTTACATACCAAATTTCACGATTCTAGCTGTAATACTTTAGTTGGTACCATTTTTATCCCTTTTTGTCCCGCTCGCCCCTTAAAAGTACAAATTTCGAAAAATCAAATTTTACTTCGTTTCTATATGGTCAGAGGAATTTACATACCAAATTTCACGATTCTAGCTGTATTACTTTAGTTGGTACCATTTTTATCCCTTTTTGTCCCGCTCTTCCCTCAAAAGTACAAATTTCGAAAAAATCAAATTTTACTTCGTTTCTATATGGTCAGAGGAATTTACATACCAAATGTCACGATTCTAGCTCTAATACTTTAGTTGGTACCATTTTTATCCCTTTTTGTCCCGACCGCCCTCTAAAAGTACAAATTTCGAAAAAAATTAAATTCTACTTCGTTTCTATATGGTCAGAGGAATTTACATACCAAATTCACGATTCTAGCTGTAATACTTTAGTTGGTACCTTTTTTATCCCTTTTTGTCCCGCTCTCCCCTTAAAAGTACGAATTTCGAAAAATCCAATTTTACTTCGTTTCTGTATCGTCAGAGGAATTTACATACCAAATTTCACGATTCTAGCTGTAATACTTTAGTTGGTACCATTTTTATCCCTTTTTGTCCCGCTCTCCCCTTAAAAGTACAAATTTCGAAAAATCCAATTTTACTTCATTTCTATATGGTCAGAGGAATTTACATACCAAATTTCACGATTCTAGCTCTAATACTTTAGTTGGTACCATTTTTATCCCTTTTTGTCCCGACCGCCCTCTAAAAGTACAAATTTCGAAAAAAAATCAAATTCTACTTCGTTTCTATATGGTCAGAGGAATTTACATACCAAATTCACGATTCTAGCTGTAATACTTTAGTTGGTACCTTTTTTATCCCTTTTTGTCCCGCTCTCCCCTTAAAAGTACAAATTTCGAAAAATCCAATTTTACTTCGTTTCTATATCGTCAGAGGAATTTACATACCAAATTTCACGATTCTAGCTGTAATACTTTAGTTGGTACCATTTTTATCCCTTTTTGTCCCGCTCTTCCCTTAAGAGTACAAATTTCGAAAAAAATCGAATTTTACTTCATTTCTATATGGTCAGAGGAATTTACATACCAAATTTCACGATTCTAGCTGTAATACTGTAGTTGGTACCATTTTTATCCCTTTTTGGTCCCGCTTGGCCCTTAAAAGTACAAATTTCGAAAAATCCCTATTTGTAGCTCGTCTGCATGGTCATTACAAGGAACTCACCGAATTTCATGTTTATAAAGGGTGATTTTTTAAGAGCTTGATAACTTTTTTTTTTAAAAAAACGCATAAAATTTGCAAAATCTCATCGGTTCTTTATTTGAAACGTTAGATTGGTCCATGACATTTACTTTTTGAAGATAATTTCATTTAAATGTTGACCGCGGCTGCGTCTTAGGTGGTCCATTCGGAAAGTCCAATTTTGGGCAACTTTTTCGAGCATTTCGGCCGGAATAGCCCGAATTTCTTCGGAAATGTTGTCTTCCAAAGCTGGAATAGTTGTTATTTCTGTAGACTTTAGACTTGACGTAGCCCCACAAAAAATAGTCTAAAGGCGTCAAATCGCATGATCTTGGTGGCCAACTTACCGGTCCATTTCTTGAGATGAATTGTTCTCCGAAGTTTTCCCTCAAAATGGCCATAGAATCGCGAGCTGTGTGGCATGTAGCGCCATCTTGTTGAAACCACATGTCAACCAAGTTCAGTTCTTCCATTTTTGGCAACAAAAAGTTTGTTAGCATCGAACGATAGCGATCGCCATTCACCGTAACGTTGCGTCCAACAGCATCTTTGAAAAAATACGGTCCAATGATTCCACCAGCGTACAAACCACACCAAACAGTGCATTTTTCGGGATGCATGGGCAGTTCTTGAACGGCTTCTGGTTGCTCTTCACTCCAAATGCGGCAATTTTGTTTATTTACGTAGCCATTCAACCAGAAATGAGCCTCATCGCTGAACATTTCGAACACATGAACACATTTCGAACCGAACACTGATTTTGGTAATAAAATTCAATGATTTGCAAGCGTTGCTCGTTAGTAAGTCTATTCATGATGAAATGTCAAAGCATACTGAGCATCTTTCTCTTTGACACCATGTCTGAAATCCCACGTGATCTGTCAAATACTAATGCATGAAAATCCTAACCTCAAAAAAATCACTCTTTAGCTACTGCCGTTTAGTCAGGACGAAGGTTCGATGTTTATCCCTTTTTGGGCCATTTTATCCCCTAAAAGTACGAATTTCGTAAAACCCTTTCTTAGTCGACGTCTACGTCATATTTGGGAACTACCCTGAAAATTTCATGACCCTGGCTTCAGCCGTTTGGTCTGGGGGCTGGTCAATGATAAGTCAGTCAGTCAGTCAGTCAGTAACGCAACTCTTTTATATATATAGATAAAGTGTATAGTTTGGCCAAAATCGGTTAAACTTTTGGGAGCAACATTTGTATTTGGGCTATTTTTAAATCTGAACCGATCTTAGCCACTTTCACCATAGTTTTGTTTAGTTAGATTATAAGATGTTGTCCCAAATTTAAAGAAAATCGGGTACAATATGTGGTTTCTATAGCGCAAAAGTCAAATCGGGAGCGACATTTGTGTGGGGGCTATATCTAAATCTGAACCGATCTAGCCCGCTTTAGCCACAGGTGTTTCTATATATATTAAAGATGTTGTGCCAAATTTAAAGAAAATCGAGAACAATATGTGGCTTTTAAAGTGGCAAAAGTCAAATCGGGAGCGACATTTATATGGGGGCTATATCTAAATCTGAATAGATCTTACCCAATTTCAGCATAGGTGTTTCTAGTTGAATTATAAGATGTTGTGCCAAATTTAAAGAAAATCGAGTACAATATGTCAAATCGGGAGCGTCATTTGCATGGGGGCTATATCTAAATCTGAACCGATCTTACCCAATTTCTGCATAATTGTTTCTAGTTAGATTTTAAGATGTTGTGCCAAATTTAAAGAAAATCGAGTACAATATGTGACTTTTAAAGCGGCAAAAGTCAAATCGGGGGCGACATTTATATGGGGGCTATATCTAAATCTGAACCGATTAGACCTATTTTCACCGTAGATGTTCCTAGTTTAAATATAAGATGTTTTGCCAAATCTGAAGACAATATGATACAATTTGTGGTTTCTAGAGCGAAAAGAGTCAAATCGGGAGTGAAATTCGTATGGGGGCTATATATAAATCTGAACCGATTTTCTTCAAATTAAATAGCGTTCGTCCTTGTCCCGAAAAACTTCATTGTGCAAAGTTTCATTTAGTTATGTCTACAATTGCGACCTGTATCGTGGTTACAAGAATAGATGGACAGACGGACGGACAGACAGACGGACATTGCTAAATCGACTCAAAAAGTGATTCTAAGTCGATCGGTATAATTAACAATGGGTCTATCTCGTTTCCTTTTGGGTGTTACAAACAAATGCACAAAGACATAATACTATCGTGGAGTGTATAATAAAAATATACATCAAAATGTAAAATATATAAAAATAATTAGGAAAAATAATTGTTGTCTTTTGCAAAATTAATAATAAAAGAATAAATAAAAATTCAATAAATGTTTTGATTTTTTTAATAAAAATTTGGAAAATTATTTTTTGAAAAATCTTTATTTTTTATGTTGAAAAGTCGCTGCGAATCCACCTGAATGAAACCTTTAGACAGGGTGGAAATCATGATAGTGGTAGTCTGCAGCCAAGTAATAAATGTCACCATGCCATTTGTAAATAAATTTGCATTCTATTAAATATAGATGCAAAATGGTCTTGAGCCAGGACAATATCCCAGTTCAAATCAAATCTTTATTTTTTAATGTTTCACAACAAATAACAACATTTGCTTGTACTGTAAACAGCATGAAATTTCATAGTGGGCTTGCCAATAGTTTCAGAGGTATTAGAAAATTTTTGTAATATTTCCTTCTTTTATTATACCCTCCACCTCCAGGATGGGGGTATACTAACTTTGTCATTCCGTTTGTAACACCTTGAAATATCGACCTGAGACCCTATAAAGTATATATATTCTTGATCGTCATCAAATTCTAAGACGGTCTAGCGATGTCCGTCCGTCCGTCTGTTGAAAGCACGCTAGCATCTAAGCGAAAGTAGCTAGAACGTTCAAATTTTCCATAATTGCGTCTTATAGTCGTAGATCGGTTGGGATTGAAACGGGCCGATATCGGCCCAAAGGGAAAAATTTTTCCCTCACAAGGACTAAAAATACCCATAATAATCCCTAATATTTTAGCTTATTTAAGCATATTTTTTGAGAATGCCTGTTTATATTTGCTTGATATTTGGTATGTGCATTCCCCTTATAGCAAAAACGTGCACCATAAATGAAACGGGGCATAAAAGGGATAAAAATGGTACATATTAAACGACAATAGCTAGAAACACGAAATTCGGTGAGTACATTGCTCTAATTGAGCATATATATAATATGAAATTAATTTTTCCAAATTCGTACTATTAAGGGATAAAATGGGAATATAGGGATAAAAATGGTACCAACCAAACGGCTGTACCTAGAATAATGAAATTCGGCGTATACATTCCTCTGATTGCATAGACAAGTAAAATTAACGGATTTTTCAAAATCGTACTTTTTAGGGTTAAAATGAAAAAAGGGGATAAAAATAGTACCAACCTATGAATGAACGCAGCTAAAATCATGAAATTCGAAGTATACATTACTCTGAATGCGTAGGCACAAAAAATAAATGTTTTTTTTCAAATTCCTGCTTTCAAGGTATACAATGGGTAAAGAGGGATGAAAAAAGTACCAATTAAACGAATACAGCTAGAATTCGGTGTGTTCATCCCTCTAATTGCTTAGATACGTATAATAAAGAGATTTTCGATAGTCGTACTCTTTAAGGGGTAAAATTGAAAAAGGGAATAAAAATGGTACCAACCAAATGACCGCAGCTAGAATCATGGAATTCGGTGTATACATTCCTCTGACTGACACACAAAATAAAAAATCCAAATTCGAACTTTTACGGCAAAAATTGGCTGAATCATGAAGATAAGTTATTTTGCATTATGTACGTGAGATAATGGATTTTTAAAATCTGTTGAAATTAAAATAGAAACTGTAGCACACACTACCTAACAATATTTATGGTATTTAAGCTTGAAGTATTGTTTCGATATATATAGTTTAAACGTATTGGTAGCCTTGTCTTATAAGCTGGCTTATTTATAAAATTATTTTTTCAATAATTGTATTTGGTTTGGTTTTTCCTGTAATATTACTGCACAAAATCGACAGCCTCTGTGGAATGCAATCCATGGTGGAGGCCCGGCCGAACCTAACGCCCTTTTTACTTTTTTTTAATTTATATTTTTTAATTTGATATTAAAAGAAGTAGGAAGAGACAAAGTAAGTCGAGCCTAAAGGAATATATGATACACCTATCCCTATATATCAAACCCAGTACAAGGTTTTTATTACCTATCCTGAATGATTACAAATTTCTCTGAAAATGTTACCAGAAAATATGAAATATGTGTGGCTTTATATTTGTATACCCTGCACCACTTCGTGGACTAGGGTATTATAAGTTAGTTTCGCGCCAAATGTTTGTAACACCAAGAAATAATTGAACTAGACCCACCTTTAAGTATACGGATCGGCTTAGAATCACCAGCTGAATTGATTTACCGATGTCTGTCTGTCCGTCCGTCTGTCCGTCTGCTGTCCATCTAAGCTTGTTCGCACTCTACAGGTCACCATTGTTGTCTGATTGTCATTTAACTTGGCAGAAGTTATTTTTTTTTGGCCACGCATCATCGGTATTGAATTTGGAGGAAATCGGTTCAGATTTAGATATAGCCCCCATACAAATGTCGCTCCCGATTTGACATTTTCCTCTCTAGAAACCACATATTGTACCCGATTTTCTTTAAAATTGGCACAACATTTTATAATCGAACTGGAAACACCTATGCAGAAATTGGGTAAGATCGGTTCAGATTTAGATATAGCCCCCATACAAATGTCGCTCCCGATTTGACATTTTCCGCTCTAGAAACCACATCTTGTACCCGATTTTCTTTAAATTTGGTACAACATCTTACCATCCAACTAAAAATACCTATGCAGAAATTGGGTAAGATCGGTTCAGATTTAGATATTGCCCAAATACAAATTGTGACCTTTCATTACAAAAATAGATGGGAAGACAAGCGGACTCGGAAAGTGATTTTAGGTGGCTTAGGCATATTTGTATAATAACCGAGGGGTCTATCTCGCTTCCTGTCGATTGCTACAAACAAATGCACAAAGGCATAATACCCTAGTGGAGGGTATAAACACTGACTCAAGGGGCGAAATTAGTCCTTCACATATTCGCAATTTTCTCGGATGGTCATGCAAACGACTGCCCACTTTGGGTGATTTTGGAAATTTTAGATTTTTCTTGAGAATATGCTGGCCGCACTTTTCAATTTTCAACGCTTTTCCTTGGCGTTCTTCGCACAGAACCATAGGCAAATTGTTTGTGAGACAAAAATAACTTTATTTTTATTTGATTTCTTTCAGTTGTTGTCTTCGCTTCTTGTTGGTATTGTTGTTGTTGTTGTGTGTGCGTGTTTTTGGTAGGACTGAGTGATGTTGTTGTTGGTGTTGTTGTTGCTTCTTCAGCTGCTGCTGTCGTTGTTGTTGTTCTTGTTGTTGGGCAGCCAGCGCACGTTTATAGCAAAATTTTGTACAATTTTCCTTCAGTATTTTCTTTGCTTGATGGTACCTACACCACCCCCTTCCCCCTTTCCTTTGCTGCCCCAACAAACTGTCTCGTCTGTCAGTCTGTCATTTTTTGTGTTGTGTCTGACTTTTGCTTGGATGTAGTTGTTGCCGCTAATATGTGTGCTGGTGATGGTGTTTTTGTTATTGTTGTCATTTGAAAGTGTCTGAACACCGCCACCGCTTTTCGGTGAGCGCCACTGTGCGTGTGTGTGAAAGAGTGCCACACTCACAAATTTCATTTAATTATAAATGCTGCGCGCGCATAATGTCAGTGTTTGTGATTTTCATTTCTTGCTTTTCATTTTTCATCTTATTTTGCATTTGGCCAAAAAGAATGGAATGGCAACGAAAGAAAAGAAAAGAAAACCTGTGAAAAATATACGAACAAACAAGCGGAGAATGTCAAATGACTGCAAAAGGAAAACAAATGCGCTTTCGGAGCGCAGCACATGCAACACACAATACACAAGACAATGAAATAAAAGAGCGGTAAATTTTGGAATAATGTGGCCAAACAGTTGAGGCTGTTGCCAGATTGTTTGCCACGTTCGTTTCGTGTAAACACAAGTGGTTGGTTGCACTCGGCGAAAGTGTGGCTAGGTTAACATTGAGCAGATTATCAGCCGACAACAAGTATTATGTAAACAAATCTTCAACACATATAATCTGTTCGCACTTCGCAGATGATGTCGAGAGTGAGTTAATCTCTCAGCACTGGGGTAATATGGATTTTGGTGTCCCAGCGGATTTTTGTATTATAGAAAATACTAATTTCACATTTATTCTTATTTTTACGCCACTCTAATGTTTTGGAGCAAAGGGAATTCCTTTGAATTAATTTTGTAACTTTTGAACAAAAAGGGATATCTTTCACAGCGTGTGTTTTCAAGATGATTTGGAAAGTATAGGGTCCTTTGTGGGGGGCTACTGGGTCACCCCACCAAAGTTGGTCACCTCGGGTATGTCAAACTCTGAAATGACTGTCAAAAGTACAATTATGAACCGACATTTTTGACCAAAAAATACAATAGTTTAAGAGATATCCGGCTGAAAAGAAAAAAATATTTGTTTATTATGAATCGATATTTTTGACAAAAATACAATAGTTTAAGAGATATCTGGCTGAAAAGAAAAAAATATTTTTTGTCGAGGTTTGTTTCGTATTTTAAACATTGTGATCACATTATTTGCTCGAGTTTAAAACTGCTATACACTTCCAAGGACAGAACAGGTTCAATTTTTAACGATTTTTCCTTCAAAAAGGCCACAACATTATTTTGCTTGAAACTTTTATCTTCCTTGCTATAGGTACACATTTATGTATTTTTTTGTAAATAGAACACATTTTTGGACTTGGACTGGAATAAGTCATACTTTATGCGTTTTGTGATATACATTGTTTATGTTTGAGTCAATTGAAAAATATTTTTCCACCGAAGCACAATATTTTTCTTTGAATATCCTACTACTATATCGAACATTCATAAAAAAATCAACAACCTCTAAGTGAACTAATACTTTCAGAGGATGCACTGACATAGGCCACTTTCATTATTCTCAAAATTTAAAAAAAATAAACAAAAAATAAAAATAAAGTTTATTTCGAAAAAAAACTATTTTATTTCAAACACGTAAAAACGGCGTTAAGTTCGGCCGGGCCGAACTTTAATACCCTCCACCATGGATTGTATTCCACGGAGGTTGTCGATTTTCGTAGAAGTGCAGTAATATTACAGGAAATATAATTTTATTATATAGCCAAATCAAAACAAATACAAATATTGAAAATTTTATTTTATAAATAAATATAATATTTTAATTATTTCAAACCACGCTTATTAGGCAATACGTCAATTCAAAAAATAAATATTCTTATATTTATATTTTCAAAAAGCTTAAATACCATAAATATTGGTAGATAGTGGGTGCTAAAGTTGGTTGTATTTCCATTCTATTTTAATTCCAAAAGAACAAATTTTGAAAATCCATTATCAGCCTTACATAGTGCAAAATAACCTATCTTCATGATTCAACCATTTTTTGCAGTAAAAGAAAAAGTACGAATATGGAAGAAGCTTTTTATTTTGCGTGTCCATGATTCCAGCTGCGGCAATTTGGTTGGTACCATTTTTACCCCCTTAAGAGTACGACTATATAAAATCTCTTTATTTGACGTTTCTACCCAATTAGAATTTCATCATTCTAGCTGTAGTCGTTTAGTTAGTACTATTTCTATCCCTCTGTCCCCATTGTATCCCTTGAAAGTACTAATTTCGAAAAATTCGTTTATTTTCCGTGTCTACGCAGTCAGATGAATGTATACTCCGAATTGCATGACTCTAGGTGCGGTCATTTGGTTGGTACTATTTTTATCCCCTTTTTTCATTTTAACCCCAAAAAGTACGAATTTCGAAAAATCTGTTTTTTTTTAAGTGTCTACGCAATCAGTATACACCGAATTTCAATATTCTAGGTGTAGCCGTTTGGTTGGAACCATTTTTATCCCTCCGTACCCCTTATATCCCTTGAAAGTACGAATTTGAAACAAAAATTTTATTTTTTATGTCTACGTAGTCAAAGGAATGTATACTCCGAATTTCATGACTCCAGCTGCGGTCAGTTGGTTGGTACTATTTTTATCCCCTTTTTCCATTTTGACCCCAAAAAGTACGAATTTCGAAAAATCCGTGTATTTTACTTATCTATGCAATCAGAGGAATGTGTACACCGAATTTTATTATTCTAGGTGCAGCCTTTAGGTTGGTACCATTTTTATCCCTCTATTCCCATTTTACCCCTTAAAAGTACGAATTTGGAAAAATACTTTTATATTATGTATCTACTCAATTAGAGGAATGTTCACACCGAATTTCGTGTTTCTAGCTGTTGTCGTTTAATATGCACCATTTTATCCCTTTCTTACCCCATTTCACCCCCTACAAATAAGAATCACTTTATGGTGCACGTTTTTGCTATAAGGGGAATGCACATACCAAATATCAAGCAAATATAAACAGACATATTCAAAAAAACATGGTTAAATACGCTAAAATATTAGGGATTAAATTGGATGTTTTTAGTCCTTATGAGGGAAAATTTTTTCCTTTTGGGCCGCTTTCGCCCCGTCTCAATCCCAAGCGATCTACGACTATAAGACGCATTTATGGAAATTTTGAACGTTCTAGCTCCTTTCGTTTAGATGCCAGCGTGCTTTCAACAGACGGACAGACGGACATGGCAAGATTGTCTTAGAATTTTATGACGATCAAGAATATGTATACTTTATAGGGTCTCAGGTCGATATTTCAAGGTGTTACAAACGGAATGACAAAGTTAGTATACCCCCACCCTGGAGGTGGAGGGTATAATAAACAAAAAATATTTTAGTTTATTTCGAAAAAAAAATATTTTATTTCAAACAAGTAAGAAGGCGTTAAGTTCGGCCGGGCCGAATCTTATATACCCTCCACCACGGAGTGCATTCCACAGTATTACCAGCAGATTAAAGGATGTCGACATAGAAGTACAGAACCATATTACGAAAATTGTGATATGTTTATGCACATTACTATATTTGATTACTATTTCAAACTATAATGTATACTTATGAGCACTGTTTAAAATCTACTACTATAAATAAATACAGTGCTGTAAGTGTGAAAGTGAACATGCCGAAAATATTAGGCGATTGTCAGTCGCCATTAGGGAGAAGCATTTTCAGATACAGACAAAATGACTGCATTATTTTGATAAGAAAAGTACAAATTTTAAAGATATCCCCATTCGCCCCATTCTCCGCCCAAATGAACAAATTTGAAAAAAAACCTTTTTGTTTCGAGTCTTCATAGTCAGACCACCTAATACACACCGAATTTCATGATATCAACTTCAGCGGTTTGGAAGGTCCCATTTTTATCCCTCTTTTTCAATTATATCCCTTAAAAGTACGAATTTCGAAAAATCCCTCTATTTTACGTGTTTATGCAATTAGAGGAATGTACACACCGAATTTCATGATTCTAGCTGTTGTCGTATCATTGGTACCATATTTTATCCATTTTTGTCCCATTTTGTCCGCTAAAACATTTATTTTCTTTGTGGTGCTTCCAAGCTACAAGATGAATGTCCGCAACAAATTTCAAATGTATGAAAATCAGGAATTTAATTAATAAGACAAGGCTACCAATATTTTTATACTATGTAATAAAATGGAAATAATACTTCAATTCATAAAGTAAATATAAGGCAGCAATCATAAATACCCTAAATATTTGGGGGATAGAGTGTATATTTTCAGCTGCAGTCCTTTGGTTGGTTGTATTTCCATCTATTTTAAATTCAAAAGTATACATTTTGAAAATACCGCGTACGCAGTATAAGACAACTTCATGACTCTACCATTTTTTGTCGTAAAAGCAACAAAATAAAGTACGAATTTGTAAACAAAAATTATTTTACTCAGATTCCATGATACTATCTGCGGCCATTTTGTTGGTACCATTTTTATCCCCTTTATCGAAAATTTCATCATTATAGCTGTAGCCTTTTAGTTGGTAACATTTTTATCCCTCTGCTCCCATTGAATCCCTTGAAAGTACGAATTTGGAAAAACATTTTTTTTTGGTGTCACTCAGTCAGAGGAATGTATACCGCGAATTTCATGGTTCTAGCTGCGTCCATTTGTTTGGTACGATTTTTATCCCATTTTTCCATTTTACACCCTAAAAGTACGAATTTCGAAAATTTCCTTTATTTTATGTGTGTACGCAATCAGAGGAAAATATACACCGAATGTCATTATTCTAGGTGCAGCCGTTTGGTTGGTACCACTTTTATCCCCATTTGCCTCATTATCTGTCTATAAGTACACATTTCGAAAAAATCCATTTTATTTCGCATCTTCACAGTCAAATGAAAGTATACACCGAATTTGATTTGAACTGGGATATTGTCCTGGCTCAAGACCATTTTGCATCTATATTTAATAGAATGCAAATTTATTTACAAATGGCATGGTGACATTTATTACTTGGCTGCAGACTACCACTATCATGATTTCCACCCTGTCTAAAGGTTTCATTCAGGTGGCTTCGCAGCGACTTTTCAACATCAAACCCGGCCTCTATAAGGAGATGATTTTCACAAACGAACGAGAATCACAACTCACTTGCCGAATTTGCGTTTAAAAAATCGCACCAAGTAATAAAGTACACATGCCATCTTACAAGCATCTCATTGAGTTGCATATGTAAGTATGTGTATATGCAGGTATAGTTACCCAGCAATACTTCTGCCGTGCCAACACTCATTTGTTTTAGTTTTTTCGTTTGTATTTTTTTGGTCTGTAATCAATATTTGATTTGAACTGGGATATTGTCCTGGCTCAAGACCATTTTGCATCTATATTTAATAGAATGCAAATTTATTTACAAATGGCATGGTGACATTTATTACTTGGCTGCAGACTACCACTATCATGATTTCCACCCTGTCTAAAGGTTTCAATCATTTCATGATTTCAACTTCAACAGCGGTTTGGTAGGTACCATTTGTATCCCTCTTTTCCAATTGTGCCCCTTAAAAGTACTAATTTTGAAAAATCCCTCTATTTTACGTGTCTACCCAATTATTGTCGTATCATTGGTACCATTTGTATCCCTTTTTGTCCCATTTCGCCCGAGAAAACGTTTACGCTTCTCTGACTGCGATGACGTCAAAAAATAAAAAGATCTTTCGATATTTAAATGGGATTAAATCATGATATTCAGTATTTTCACTAGTCTGTCTACGCGGAAAAAAGTGGTAAAAATATTTCTAAATTCATACTTTCCAATCTTATACCCGGACTCTATAAGTAAACGATTCACCCAAACGGGTGAATAAATAAATAAAAAAGCCTTGACCGAAAGCTTTATCGACCTTCATGTAATTAAATATTTCAATTTTATTTTCACATTTCTTTAACTTTACCATTTGAAGAGCTTGCAGTGTCTGTCTTTTTACTCATGAAAGTCGTGTGAATAAAATCTGATATGTTTGTCCTTATAGCATACTATACTTAACATACAACGAGGATAACTTTGATGTAGATTTATTTCGAAAGAAAAAATCTCAGTAATTTGCTTAGCAATTAAGTCTTAAACCTATCCACATTAACAAGGTATTGCTTAAGATCTCATTAGCACACCGTGTTTTTGCTTTCACATTTAATTCATGTACTTAATGGACTTTTTAGGCGCAGCACTTGTCCCTGACACAACTAAATGACTTCTCCTGGAAGTATGCCTAATTTTGTAGCATTAACAAATACCCCCAACATATGCTTTAGTTTCTGCTACACTTCAGTAATTATAACGAACATATACTTCCTTGACAACATCTCTGCACGGTATACTATGTAATTTTATTCAGATATCCTTAAAGTATGCTTTTAATTTGACAACACTTGTTTTCCTGTATGGGGATATGCTACATTTAAAATAGCTGTGGAGTGTTGGACACTCATAAAAACCTTGCCGGTATACTTTCTTGTTATTAAATTTAAAAATTTCCTTTATGTGTGTATAGTCCCACTGCACGATTTAGTTTGCTGTATAATTTCATCAACACCTCCTTAAAGTATGTGTTTTAATTTAACAGCATTTGCCCTTAAATATTTTAGTGATTGTTACTTAAGCGCTTTAATTGCTTTTCCACCTACCCCTTAAGGTATACTTTAATGTTAACACATATTTCAGCACCTGGCTTATGTCTCCGGCGCTAGTCATTTATCACACACCACAATCTTTATTAACTGCTCCTGAATGTATGCCTTAGTTTCATTAAGGTTTCCTTAACGTATGCCTGCCCGCCTGCTATTTATCAACATATTCCTCGGCTGGGATCGCATGAGCCGAAAAGAAAATGCCTAATAAACGTTTAGGGATTTGTCTTTTCATGGATTGGCTTATCGCAAAATAAGAATTTAAAAAGAAATTAGTGGCAACATGTTAATAGGCAATAATTATTAATGAGTATATTTTTTGAGGGGTATGGCAAAACCATTAAAAAGGACATAATGGATTTTGAATAGTCAGTGGATTGTCGATTTTTTTTAAATATATCTGATATTTTATAATCACAGATAATCGGTAGTAACAATTGGAAAAGGTGTAATTAAAAGAATATTTTTTCAATATGAAAAATCGCCCATTTTAAATTTTCCATATGAAAAATTACCCAATTTTTGTGGGGAGATTTTTCATTTTCGATTTGGGTGATTTTTTATTTATTTTTGGGTGTAGTTTCATTTTTCGTTTTAGGCGATTGTTCATTTAATTTTTTTATAATTTTTGAGCAATATTTCATATTTGTTATTTGGCCGATTTTTCATTTTAAAAAAATCACCCAAAAATCAAATATGAAAAATCGTCCATTTTATATTAAATACTAAATTTTTATGTCGATTTTTCATATGAAAAACTACCCATTTTTTGGGGGGATTTTTCATTTGTGATTTGAGTGATTTTTCATTAATTTTTGGGTGTAGTTTCATTTTCCGTTTTAGGCGATTTTTCATTTGATTTTTTTATAATTTTTTAGCACTATTTCATATTTGTCATTTGGCCGATTTCCGTTAGGAAAAATCAGCCAAAAACCAAATATGAAAAATCGCCCATTTTATATTAAAAACTACTCAAATTTTAGGTTGATTTTTCATATGAAAAATCCCCCAAAAAATTTACCATTGGGCATATTAAAATTTTTAGTTATATTTTTCATATTAAAAATTAGCCAATTTTTTGGGAGATTTTTCATATTTGATTTGGGTGATTTTTTATTTATTTTTGGGTGTAGCTTCATTTTTCGTTTTAGGCGATTTTTCATTTAATTTTTTATAATTTTTGAGCAATATTTCATGTTTGTCATTTGGCCGATTTTCGTTATGAAAAAGAAGCCAAAAATCAAATATGAAAAATCGTCCATTTTATATTAAAAACAACTACTTCACTTTAGGTCGATTTTTCATATGAAAAATGATCCAATTATTTGGGGATTTTTAATTTTTGATTTGGGCCATTTTTCATTTATTTTTGGGTGTAGTTTCATTTTCCGTTTTGGGTGATTTTTCATCTATTTTTTATAATTTTTGGGCGATATTTCATATTTGGCATTTGGGCGATTTTCGTTAGGAAAAATCAGCCAAAAACCAAATATGAAAAATCGCCCATTTTAAATTAAAAACTACTCAAATTTTAGGTAGATTTTTCATATAAAAAATCTCCCAAAAATTTACCATTTGGGATATTACGTATTAAAAATTTTAGGTATATTTTCAATTTGAAAAATTAGTCAATTTTTGGGGATATTTTTCATTTTTGATTTGGGAGATTTTTTATTTATTTTTGGGTGTAGTTTCATTTTCCGATTTGGGCGATTTTTCATTTATACATTTTTTTTAATTTTTTGGGAAATATTTCATATTTGTCATTTGGCCGATTTTTCTTATGAAAAAGAAGCCAAAAATCAAAATTTCATATAAAAAAATACCCAATTTTTGGAGGGATTTTTGATTTGGGTGATTTTTATTTATTTTTGGGTGTAATTTCATTTTCCGTTTTGGGCGATTTTTTATTTATTTATTTTTATAATTTTTGAGCAATATTTCGTATTTGTCATTTGGGCGATTTTCGTTATGAAAAATCAGCCAAAAACAAAATATGAAAAATCGCCCATTTTGTATTAAAAACTACTCACACTTTAGGCAGATTTTTCATATGAAAAATGATGAAATTTTTTGGGGATTTTTAATTTTTGATTTGGGTGATATTTCATTTATATTTGGGTGTAATTTCATTTCCGGCCACAAACCAAATATCGACCATTTTATATTAAAAACTACTCAAATTTTAAGGATATTTTTCATACGAAAAATTACTTAATTTTTTGAGGGATTTTTCATTTTTAATTGGGTGATTTTTTATTTATTTTTGGTTGTAGTTTCATTTTTCGCCACAAACCAAATAGCGACCATTTGGTATTAAAAAGTACTCAAATTTTAGGTCGATTTTTCATATGAAAAATTACCCAATTTTTTGGGAGATTTTTCATTTTTGATTTGGGTGATTTTTTATTTATTTTTGGGTGTAGTTTCATTTTTCGTTTTAGGCGATTTTTCATTTAATTTTTTTATAACTTTTGAGTAATATTTCATATTTTTTATTTGGGCGATTTTTCATTATAAAAAAATCACCCAAAAATCAAATATGAAAAATCGTAAATTTTATATTAAAAAATACTACAATTTTAGGTCGATTTTTAATATGAAAAAATTAGCCAATTTTTTTGGGGGATTTTTTATTTTTGATTTGGGTGATTTTTTATTTATTTTTGGATGTAATTTCGTTTTCCGTTTCGGGCGATTTTTCAATTATTTTTTTATAATTTTTGAGCAATATTTCATATATGTCATTTAGGCGATTCTTCATTATGAAAAATCAGCCAAAAACCTAATATGAAAAATCGCCCATTTTATATTAAAAACTACTCAAATTTTAGGTCGATTTTTCATTTGAAAAATTATCCAATTTTTTGTGAGACATTTAATTTTTGATTTGGGTGATTTTTCATTTATTTTTGGGTGTAATTTCATTTTCCGTTTTGGGTGATTTTTCATTTATTTTTTATAATTTTCGTTATGAGAAATCAGCCAAAAACCAAATATGAAAAATCGCCCATTTATATTAAAAACTGCTCAAATTTTAGGTTGATTTTTCCTATGGAAAAATTTTTTTTTGAGAGATTTTTCATTTTGGATTTGGGTGATCTTTAATTCATTTTTGGGGGTAATTTAATTTAGAGTAGGTTCTTCTTTTAAAGTAGCCTGAAAATATACTGCAAAAAATATTTTATTTCATGGTTTCTCCTTCTCAAACATTAATTTTTGCGTATGGCTGAGTTGAAATGATTGTAAAATTATTTATTTATTCTTGTTCCCCGGCACAAAACTTGTGCAAAGGTGTGCACTTAATAAATAATAATCGTTAGGGTTTTTTGTAGGCGCGTATTTGTTGTTGTTTCTGTGTGCTTTCAAAAGGATGTTTTCAAACAACCATCTGAACTGCTAGGATGGCAAAACAGCCACAGTTAAAAGTTCACAAACACTTCCTTTATCGGCAACCGAAGCTATGAAACGGAAGATGAGGGTCGCCCTTTTGGTGTTTTTGAAAGAATAATTGTTTGTTAGTTTAAGTGTGTGTCAAGTCGTGCCATAAGGTATCGTATTGAATGAAAAAGGTCTATATTAAACAGCGTGAAAATATGAAATATTTAATTAGGTTTCCTATTCCAATTTTGTATATCTAGTTAATGTCACGAAGTAATTGAATGTCGAGGACCTTGGACTTTGGATTAACTAGTTGGACAGTCTCTGTTTTTAGGTCTTCCTCTTTGTTTTCACAGTTCATACGAAGTCACAATTTTTCAGCAATATTTCATATTTGTCATTTGGGTTATTTTTCATTATGAAAAATCACCAAAACCATACTAAAAACTAGTAAATCAAAAAAAAAAATTTTTTTTCAAATCCATGCTTTATGCAAGCAGAATTCTATTGGGCCTAGAAATTCTTTTTTAGTTATCTTTTGTAGAAGGAAAAATTACTGCAAAATTTCAGTTTTTTATCTGCCATAGAACGGCATATATTCGAAAATGGGTTTTAACTTCGTATGGGAGGTGCCACGCCCACATTTCCATTACCGCCCATTTTTGTCACAACTACGCACATTAATGCTAGATGCACTTACACAAAATTACAGTAGGTGTAATTTTGGTTTTAACTTCATATGGGAGTTGCCACGCCCACTTTTGCATTACCGCCCATTTTAGGCGCAACTACGCACATTGATGCTAGATGCACTTACACAAAATTTGAGCACTATACGTGTCATAGAACTGACACTATTCGATAATATGCTTTAACTTCGTATGGGAGGTGGTACGCCCACTATTCCAATACCGCCCATTTTTGGCAGAACTACCCACATTGATGGTAGATGCACTTACACAAAATTTCAGCACTCTAGGTGTCATAGAACTGACAATATTCAATAATAGGTTTTAATTTCGTATGGGAGGTGCCACGCCCACTTTTCCAATACCGCCCCTTTTTGGCACAACTATGCGAATTGATGCTAGATGCACTTACACAAAATTTCAGCACTCTAGGTGTCATAGAACTGACAATATTCAATAATAGGTTTTAACTTCGTATGGGAGGTGCCACGCCCACTTTTCCAATACCGCCCCTTTTTGGCACAACTATGCGAATTGATGCTAGATGCACTTACACAAAATTTCAGCACTCTAGGTGTCATAGAACTGACAATATTCAATAATAGGTTTTAACTTCGTATGGGAGATGCCACGCCCACTTTTCCAATACCGCCCATTTTTGGCACAACTATGCGAATTGATGCTAGATGCACTTACACAAAATTTCAGCACTCTAGGTGTCATAGAACTGACAATATTCAATAATAGGTTTTAACTTCGTATGGGAGGTGCCACGCCCACTTTTCCAATACCGCCCCTTTTTGGCACAACTATGCGAATTGATGCTAGATGCACTTACACAAAATTTCAGCACTCTAGGTGTCATAGAACTGACAATATTCAATAATAGGTTTTAACTTCGTATGGGAGGTGCCACGCCCACTTTTCCAATACCGCCCCTTTTTGGCACAACTATGCGAATTGATGCTAGATGCACTTACACAAAATTTCAGCACTCTAGGTGTCATAGAACTGACAATATTCAATAATAGGTTTTAACTTCGTATGGGAGATGCCACGCCCACTTTTCCAATACCGCCCATTTTTGGCACAACTATGCGAATTGATGCTAGATGCACTTACACAAAATTTCAGCACTCTAGGTGTCATAGAACTGACAATATTCAATAATAGGTTTTAACTTCGTATGGGAGGTGCCACGCCCACTTTTCCAATACCGCCCCTTTTTGGCACAACTATGCGAATTGATGCTAGATGCACTTACACAAAATTTCAGCACTCTAGGTGTCATAGAACTGACAATATTCAATAATAGGTTTTAACTTCGTATGGGAGGTGCCACGCCCACTTTTCCAATACCGCCCCTTTTTGGCACAACTATGCGAATTGATGCTAGATGCACTTACACAAAATTTCAGCACTCTAGGTGTCATAGAACTGACAATATTCAATAATAGGTTTTAACTTCGTATGGGAGATGCCACGCCCACTTTTCCAATACCGCCCATTTTTGGCACAACTATGCGAATTGATGCTAGATGCACTTACACAAAATTTCAGCACTCTAGGTGTTATAGAACTGACAATATTCAATAATAGGTTTTAACTTCGTATGGGAGGTGCCACGCCCACTTTTCCAATACCGCCCCTTTTTGGCACAACTATGCGAATTGATGCTAGATGCACTTACACAAAATTTCAGCACTCTAGGTGTCATAGAACTGACAATATTCAATAATAGGTTTTAACTTCGTATGGGAGGTGCCACGCCCCTTTGTCCAATTGGTCAAATTTTTCCATTTCCTTGTATTGTCATCGAAAATGATTAAGTGTGCAAAATTTGAGCAAAATTGGTTGAGAAAAAAGCTTTCAAAAATTGATTTCAAATTTTGTGGCACACAAACATATATAGAAAGTAACCTTATAAAGAGTGATTTTTTTGAGGTTAGGATTTTCATGCATTAGTATTTGACAGATCACGTGGGATTTCAGACATGGTGTCAAAGAGAAAGATGCTCAGTATGCTTTGACATTTCATCATGAATCGTCTTACAAACGAACAACGCTTGCAAATTATTGAATTTTATTATCAAAATGCGTGCTCTGTTAAGAAAGTTCATTGCGCGCTTCCATTTTATGGTCAGTTTAATCGACCCACTGAAGCGGCTATTCGGGCTATTGTGACTAAATTTCGCACCAAATTTACATTGTTGGACATTAAACCACCAACACGCTTACGTAGAGTGCGAACTGAAGAAAATATCGCAGCTGTATCGGCCAGTGTTAATGATGACCACCAATTTTCGATTCGTCGCCGTTCGCACCAATTGGGTCTCTGTTACTCAAAAACGTGGAAATGCCAAAATTGGACTAAGCGGATGGACCACCTAAGATGCAGCCGCGGTCAACATTTAAATGAAATTATCTTCAAAAAGTAAATGTCATGGACCAATCTAACGTTTCAAATAAAGAACCGATGAGATTTTGCAAATTTTATGCGTTTTTTTTTTTTTTTAAAGTTATCAAGCTCTTAAAAAATCACCCTTTATAAAGCATGGAATTAAACAAATTTTAAGTCGACTTTTCATATAAAAATTACCCTTTTTTGGGTGATTTTTCATTTTAGGTTTTGGTGATTTTTCCTTTATTGGTTGTAATTTAATTTTCTGTTTTGGGATATTTTCATTTTTTCCCAATTTTTGTTTATTTTTTATAATTTTTGAGGAATATTTCATATTTGTCAATTCATTACGAAAAATTACCCAAAAACCAAATATCAACAAGTAGGCGATATTTCATATTAAAAACTACTCCAATTTTAGGTCGATTTTTCATATGAAAAATTTCCTAATTTGGGCGATTTTTCATTTCTGATTTGAGTGATTTTTCATTTATTTTTGGGTGTAGTTTCATTATCCGTTTTGGGCCATTTTTCCATGCTTTATATAAGGTTACTTTCTATATATGTTTGTGTGCCACAAAATTTGAAATCAATTTTTGAAAGCTTTTTTCTCAACCAATTTTGCTCAAATTTTGCACACTTAATCATTTTCGATGACAATACAAGGAAATGGAAAAATTTGACCAATTGGACAAAGGGGCGTGGTACCTCCCATACAAACCACAAATTAAAAATCTATTATTTCTGCTCCTGATAACGGTATTTGAACAAAATTTGGTACGTCGGTTTGGTGTGCATTTTTTAAGTGCTGCTGCAAATATGAGCGGGAATGGACAAAGGGGCGTGGTACCTCCCATACAAACCACAAATTAAAAATCTATTATTTCTGCTCCTGATAACGCAGTAATTTTTCCTTCTACAAAAGATAACTAAAAAAGAATTGCTAGGCCCAATAGAATTCTGCTTGCATAAAGCATGGATTTGAAAAAAAATTTTTTTGTTGATTTACTAGTTATCTTTTGTTTGCTTTTGAAAAATCACCCAAAAACTAAATTTTAGGTAAACCAATTTTTAGTCGATTTTTCATTTAGGTGTTTATTTATTTATTTTTTGATGTAATTTCATTTGCTTTTTCATAATTTTTGGGCAATATTTCTTATTTGTCATTTGGGCAATTTTTTCCTTATGAAAAATTTTATTTTTTATTTTTTTCCAATTTTCATTATGAAAAATCGCCAAATAAACAAATATAAAATATCGTCCATTTTTTATTTTTTTTTTTTTTTTGATATTTTATATATATTTGTTGGTCCAATTTTAGTCTTGGGCGATATTTGTCATCGCCAATTTTGTCATTTAAGCTATTTTTCATTATGAAAAATCACAAAAAAGTGTTAAAAATTACTCAAATTTTTGGTCGATTTTTCATATGGAAAATGACACCATTTTTGGACGATTTTTCGTTTTTGATTTGGGTGATTTTTCATTTATTTTTGGGTGTAATTTAATTTTTGATGACCTAATGTTTGTTTTTGAAAAATCACTCAAAAGCCAAATTTTAAGTAAGCCAATTTTTGGGCGATTTTTTAATTTTGATTTGCGTGATAGTGAAAAATCACCTAAAAACCAAATATATAAAGGGTGATTTTTTAAAAGCTATAGGAAAGTTTTTCATCAAAAAACACATAAAATTCAGAAAAATGCATGAAATCTTTATATGAATCGATAGTACGGTCCATATAATTTAATGTTTGAAGATTATTTCATGCAAATGTTGACCTTGACTGCGCCTCAAATGGTCCATCCGTTTAGTCCAATTTTGGCATTTCCACGTTTTTGAGTAACAGAGGCCCAATTGCTGCGAACGGCGACGAATCGATAATTAATGGTCATCATTAACACTGGCCGATACAGCTGCTATATTTTCTTCGGTTCGCACTCTACGTAAGCGTGTTGGTGGTTTAATGTCCAGCAATGTAAATTCGGTGCGAAATTTAGTCACAATAACCCGAACAGCCGCTTCAGTGGGTCGATTAAACTGACCATAAAATGGAAGAGCGCGATGAACTTTCTTAACAGAGCACGCATTTTGATAACAAAATTCAATAATTTGCAAGCGTTGTTCGTTTGTAAGACGATGTTTGACAGTGAAACAAAACACGAAACGTGCGTCAGCTGTTTAAACCAGTGTTGCCAAAAAGATAATTGGTAAAAAATCGTCCTTTGTAAGACAAGAATCATAATTCATATGTACAGTAATTTCTAATGCCTATTATTTCAGAAAAAAAATTGACAAAAATACAAAACAAACAAGTAAAACGGCGTTAATTTTGGCTGGGCCGAAATGGATTGCATTCCACAGAGGCTGACGATGATAGAAGAAGTGCAATAAAACTACATGAAAATATTTTTTTTTTAATATAACCAAACCAAAACAAAAAAAAATTTTAAAAGAATAATTTTATAAATAAATATAAAATTTTAGTTATTTTAAACCTTGTTTATAAGGCTACCAATATGTATATACTATATATATTGAAACAATACTTCACGTCAATTCAAAAAGTAAATAGCTTAAATACCCTAAATATTGGGGGTTAGTGGGTGTATTTTCAGTTACAGCCGTTTGGTTCTTTGTAAACGTAGTTGACACCATTATTATCCCTCTGTTACCATTGTATCCCTTGAAAGTACAAAATTTGGAAAAATCTTTTTAATTTTCGTGTTCTAGAAACAGTGGTTTAGTAACAGTCGCCAAAAAAATTGAGAAAAAAATATTTTTTTTTAGTTTTTTTTTTCGTTTGTATTTTTTGGTCTGTAATCAATATTTGAAAAAAAAAACTAAGACAAATGAGCGTTGACACGGCAGAAGTATTGCTGGGTAACTATACCTACATATACACATACATACATATGCATCTCAATGAGATGCTTGTAAGATGGCATGTGTACTTTATTACTTGGTGCGATTTTTTAAACGCAAATTCGGTAAGTGAGTTGTGCTTCTCGTTCGTTTGTGAGAATCATTTCCTTAAAGAGGCCGGGTTCGATGTTGAAAAGTCGCTGCGAAGACACTTGAAAAGACTTTTGACATGGTCGAAATCATGATAGTGGTAGTCTGCAGCCAAGTAATAAATGTCACCATACCATTTGTAAATAAATTTGCATTCTATTAAATATAGATGCAAAATGGTCTTGAGCCAGGACAATATCCCAGTTAAAAAAATATTTTTTAAACGATTTTTTTAAACATCTTTTCTGTCTTCTAAAAGAAGTCCCACAACATCTACACTTATCCATAGATTTTTCAATTAGCCCTTATTTTCTTCACTAAGTTGTCAGCTTTTTTTATAAGTTTGAGCAATTTAAACATAAAATAAAAACATGATTTTTATAAATTAAA
Organism: Polietes domitor; assembly: GCA_947397865.1. Classification (NCBI taxonomy): domain Eukaryota; kingdom Metazoa; phylum Arthropoda; class Insecta; order Diptera; family Muscidae; genus Polietes; species Polietes domitor. Next base: position 174,477,255 of record OX377620.1, on the reverse strand, counting down.
CATTTAACATTTTTGCCTAGATCTTTTACAAATTGACTTTGTTTTTTCCGCTAAAATGCTCGGCATTAAAAAATAAAACAAAATACTTTTTCCGATTTTTGTTTGTATTTTTATGGAATTTTCGTGTCAGCAAAAAGAAACATTTTCAAAAAATATCAATTTCCCTAAGTATAACATAGAATGAGGCTATGTACTATATTGACTATGCAAAAAATATATAAAAAGTTGGCGTCCGTTTGTTTGGATATTTTTTAATGTTTATTTTATATTCGCCTCTGGGAAATATAAGCCCAATCAGGCCCAGTTATATCACCAATTAAAGGTAATTATGATGGCTACAAATGTTGCAAATTTAACGTTCACATAGAAGAAGTGGCATAGGAACTGTCGCCAATTTAGAAGATTTTTATTTTTAATTAGTACAAATTTTATATTATATTATTTTTATAAAAAAAATCATTTCGTTTGCGCTTCTACGTTGTCAAAGGAATTTACACACCAAATTTCACGACTATAGCTGCAATACTTTAGTTGGTACCATTTTGATCCCTTTTTGTCCCGTTCACCTTTTATAAAATAAAACAAAATACTTTTTCCGATTTTCTTTTTGTATTTTTATGGTGTTTTTACAAATTTCGAAAAATCCATTTAGATTTGCCCTTCTACGTTGTCAGAGGAATTTACACATCAAATGTCACGACTATAGCTGCAATACTTTAGTCGGTACCATTTTTATCCCGCATACCCCATAAAAAGTAAAAATTCAATTTTTGTCGCGCACGTCCCTTAAAAGTACAAATTTCGAAAAAAAACCATTTATGTTGCAAGTCTACGTTGTCAGAGGAATTTACACACCACATTTCACGACTATAGCTGCAATACTTAAATTGGTAACATTTTTATCCCTTTTTGTCTATTTCCTCCCTTAAAAGTACAAATTTCGAAAAATCCAGTTTTATCCCTTTTCGTCTATTTCCTTCCTTAAAAGAATAAATTTCTAAAAATCCCTATTTGTAGCTCGTCTGCATGGTCAGTGCAAGGACGTTTAGACATGACGAAGGTTCGATATTTATCCATAAAATTACGAATTTTCGTAAAAACCCTTTCTTAGTCGGCGCCTACGTCATATTTGGGAACTACCCTGAGAATTTCGTGACCCTGGCTTCAGTCGTTTAGTATGCGGGCTGGTCAATTATAAGTCAGTCAGACAGAAACGCAACTCTTTTATATATACAGTGGTGGCCACGAATTTAGCACATTCAACACATGTAACTTTATAAAGCAAATATTTCAACTTCTTTTTATGTTTTTTGCCCGGTATTTTTTCTAAAATATTACGTACGATAAGATGACCATTTAATGTTGTTTTTGTTCGGTTCTTATGTTGCATTTTAGTTTTAAGCAATCTAAAGTACAAATAATACGAATAGTAATTTAATACGAAATTTTTAATTTTAGCACAAGTTAAAAAAAAACTTTAATCAAACTGGAAAAAAAAAACTGAACTAACCGATACATTTTATTATAAACTTAATATTTGGTTGGATAACCACTATTTTGAGTAATAGCAGTACATCTTCTGGACATACTCTCCACTAGAGACATAAAACGCTCCATTGGAATAGCATCTCAGGAATTTTGAGTTTCATTCAAGGAATCGGGCAAATTTTTGGGTTTTATTGCTATAATATGTTGTTAAAGTCCATTCCATAGATTCTGAATAGGATTGACATCCGGTGACTGTGCTGCACCATTTTTAAAAATCTTTTCTGTTCAGCTGCAAACAGCTCTTCACTGGCGTTAAGTGTGTTTTGGTTTGTTGTCGTGCATAAAACGCCATTTAATTGGCATGTTTTTATCGGAATATGTTATCATAGTAGCAGCAAGTAGATTTTTGTAAATATACTGATCCATTAGTGCACCGATTTTGTGTATCGGACCATGGCCGTGTCCAGAAAACGCAGTATACACCATCAGATTTTCGCCAACAAGCTTTACCGTCTCATATTTGTACTTCGGGTTGTGCTGCCTGTTTGGAGGGCACAATTCGTATTGTTTTCTATTAGATCCGAACCGACATGTGTTCGGTTCGCCAATCCCAAAAATCTTGGATTTTTTTAAATGCTCCTGAGCAAATAAAATTTGACACTGTAAGTCATTTTTTGATACGTATGGCTTATGTTGAACAATGCATTCAAGTAAATTTTGTCATTGGTTCTTCTTCTTATGGTTCATGAGGAAATGCAAATGTCAAATTTGGCCGAAAGGTCTCTCTGAATCACAGTTGAGCTTTTAAATGGATCTGCTACGCAGGTTCCATAAATTAAAATATCCGATTTATGGCTTGTTTTTCTCGGCATAGGACATTTTGCAATAGTTTTGAGGCTCCCATAACACACAATCTGTCTGGATCAATTTATAATGTTTGCAATATCCCCAGCGGTACTTCCACTGTCGTTCAATTGCATAATAACCTGACGCTGCGCCTCAATGCACCATTTTCCTTTAGCAATGACTAATTATAAATTTTGTTAAATAATAACTTCCATTTGAGTAAAAATTACCCATACATACCAATTAATTATTTATTTATTTATTATGAATTACAATACAAAGTAAATTTATATTCTAATTTTGGGTCCAGGGATTGAGTCGGGGCGACTAAGACCATTGTAGTTAGTTATTGCAGTGACATACCAGTGCCTCTGGTGGGAATCGAACCCACGACCCCCACGCTGATAGCCGAGCACGCTATCAACTCGACTACCGGGGCGCTCATACCAATTAATTAATTTAAACGCAAATAGAGACGGAAAATAACAACTTTTATCAAATGTGCTAAATTTGTGTCCAGCCCAGATTACGAATTACTTGCAAAAACATGAGAGTACGAGAAAAAGGCACACAAGAATATGAAAAAAATTATGGGGCTTACTGATCACACCATAAGGAACACTAAAAAAAAACAAATATTTTGCGCAGAGTTCATTATATAAACAACACATGTGAAGTGTGCTAAACTCGTGGCCACCGCTGTATATATAGATTTATATATTAACGTGATCAATCTTATATTACCAAAATGAGAGTACAACTATTAAAGGTACCTTCGGCGAAATTTGGAATTTCAGTAAAGAAATATCCATACAAAATTCTAATATCGTTTTCCGCATTAGAAATCCAAAGTACATGAGAAGATGTCATACGAAGCCCTGCGACAAATTCGCTATTAAATTTGAGGTGCTATAAAAATTCAATTTTAGACAAAAACCCTGCTGTTCCTGTTTACATCGCCTACTTATTGCGCCTTTTTTACCTTATCGTACCTTTTTATTTCTCAAACACATATTTGTCCTCTTATCTTCGACTTATTTAACAGCACCTAATGCGTCAACATTTGGGGTTTACACGCATGAAAGCAAAGAAAACCCGGCAGAGTTCACAAACGAACGAGATAATATCAGCAAAGGATGAGCGTCCCTTTATTTTCTTTGTTTATCCTCAACACTCACATTTTCCACCTTTATTAAATTACACTTGAAATATACTACATATCAGGATATAAACAAGCATCCTAAAAGTATGCTGTGGTAGTTGTGATTAAAGACTAAATGTAACGGAAACATGTTGCCATACTTTTTAGCCAATTCCACCACCCTGTTAGGGTCGATAATAATGTTGTCTTAAGTGTTATACGATTTGTTTATAAACGGATGCTGTATTCAACATGTCCCACTTACTTGTTGCCAGCAACATGTTGCTATCATTTTTAATATATCCCTAGACATTTGTCCACATGTAGTATTTCAATTTTTTTCCCCGAACAATGCTTGGATGCTAATAACAATTGAAAGCATCAAAGCACCAGAAACCATTCGGCACCGCAAAGTCTAACGTGACGGTTGTAGGACACCGGGCACCGAACGCCGAACCATATGTCGGAGCTAATTAAACTCGTCCCATAGTCGTGTGTGTTGCTGAGAAAGCAAAAGGCTGGACATTAAAAGTCAGCAGGAAACGGAAATATCGTAAAAAGTTTAATTTAACGGAAGCAATTAAGTGCACAACTAAAAGTGTTGTGGAAGCGGTTGATGAAAGTGAAGTGTCTGTGTGTGTGTTCTTGAAACAACTTTCGAGCGTTCGTTACAAAGTCGACAAAACTCCGGGTGTTCCTCTATCAGTCAGTGGTCGTATTACATATACCAATTGTCTGCCTCAGCAAGGAGTGAATAAATATTGAAATGTATGTATGAAAGGATGCACATTTTCGTGTCGGCATGTGTGTAACAAGTTGTAAACAAGTTAAAAAATAGGCTGCTTGGAAACAGTTAAAAAAGGCTAGATTGTTACCCTATAAACGGCTTACAAAATAAGAAACAAAGAAATGTGAAAAAAGAAATTATTAAATATTTAAAGTGAAAAAAATGATATTTATAAAAACGGAGTAAATATATAAATATTGCTCCGGAATAAAGCAAAGCTGTAAATATTTTCTAAGGCGATTTTCCAGAGGTACTTTCACAAAATGCCATCAAATTTTGGAGCTATTTTTGAAAGATTTTCTTAAAGAAAATAAATTAATTACACTAGCCAACACCATTTTCGCAACAGTGTAGATCATTTTTGTGGAATAAACTTATAGTCCAGCTGGTCTGAGTTTCTTTTTACTGTGGGTCAAAAATTTCATTTTTTGTTCGAAGGGAGCATTATACGAAGTGAAAAAAGTGTAAGTAAATGTCTGGGAGAATTCTTATTTTCAGCTATATTGTGGAATTTTAAGAGGATCATTTTAGTGGAAGATCTTAACCCTCTAGCGCCTCTCTTTTTTTTCGAAAAAAATGAAAAAAGTACTTTCAAAAAGGACATTTGTGCCAGTTAGTATGATAGTGGTCTAAGTCACACTTTATCCGTTCTGAGATATGCAATGGTTCAAATCAATTGTAATCAATTGAAAAATATTTTACGACCGAAGCACAACATTTTTTTTTCTTAGAATATCCTACTACTATATCGAACATTTATAAAAAAAATCGACAACGTTGGTACCTCCAAGGGAACCACTACTTTCAGAGGGTGCCCTGACTTAGACCACTTTCATTCTTCTCAAAAATGAACACACAATTTCTTTATTTTTTTTTCGCAAAAGTAATATTTCCTTACCAAAAATTAAAGAAAACAAAAATATTTTTTTTCAAAAAAATTAAAAAAATATATGGGACATTCCACGAAAAATCGGACAGTTCAAAAAAGAATATATTTCTGATTTCCTTCATTTTTCTAAATTTTTAGTAGCCACTAAAACCATCTCCTGGTATACTTTGAGTTCTTTCTGATTACTTGTTAAAAAGATATAGCTTTTTTAAAAATCGTTAAATATAGGGTCCGCCATCTAACGTTTTTTTGAACTATTCAACCGTTGGACTATTATTTGTGGGGTGACCGAGGCAGCCATTTGAATGAAATTATTTTCCATTATTAACCGGAAGGATTGTACTTTCAAATAAAAAAATAAATTTGAGAAAATATTCAGTAGTTTTTTTATAGCATTTTCAAAAAAAAAGTTATTTGGCGGACCCTATAGTAGTTCTTTTTTCAGTCTTTTGGTCATAACTTCGTCAATAATGGTCCGAATTGGATATTCTTTCTTTTTAATATTTTTGTTTTTGAAGTACTTTTCAGAAAAAATATTCACAATGTTTTTGTATACAAATTTTGATTTTTTTAAATTAAAACTTTATTTTTTAATTGTTTGTACTCTTCGATTTTCTCGAAATTGTTTTTATTTAAACATCTATTTATTCCGTAAATTTTGAGGCTTGGTTGAAAGTGGTCCTAAAATGGACATTATAAATAAAAAAATTGTTTGCATCGCCACACATCAATCTTAGTGGATATAGTGTGACTTAGACCACTTTCAGACTAACACTAAAGACACTTTTGGTGTGCACAAAATGAGAAATGTCATTGTAAGGGTACATTTTTTTATAAATGTCAAAAATAAAAGCTCTTAAATTAGAGATCTGATCAACGTAAAGAGAAAAATTGGGATATCTCGAATTTATTTTGGAGTTTTGACTTAGGCCACTATCATTCTAACTGGCACATTTAAGGACTAAAATGTTATACGGGAAAAAAAATTAGGAAAATTTCAGTGGGGGTCACCCACTGAAGCGGCTGTTCGGACTATTGTGACTAAATTTCGCACCAAATTTACATTGTTGGAGATTAAACCACCAACACGCTTACGTAGAGTGCGAACTGAAGAAAATATCGCAGCTATATCGGCCAGTGTTAATGATGACCATCAATTATCGATTCGTCGCCATTCGCAGCAATTGGGCCTCCGTTACTCAAAAACTGGGAAATGCCAAGGTCAACATTTGCGTGAAATAATCTTCATACATTAAATTATATGGATCGTACTATCGATTCAAATAAAGATTTCATGCATTTTTTATGAATTTTATGTGTTTTTTTTTTTAAAGCTTTCCTATAGCTTTTAAAAAATCACACTTTACAACAGAATTAGTAGGGTTAAAATAATATGATCGCTATTCTGTGTGTTATTGGAATCTCTAGGAATTTCCTTAGGATGCAAAAAACTGTAAAATTCTGAAAACAAAAATGTGTGGATGGGCCATTTAAAACTTAGAATTAGAAAATTTAGAATCGGCTATAAAAAAGAATTACTAATTATTTTTGCAAATTTCTGTTTTGAACTTTGTCATTTAATAATGCAACACAATATCATTCATATGACTACCACGACTGGCTCGGCAGTATCTCATCCGATTAACCTAATTTTTCACAAACAGTCCAAAATCCACACCAAACAGTTACTCTCTGTGGATGCATTGGCTTTTCACTATTCATGTGTGGGTTCTCTGAACCCCATATGCAGCATTTATGCTTATTGACATAGCCACCGAGATGAAGATGATCTTCATGAAGGCTGAACTGAAGGCCGATCTCCCGAAAATTGTCCACGTAAATTTCTTACAGTTTGTGATAAGAATCACTAAGTTTTTAATATTTCACAATTTTTGGATTTCAGATACCGGTTAGAAGTTGTAAAGGATTTAAGTTTACATAGGATAGGGACAATTGTGTGGGAAGTACTAGCATGGGCGTGGCATAAATATTTTATTGGTTTAATCTATATATGTTCATAGGGAAACAATCAAATTTAACTAGGGAGTACAACGAGTCAAAAAAATAAAGGATACGGAACTATACGACTGCAATTTACTGCAACTTTTTGTTTTGCATTATTGCATATTTCAATGTCACGTTCGCCAATTATACAGTTAATTAAGAGCTATAAGTTGCATGGTCAAAATAAAAATCCGTTTTATTTTCACATTTTTGTGTGAAAAATGTGTACGTAGAGTGACCAAACCCAAGACCGAAAACCGGGTCAACCGGGGTTTTCATCTGAGACCGACCGTCGGGTTTGTTAAAATTGCGGTTTTTGGAAAACAGGTCTCAACCGGTTTTTCGGTGCTAATTTGTTTATAACAAGCCACTATTTATATTATCACGAGCTTATGAGCTTGAACATCTTTTATTAGGGACCACAAATTAACTAAAAAAAACTTTACGAACACAGCAAAACTGTTAGTCTAAAATGGCGAAATTCGTCCTAGATTTCACATGCATTTCTTATGGGCAGAAGAAAAATCCACGCTGTTGGCCGCTGCGGATGTGGACCAGCCAGAGGTGTATTCAGGAGCATTTAGCACACAGGCGGTTTGGCCCAATGACCAACTATTTTGCATTTGCGAACCATTAAATAATGCAGTGCTCATTTACGGGGGCGACCGCAACAATTTCTTGGCGATCCAGCCATATACGTATATTATACTCGTCCTTGTTGGTAATATGAGGTTGCTGAAATTTGCGAGTATAGGAAAGGTCCTCAAATTATAGCTGTTCAAAATGATTTCCTATTTCAGCAAGAGCAAGACATAATTTGTATGGTTTGATTGTGATGGTTTGATATATTATTAAAAAAACTCCAAATGAATTTTTGGCAATGGACCAAAATTCCTGCCTAATTCAGGCAGGAATGTTTGGGGTCAATTTCGAATCTAATTATGACATACGAATTTTCCTATCCAAGAACAAGTACGTATAATGGGTCAACATTTTGTGGAAAAATTTCCCCATTTTTTACTGTTTCAAGAAAAATCCGAAAAAACCCGTTCCGACCGGTTTTTTATAAAAAAACCGGTTTTTTTTTTAATCACGGTTTTCGAAAAACCTAACAATGCAGAAAAATCGGATTTTTGATCACTGTATGTGTACGACGGTCACGTTCGACATCATGGAAATGCCCATATATAGAAGAGTTGCGTTACTGACAGACTGGCTGACATATCATTGACCAGCGCCCAGACCAATATGACACAGATGCCGACTAAGAAAGGGTTTTACGTACTTTCGTACTTTTAGGGGACAAAAATGGATAAACATCGAACTTTCGTCCTGACTAAACATCTGTAGCTAGGAACATGAAATTCGGTCTGTTCCTTGCATCATGACCATGCAGACTATCTGCAAATAGGGATTTGTACTTTTAAGGGAGGAAAGGGGCCAAAAAGGGATACAAATTGTACAAATTTAAGTCACGCAGCTATATTCGTGAAAATCGGTATCTACATTTCTTTGACAACGTAGATTTGCAACATAAACGGATTTTTCGAAATTTTTACTTTTAAGGGCCGAGCGGGACAAAAAGGGATAAAAATGGTACCAACTAAAGTATTACAGCTAGAATCGTGAAATTTAGTAAGTAAATTCCTCTGACCATGTAGAAGCGCAATCTAAATGGATTTTTTTCGAAATCAATAGTAACAACTAAAATATTGCAACTATAGTCGTGAAATTTGGAGTGTAAATTCCTTTGGCAACGTAGAAGCGCAATCTAAGTTTTTTTTCGAAATTTGGTACTTATAAAGGGTGAGCGGGATAAAAACTGTACCAACTAAAATATTGCAGCACCAAATTTACATTGTTGGAGATTAAACCACCAACACGCTTACGTAGAGTGCGAACTGAAGAAAATATCGCAGCTATATCGGCCAGTGTTAATGATGACCATCAATTATCGATTCGTCGCCATTCGCAGCAATTGGGCCTCCGTTACTCAAAAACTGGGAAATGCCAAGGTCAACATTTGACCATGTAGAAGCGCAATCTAAATGGATTTTTTTCGAAATCAATAGTAACAACTAAAATATTGCAACTATAGTCGTGAAATTTGGAGTGTAAATTCCTTTGGCAACGTAGAAGCGCAATCTAAGTTTTTTTTCGAAATTTGGTACTTATAAAGGGTGAGCGGGATAAAAACTGTACCAACTAAAATATTGCAGCTATAGACGTTGAATTTGGTGAGTAAAGTCCTCTGACAACGTAGACTTGCAACATAAATTAATTTTTCGAAATTTTTACTTATAAGGGTGAGCGGGACAAAAAGGGATAAAAATGGTACCAACTAAAGTATTGCAGCTATATTCGTGAAAATTGGTATTTACATTTCTCTGACAACGTAGACCTGCCACATAAGTGGATTTTTCGAAATTTGCACTTTTAAGCGGTACAAAGAGGGATAAAAATGGTACCAATTTAAGTATTGCAGCTATAGTTGTGAAATTTGGTGTGTAAATTCCTCTGACAACATAGCGCAAATCTAAATAGATTTTTCGAAATGTGTACTTATAAAGGGCGAGCGGGACAAAAAGGGATAAAAATGGTACCAACTAAAGTATTACAGGTAGAATCGTGAAATTTGGTACGTAAATTCCTCTCACCGCATAGAAGCGCAATATAAATGCATATTTGCACTTTTATAAAAATAAAAATGGTACCAACTAAAGTATTACAGCTTGAATAGTAAATTTTGGTATGTAAATTCCTCTGACCACATAGAAGTGCAGTAAAATTAGATTTTTCAAACGTAAACGCCAAACATAAATGGATATTTCTAAATGTTCACTTATAAGCAGGATGCGGGACGTCAAGGAATAAACGTGGTACCAAACAAAGTACATGTTTTTAGGGGAAGCAAAAACACATGTTACCTATAGTGATTTTTCAAAGAAATGAGATCGAGGATATATATATATATATATATATGCGGTTGTAATTTTGTAATGTGTCCCAAATATATACGCTCGTAGAGTGACGGTATAAAAATGATTGTTATTCTACCTTTCAAGGTAAAAGTAATCGGTAGTTTAAATTTAAAATGTTAAATGGCTCACGTTATATCTAGCCAAGGCTCATTTATGCAGGAGCTATACAAAGTCGAAAGCATCCACATTTTGTAAGATCAATATATCTGCCAATCAATAAATAAATATGAATCAAATCATAGAGGATTCGCGGAATATGCATAGAAATTATAAAGGTTTCCATTTAACCTAGGTTAGGGTCACATGTTAGGGAGGTACTAGCTACAGTCGGTCAAAATTACGTACATTCATCATAATCATTTACAAATTTGAAACAACAACTATGCCCCAAAAACCGTATGTAGGTTATATTGGTAACATTTTAACCAACATTTGTGTGTGAGGAAAGGAAAGTTGTCTGCCATTCGTGTCCTTTTTTACACGTATCCTAAGCAAAAAATTAACAAACATTTTTAAATCCTTTCGAAAGTTATCATGTCATAGAAGGACAAACACCTGGGCGGACAGACCATTCGTCCATCCGCCTTTGCTTAAACGGCTTAAGAAGATCCGAAAAGGTTCTTTTTTGTAACAAATATATTGTAACCCTTCTACCATGTTGGTTGAGGGTATAGAAAGCAACTGTTACCATTGTCTGTAAATTTTGTAATTCTGTTCACATCTGCTGCATGACATAAATCCCTGCTTATTGTAACCAACTGTTGTTGCAACGGCAACAGGTGATACGGCATTTGTCATGATAAGCTTTTATTAATGCTGTCACATCACACAGAAGGACAATTAGTAAAATATCCTTGAATTTGGCCCAAATTATAATTTGTGGGAAAAAATATGAATGACCATGATGACATAGAGCATGTGTTGGCAATTTCTCATACTCACGAAAAAAAACTTTGACATTTTAAATTTAAAAATTAAAATAAATAACTAAAAAAATCAAAAACTAGAGTTTTCACTGAAAATGTGCCATCCGAAGTGAAAACTTTTTAAAGAAATTACGATTTTTAAACAAATTTACCATATTTGAGAAATTCTGTAGAGAAACTAAAATGTTGAATTAATGACAATATTATACATTATTAAAAATCATGACATGGACATGTTCAGATACCTTCCTTTATATATTTCACATTCTATATCCTTCGATAATTTGACGATATAAGGGATGTGTGCGAAATTTCAAGATCCTACCTACATTTCTTCTAACTTTTGCAGCAGTTTGTATGAAAATATTTCACTGTGCGTCGCCCTGACTGTATAGACACGCAGAATAAGGGGATATTTAGAAATTCGTACATTTAGGGTAAACATGGGAAAAGGGGATAAAATTCGTACCGATAAATGATTGCTATAAATTGAATTGAATCTTTCTCTCTGACAGCGAAATAAACAGATCATTCGATATTCGTACTTTTAGGAGGAAAATCGGAAAGTGTTAAAATTGATACCATCAAATGGCAGCAGCTATAAATGTATTTTTTGAAAATTCGTACTTTTGAGAGTAAAAATAAGGAGATCTTACGATATTCATACTTTTAGGGCCAAAATGAGAAAAAAAAGGAATAAAATTCGTGCTGATTTTTGGGAAAAATGGAATCATTTTAGATATATCCCCCGTGAAAATTTGAAAAATTAAAATTTTGCAATAAAAAAAGATCCAATATCGAAATATTCACATTTTTTTGTGGAAAAACATCAAACTTCCAAAATATATTCATGAATTTTAACCCTACTTTTTATACCCTACACCACTTCGTGGACTAGGGTATTATAAGTTAGTTTCGCGCCAAATATTTGTAACACCAAGAAATATTTGAGCTAGACCCACCTTTAAGTATACGGATAGGCTTAGAATCACAAACGAATGAATCGATTTAACGATGACTGTCTGTCCGTCCGTCCGTCTGCTGTCCATCTTAGCTTGTTCGCACTCTACACGTCGCAATTGTCATGAAATTTGGCAGAAGTTACTTTTTTTCACCAAGGACGATTGGTATTGAATTTGAAGAAAATCGGTTCAGATTTAGATATAGCCTCCATACAAATATCCCTGTAATTTACACTATTACTACTCTAGAATACACATTTTACTTGGGAACATGACCAAATTTTCAGGATCGTGTTATATTTGAACTAGAAACAGCTCACGGGAAAAGTGGACCACATGGGTCTATGTTTTGATATAGCCCCCATACAAATGTACATCCGATTTACTATATTACAGCTCTAAAATGAACATTTTACATCGGATCTTGATCAAATTTTCCACACAATGTTACATTTATACTAGAAACACGTATTTTGAAAGGACATAAATAAAGGACAATGTTTTGGTATAGCCCCCACACAAATGGGTTTACACTATTATTGCTCTAGAACCCACATCTTACTTTGGATCTTGATAAAATTTTACAGATCATGTTATATTTCAATAAAGAATACCTACTTTGAGAGTGGTCTATAAAGGCCCACTTTTTAATGTAGCGCCCTTGCAAATGGGCCCCCATTTTAATTACTACCTCTGTAGGACCCACATTTTTCATCGGAAGTTTTTTAAATTTTGCAGATTATATTATATTCATATTTCATTCTAAGAATACCTACATTGAAAGTGATCTATATGGACCCACTTTTTAATGTAGCGCTCTTACAAATGGGCCCCATTTTTATAATAACTCCTCTAGGACCCTCAATTTACATCGGAAGTTTATCAAATTTTGCATTTTGTATTATATTTCATTTAAGAAGACATATTATTAAAGTCAAATATATGTGTCCATATTTTGGTTTAACCCCCATACAAATTGGGCCCCATTCTACGCTATTACATCTCTACATTAGATCTCGATATAATTTTGCATACCATGTCATATTTCTATGATCTATATGGAACCACTTTTTAATGTAGAGCCCTTACAAATGGCCCCATTTGTATTGTTACTCCTTTATGGTCCACATTTTACATCGGAATTTATTCAAATTTTGCAGATTATATTATATTCATATTTCATTCTAAGAATACCTACTTTGAAAGTGATCTATATGGAACCACTTTTTAATGTAGATCCCCTACAAATGGCCCCATTTTAATTTTTACCCCTCAAGAACGCAAATTTTACATCGGATTTATTTTTTCAAATTTTGCAGATTATATAATACAAAGTCAAATATATTCGTCCATTCTTTGGAATAACCAAAATGGGGCCCCATTCTACACTAATACTGCTCTAGAAACTACGTCTCACATCGGATCATGATATATTTCAACTATGAATACCTACTGTGAATTAGAAATATATAGGCCCATGTTTTGTACCAGGCCCCAAGTGTTGTAATAGGCCTCCTTTCAAATGTTGGTCCGATTCATCCTATTACTACTGTATAATTTATATAATTTATATGAAATACATAAAATCGCTCCCAACAAACACCTGGGTTTAGGAATAAAAGCGAGGTATATACACAGGGAGTGGTGTAGGGTATTATATATTAAGTCCCGCCCGACTTTAGCCTTTCCTTACTTGTTTTTTGTGTAATTTCGATATATAAGCATTAAGAGCTTTAATCACATCTTTGGTGACCCCCACAATTTTTTCGTAGAACATTTTAATCCTTAAATGTCCTTTTTGAAAGGATTCTTTTGATTTTCTCGAACAGAGGAGCTAGAAGCTTAAAAGCTTAAAAATAAAAATGATCCTCATAAAATTTCACAATATAGTTCTGGCTCACATTAACTTACAACACTTTTTTCGCTTATTATAATGCTCCCTTCGACCAAAAAATTACAACTTTGACCCACTGTAGAAAGATACTCAGACCAGCTGGACTATGAGTATATTCTGCAAAAATGGTCTACTCAAAATACCCTATCAAAATAATAGGGTCGCTATTCTGGTCCAATCAAAAAGTCTTAATTTGCTACACTGTCCAACAAATTAAGACTTTTTTAACCTAACGACTGTAGCTGGATTCATGGAAATCAGTGTCTACACTCTTCTGACTGTATGGATGGTTGGGCTTGCAAATGGAATGAAAGGGTTGGGCTTGTAAATGGAATGTACATCTTTCCAAAGGAAATAATTTCACTTTGCAAAGACAAAAAGTACTAACGCGCTATGTAAACGTTTTGGGTGTAATTTTGTAAATTAAAATAAATAAATAATAAAATAAATGTATTTAAAAAATTCTTTTGCATCTACAAAGAGTGTCATAACTTCTATATTTATGCATAGATCTTTTACAGGTAGACATTGTTTTCTGCGATAGAATGTTTGGTATTAAAAAATAGAACAAATTAATTTTTTCCGGGTTTTTATATTTTTTATGATTTTTTGGCCTCAGCAAAAAAGTTTTATTTATTTTTTCAAAAAAAAAAATCAAGTTTTTCCCCAAATTTTTGAAGACTGTTCCTAAATCACTGTGAAGATAAAATTCGGCACATTTGTAGCCATCGCAATTACCTTTAATCGAACACATAAGTGAGTGTGATCGGAGCTTTATTTCCAAAATGACAGTGCAAATATTAAATGTTCCTTCGACAAATTATAAAAAATTAGAAATTTAGTAAAAAAATAAATTATACGCAAAAAATCTAAATCAGTATTAGACAATAATAAAAAATACATGTTTAGGTCACGAACCTATTTTTTTATTTTTTTTGTTGCATAGTGTAATTCTGTCAAACGAACGAGAACCAATTTCCGAATATCACTCAAAACAATTTCAATTAATGAAGTATGACAAAGAAATCTTCAAGGATTTTTGTTTTCTATTTTTAAACCATCAAATGCCTATAGCGAACATTGGGGCAATTTCAATTATTTTTATCATTTTTAAGTTTTTTTTTTAATATTTCTCTTATTTGCCACTGCCCTTCAAGCTACACCACCTGCAGTGTGTAGTTGGTCGGATGAGAACAAATTTCTTCCTTTTCGGCTTCTTTGGAAAATCTTTGCGGGCAAATATTTACATGTCCTTTCTTTGGAAAAACAACTTAAGAAAACATTTGCATGTACATGTTTGATAGGACCGAACGGCCGCTGGAAAAGAGTATTGTTAAACGAAATATTTGCCAGCAAAGGCCGAACCCCTCCCCCCCCCCTCACTGAAAAATAAAACAAGACGAACCACATGTCTCTGTGGTGGCTGCAGCAGCATCGGTTTCGTGTGTGTGTTTGTGGCATCCAGCAAATTGTTGTTTATGGTTTCTCTTGTGTTTTTTTCGTTCGTTCGTTTGTTTGTCTGTTTATTTGCCTTTTAATTAAATGAACAAAGAGCACTTTGCAACATCAGCCACACACAGTCAGCCACGAGTACAGTTTCAGTGTCATCGTGAAAAGCGAGCGGCCCTCCAGCAACACAATCAACATGTAGCCAATACTCCTGTGGAATTTGCACTTTTATAAATGTTGAATCTTTATACAAAAAAAGAGGGAAGAAACATTTTAAATGAGTTAAGTTCGACTTCTTGGCAAGGCCTTAGTGACCCACAGTATCCGCTCACATCTACAACAACTCGGCCAACTCGTTTGTGTGCAAAATACACCTTCAGCTCCTGAGGGTGCTTGTAAGTCGTGTTGCTTACCCTGTGCAATTTTTCTTTTTTCTTCTGTTCCACTTGTTGCCATCGCCTTGATCTGCCAAGTATGTAAACACTGTTAAAATTGATTATTTACTGCTTATTGCTGGCAGGCTTTGTTTCTCGGGAAATTTAAAATACAAAAAAAAACACAATTTAAAACACCGAAAGCAGCGGAAGGCAGAATATAAAAATATTAAAATATATTTCCATGGCAGTCAGCTTATAAACATTACCATACTTCAGATTTAAGTTCACACTCACTTGAGATTTACACACCATGATTTCGATAATCGTAAGCTAAGGCAGTCAGTTTGCTTTCCATAAAGGCCCGAGTAAGGACAAGCCAACAGAGAACAAAACGCTAACCCACATATAATATATATGGCAACATTTAATTATGGTTCGTTGGGGGACACAGCGTTCTACAAGGGTTGGAAAATAACTTATTTTGGATATAATTCAGTAACTTCTCTTCCTCACAAAGAACTTAGACAAACTTAAAAGGTGAATTTTGTACTAATACCGACGATTATTTTTCATATTGCATATTTTTCTATAGCAAAATATATTCAATATAGGGAAATTTTCTCAGATTTTTCCTAAAAAATGTAAATTTCTGGGATTTATTTTCCCCGTTTTAGGATTTGTGGTATTTTTATATGAGATATCTCAAACATTTTCGCTATTTTGAGTATATTTGCTGTTTGAGAATATCGCGAAATATACCCAATATAGGGAAAATTTCCAAGATTTTTCCTAAAAAATAAATTTCTGGGATTTATTTTCCTCGTTTTAGGAATTGTGGGATTTTTATATGAGGTATCTCAAAATGTATAATTAAGTAAGATTAAAAAACATGTTGGTTTAAACTCACAAAATTCCTAAAACGGGGAATATAATTTCCAGAAATGTAATTTTTTTAGGAAATATCTGGAAAGACTTCGCTATGTTTGCTATTGGAGTATATCGCAAAATATACTCAATATAGGGAAAATTTCAAAGATTTTTCCTAAAAAATAAATTTCTGGGATTTATTTTCCCCATTTTAGGAATTGTGGGATTTTTATATGACGTATCTTAAATATGTTTAAATGTATAATTAAGTAACATCAAAAAAACATTTTAGTTTAAACTCACAAAAATTACAAAATTTCTAAAACGGGGAAATTAATTCCAAGAAATGTATTTTTTAGGAAATGTCTGGAAAGACTTCGCTATTTCGTGCATATTTGCTATTGGAGTATATCGCAAAATATACTCAATATAGGGAAAATTTTCTAGATTTTTCCTAAAAAATAAATTTCTGGGATTTATTTTCCCCATTTTAGGAATTGTGAGATTTGTATTTATTTTTTTTTTGTATTTGTATCTCAAATATGTATAATTGAGTAACATTAAAAAACATTTTGGTTTAAACTCATAAAAATTACAAAATTCCTAAAACGGGGAAAATAATTCCCAGAAATTGTATTTTTTAGGAAATATATGGGAAGACTTCGCGATTTTGAGTATATTTGCAGTTTGAGTATATCGCAAAATATACTCAATATGGGGAAAATTTCCCATATTTTTCCTAAAAAAATAAATTTCTGGGATTTATTTTCCCCGTTTTAGGAAATTGTGGGATATGAGGTATCTCAAATATGCTTGATTTAAAAATGTATAATTAAGTAACACCAAAAAACATTTCTGAGAAAAATAAAAAATACAAAATTCCTAAAACGGGGAAAATAATTCCCAGAAATTTAATTTTTTAGGAAATATCTTGGAAGACTTCGCTATTTTGAGTATATTAGCTATTGGAGTATATCGCAAAATATACTCAATATAAAGATCATTTTCTAGATTTTTCCTAATGAAATACAGTGTTTGGGCCTTATTTTCCCCGTTTTAGGAATTGTGGGATTTTTATATGAGGTATCTCAAATATGTTTAATTTGAATTAAATTAATAAAGTAACATTAAAATAGCATTTTTGTTTAAACTCACAAAAATTAGAAAATTCCTAAAATGGGGAATATAATTCCCAGAAATTTAATTTGTTTAGGAAATATCTGGAATGATTTGAGTATATTGCAAAATATACTCAAAATAGGGAAAATCTCCAAGATTTTTCTTAGAAAATAAATTTCTGGGATTTATTTTCCCCGTTTTAGGAATTGTGGGATTTTTATATCAGGTATCTTAAATAAGCTTGACTTAAAAATGTATAATTAAGCAACATTAAAATAACATTTTTGTTTAAACTCACAAAAATCACAAAATTCCTAAAACGGGGAATATAATTTCCAGAAATTTCATT
Source organism: Polietes domitor (assembly GCA_947397865.1). Classification (NCBI taxonomy): domain Eukaryota; kingdom Metazoa; phylum Arthropoda; class Insecta; order Diptera; family Muscidae; genus Polietes; species Polietes domitor. The sequence continues at coordinate 174,459,176 of OX377620.1, read as the reverse complement.
TTTTAGGAAATATCTTGGAAGACTTCGCTATTTTGAGTATATTAGCTATTGGAGTATATCGCAAAATATACTCAATATAAAGATCATTTTCTAGATTTTTCCTAATGAAATACAGTTTTTGGGCCTTATTTTCCCCGTTTTAGGAATTGTGGGATTTTTATATGAGGTATCTCAAATATGTTTAATTTGAATTAAATTAATAAAGTAACATTAAAATAGCATTTTTGTTTAAACTCACAAAAATTAGAAAATTCCTAAAATGGGGAATATAATTCCCAGAAATTTAATTTGTTTAGGAAATATCTGGAATGATTTGAGTATATTGCAAAATATACTCAAAATAGGGAAAATCTCCAAGATTTTTCTTAGAAAATAAATTTCTGGGATTTATTTTCCCCGTTTTAGGAATTGTGGGATTTTTATATCAGGTATCTTAAATAAGCTTGACTTAAAAATGTATAATTGAGCAACATTAAAATAACAATTTTGTTTAAACTCACAAAAATTACAAAATTCCTAAAATGGGGAAATTAATTCCCAGAAATTTAATTTTTTAGGAAATATCTTGGAAGACTTCGCTATTTTGAGTATATTAGCTATTGGAGTATATCGCAAAATATACTCAATATAAAGATCATTTTCTAGATTTTTCCTAATGAAATACAGTTTTTGGGCCTTATTTTCCCCGTTTTAGGAATTGTGGGATTTTTATATGAGGTATCTCAAATATGTTTAATTTGAATTAAATTAATAAAGTAACATTAAAATAGCATTTTTGTTTAAACTCACAAAAATTAGAAAATTCCTAAAATGGGGAATATAATTCCCAGAAATTTAATTTGTTTAGGAAATATCTGGAAAGATTTGAGTATATTGCAAAATATACTCAAAATAGGGAAAATCTCCAAGATTTTTCTTAGAAAATAAATGTCTGGGATTTATTTTCCCCGTTTTAGGAATTGTGGGATTTTTATATCAGGTATCTTAAATAAGCTTGACTTAAAAATGTATAATTAAGCAACATTAAAATAACATTTTTGTTTAAACTCACAAAAATCACAAAATTCCTAAAACGGGGAATATAATTTCCAGAAATTTCATTTTTTAGGAAATATCTTGGAAGACTTCGCTATTTTGAGTATATTAGCTATTGGAGTATATCGCAAAATATACTCAATATAAAGATCATTTTCTAGATTTTTCCTAATGAAATACAGTTTTTGGGCCTTATTTTCCCCGTTTTAGGAATTGTGGGATTTTTATATGAGGTATCTCAAATATGTTTAATTTGAATTAAATTAATAAAGTAACATTAAAATAGCATTTTTGTTTAAACTCACAAAAATTAGAAAATTCCTAAAATGGGGAATATAATTCCCAGAAATTTAATTTGTTTAGGAAATATCTGGAATGATTTGAGTATATTGCAAAATATACTCAAAATAGGGAAAATCTCCAAGATTTTTCTTAGAAAATAAATTTCTGGGATTTATTTTCCCCGTTTTAGGAATTGTGGGATTTTTATATCAGGTATCTTAAATAAGCTTGACTTAAAAATGTATAATTGAGCAACATTAAAATAACAATTTTGTTTAAACTCACAAAAATTACAAAATTCCTAAAATGGGGAAATTAATTCCCAGAAATTTAATTTTTTAGGAAATATCTTGGAAGACTTCGCTATTTTGAGTATATTAGCTATTGGAGTATATCGCAAAATATACTCAATATAAGGATCATTTTCTAGATTTTTCCTAAAGAAATACAGTTTTTGGGCCTTATTTTCCCCGTTTTAGGAATTGTGGGATTTTTATATGAGGTATCTCAAATATGTTTAATTTGAATTAAATTAATAAAGTAACATTAAAATAGCATTTTTGTTTAAACTCACAAAAATTAGAAAATTCCTAAAATGGGGAATATAATTCCCAGAAATTTAATTTGTTTAGGAAATATCTGGAAAGATTTGAGTATATTGCAAAATATACTCAAAATAGGGAAAATCTCCAAGATTTTTCTTAGAAAATAAATGTCTGGGATTTATTTTCCCCGTTTTAGGAATTGTGGGATTTTTATATCAGGTATCTTAAATAAGCTTGACTTAAAAATGTATAATTAAGCAACATTAAAATAACATTTTTGTTTAAACTCACAAAAATCACAAAATTCCTAAAACGGGGAATATAATTTCCAGAAATTTCATTTTTTATGAAACATCTGGGAAGACTTTGCGATTTTGAGTATATTTGCAGTTTGAGTATATCGCAAAATATATTCAATATAGGGAAAATTTCCCAGATATTTCCTAAAAAAGTAAATTTCTGGGATTTATTTTCCCCGTTTTAGGAATTTGTGGGATATGAGGATATGAACATTTCTGAGAAAAATAAAAAAATACAAAATTCCTAAAACGGGGAAAATAATTCCCAGAAATTTCATTTTTAGGATATATTTGGGAAAACTTCGCTATATGAGTATATTTAGCAATATAAACGTATGAATATATGAGTAAAGTATTTTTAAAGACATCTATGTGGACTATAAATACAGTAGTTTAAGGGCAGCCCAAAATACAGACATCAAAAGGACTGTTTATAAAATTTAGGTAAAAACTTTTATTGTATAGGGCCCGCCAAATAACTTTTTTTTTTTGGAAATTCTATAAAAAACTACTGAATATTTTCTCAAATTTCTTTTTTTATTTGAAAGTACAATCCTTCCGGTAAATAGTGGAAAATAATTTCATTCAAATGGCTGCCTCGGCAAACGGCACCCCACAAATAATAGTCCAACGGTTGAATAGTTGAAAAAAACGTTAGATGGCAGACCCCATGCCAATGTCTCCTATGATTTATTTTTTCCGCTCTAAAAACAACATATTTCAACAAATAACTTATTTTTTGAAAATGCTATAAAAAACTACTGAATATTTTCTCAAATTTCTTTTTTATTGGAAAGTACAATCCTTCCGGTTAATAATGGAAAATAATTTCATTCAAATGGCTGCCTCGGGCACCCCACAAATAATAGTCCAACGGTTGAATAGTTGAAAAAAAAAACGTTAGATGGTGGACCCTATACAGGGACATTTGGACAATTTAAAAAAGTAAATTTGGAAAGGTTACAAAATGGCGGAGATATAGGCCGTCAAGTGTGATGGATGGTATTATCAATTCATACAATTTTTTATACACTCCACGAGAGTATTATGTCTTTGTGCATTTGTTTGTAACACCCACAAGGAAGCGAGATAGACCCATGTTAAGTATACCGATCGCCTTAGAATCACTTTTTGAATCGATTTAGCAATGTCCGTCCGTCTGTCTGTCCATCTTGTAATCAAAGTACAGGTCGCAATTGTAACCACAACCAAACGAAACATTGCACAACGAAGTTTTTCGGGATAAGGACGAATGCTATTTAATTTGAAGAAAATCGGTTCAGATTTAGATATAGGCTCCATAGGAATTTCACTCCCGATTTGACTCTTTTCACGCTAGATACCTCTTTTCACTATTTTTCTTTGAAATATTTTTGCGTGGTTTTTCACGATTTTGAGCGAGAATTTTGGAGATTTCTCCATATTTTGTGGGTAATTTTCCCCTATTTTCCTTTAACATATTTTGGCATGGTTTTTCACGATTTTGAGCAGGGATTTTGGGCATTTCTCCATAGTTGGTGGATCATTTTTGTTTGGAGGTTTCTCGCCAACGTTATTATTATTTTTTGAGGATTTTTTGCCTGATTTGGGTCATTTTGTCTATGTAGATTTTTCATGTTTTGTGGTCAATTACACTGTGTATAATATTTTAAGTCATGGAAATATAACCATATATTGACACCACTAAGTGATAAAAGATAAAAAAAGGCCCGTGTCTTCCAGTTTTGCCCAAAGTCATGCACTTTTTAAGGGGACCCCAAAGATTTGGGTCCTCAGTGTTATTTTTGCAAAAAAGTGATCATTTTCTCAGGCTCATATCTTGCAAACCGTTCGTAATTTTGAATTACTCTCTGTCATAGAGAACAAAAAATCAAAAAACTTCAACTTCAAGTTGAAGGTCAAAATCGCACATGACGTCGAATAAATCTTATATGCTGCAGTGTGCGTAGGTAGCGTATAAGTGCTATTGATTAAGGATAATATCACTCATACGCACTGCAGTCGGACTAACTATTAACAGAAACACGTACTAAGAAAGAAAGTCACAAGTGCCAAAATACCAAAAATGAGAAAAGGGCAGACTCGGAGCCCTGAATGAGTCTCTGATCTTTGTGCTAATCTTATAAGACACATTTTCAACTGTAAATATCTGAAAAATGTTAAGCAAAATGACCATATCTACCATTTCTTACCTAGCTAAAAAACTTAAAATCTAAATATCTCATAACTACTAAAGTGGATATGTGACTTTCTTTGTTAGGAGGGCAGAACAGTCCGGCATGATATATGTTTCCTACCTAAACGGTGTTAAGAATCATTCCTAGGAAGTTCATATGTTCCTTGAATTTTGAACGGTTTGCTACCTATGGGCCTGAACATGGGAAAAAGGTTTTAAAAAATCCCATTTTTAAAGTTTGAACTTGAAGATGAAGTTTTTTCAATTTTCTTTATGACAAGAGCTACCTCAGAGAGTAAATCAAAATTCCAAACGGTTTGCAAGATATGAACCTGAGAAAATGATAGCTTTTTGCAAAAATGACACCGAGGCCCCAAATCTTTGGGGGTTCATAAAAAAGTGCATTGCCTTGGGCAAAACTAGGAGACGTGGGTCTTTTTTGGTCTTTTATTAAGTAGTGGTGTCCGTATATGGTCATATTATTTCGTGTTGCACTGTGACCTATTATTATGTTTATTATTTCCCAATAAAATCATCAGATGAGTTTTTCTAAGTAAACGTCCATTCTCGCCCATTTTGATCATAATTTTGGCAGAATTTTAAGGAGATTTTCAACTTTTTGTCCATATTTGTTTGGGAAATTTTGTGAAGCCGAGGAGCTAAAGTCCAAAACTATTCTAAATAAAAATTCCTCCTCTTCTCATCCCTTTGTCAGTGTTTCCTTCAGAATTTCTAGCCAATTATGTTCTCATGTCCTTTATTTTATATGTGCCTGGCGTTTTTCAGCGTATGTTCTATTGACTCATCAGAAGTCCTGTCCGTCTGTGTTCCTTAACATATTTACTTTAGGGCTTAGAGGTTTCATCGTTTCTAAATATTTCAAAATCTTTTCAAAAAAATTTATCGTAAATGTCTCATTGTTATGCTAGCTAATGAGCTGTATGAATAAATGCATAAATGGCTTAATAGTATCTCATTGATTTACTTTTGTATATTTTCTCACACGCTACCATCTGTCTGTCCGTCAGTCCTTGGCCTTGGCCATAGTAAAATGCTAAAATGTTTACAAATCCAAAATCTAAGTGCACTTTGTTTGTCTACATTTTAATTCGTGGTAAGCGAGAGCAGACAGACACAGACACAAACACAACATTTGTGATTACATTTCAAGTGCGGCGATTACGAATGCTTACGCTTGTCATCGTCGACGCAGTGTTGAGCCATGGCTAATGTAACGGAATTTCCATAAAATGAAAATAAAAGGAAACCCGAATTTCGAATGCCATGAAGGTGCTGTTGAGTTTGTATTTCATTTCTGCGTCCTTTCAGCCATGCGACATTATGTCAGTCTGTTTTTGTATTTTCCAAAAAAAAATAAAAATGGGAAAATCAATCTTGAGATACTACTGCAGTACCAGCAACAATAAAACCCATTCGGCTAGGACTGGGAAGGGGGGGGGGACACACCATCAGTTACTGCCAACTAATAAACATGTGTGCGTGACACAATCTCACAGAACATCGAACAACAACAAAATAAAATCCTTTTTTGTGCTGAAAGGGTTTGTTATTGATTAGGAAACTTTCCCAGAAGATACTCAATATTGTGGAATTGTATTGGTGCGTGATTGAGTTGAGATGAAATCAATTCAACAACTAAAGGATTTAATTTGGAAATGCGATTATTTCGTTGGAAAGAAATATAAAGGAGATTTTTTGTTTTCGAAATATAGATAATATAGATTTAACACACATTTCCTTATTGTCGGAAATAAAATAATGTTTTAATGATTTTTGATTTAATAATTAGATTTTACGGTCTGATTTTATTTTGTCCTTTCACTTCTCTTGTTTTCCATTATCTTTGGAGATTTTTGGTAGGATTTATTTTCACACTTGACTAAGGGAGTAAACAATTGAATTTTAGAAACCTTTCAAAATAAAAAAATAAAAAGAATCGGAGAAGATTGTATGAAAAAATCACCGTATTTTATGATGTTGGGGAATTTTTCAAATATTCATCCTCAAATTTTTAATTTATAAAAATTTTACAAAATATTTTTTTAAAGAAATTAAAATTTGTACCATTCCTCAGCTACTTAGAAAATATATGAATAATAAATTCCGTCTACAAATGTATATTTGAAAAATATTTTCCTTTTAAAAAAATAAATTAAAAAATCTTTGCAAATCTTTAAAACGATATCAAAACAATTAAATTCGGAGCAAGTAAATTTTCTGATTTTTTAAATTTTTGCTGTCCATCTAAAGAACAGGTCGTAATTGTTGTCCGATCGTTGTGAAATTTTGCAGAAGTAAAGTCGCTATTGAAAATCGGTTCAAATTGAGATGTAGCCCCCCATACAAATATCATATTGATATCGTAGGCTGCGAATAAAAACATTTGTTTTTTTTTTAATGTCATCCTTTCAAAATTTTTAGTCCTTTTAAGAAGAGGAAATGAGAAAACTGAAAACGCCAATTAACTGCACTTTGCCCATAATTTCAGACAAGTGCATGAAAAATCGTCCACAAAAAATATGAAAAATCCCCCCAAAAAATCCATACAAAAATATTTGTACTTCACATAAGAAATCGCCCACTTTTTTTTGGGGCGCAATTTAATTTTTTGTCACTTTTTCTTTTGGTCGATTTCATATTTGGGTTTGAGGAGATTTTTGATTACGCAAAATCACCCAAATATGAAATATCGCCCATTTGGGCTATACCTCACGTAGCCGTCTTTGAACATACCTCAGTAGAGAAAATATTTAAGCTCGGCCGAAGACCGCCAGCACTGAAAACCTTTACTACACGTATCCGGCTTTGGTTATAGCCCAGAGTAAAATTAAAATTACTCTCTTTTTGAACGATTTTTCATGTGACAAATGGCCCAATTATTTGGACTGTTTTAAAAATGAATATGAAAATTACCCAATTTTTTGATAATTTTTCCAATAAAAAACAACCTAATAATTGGCTGATTAATTTCTTTTTTTTCTGATTTTTCATTTATTTTTTGAATTTTTCTTTTTGGCGATTTTTCATTGGCTGATATTTCATGTCGCCGTTGCAGACGGATATCACGTGGTGCAAGTGTGAAATACACATATTTCATCTTGATAAAATTTTCCAGACAATCTTCTTTTTCAACTGAGAAAATTAAGTTTATCGGATCATGTTTGGTATTAACCCTATACAAATTTCACTCCAATTTGCAATCTTATCGAATCTTGATCCAATTTTCTAGATCATGTTAAATTTTAGCTAACGTGAAAGACGAACATATCAATGGGTTCATATTCTATTATGGGCCTCATACAAATATCCAATTAGAATCCATTATTAGAATCCACTTTTGTCATGGTATTTTGATCAAAACTTCCAGATGATGTTATAGTCCACCTTTGAATAGACCTACCGTGAATGTCGACACACGACGACTTAGTTCGGTGGAACATTTTGTTTATCAGCGCTTCTCATTTGTCGTATGTGACCGCTGGTACTAATATGAACCCTGATTTAAGTCAAAGACATACATTCGTTGCGAAAGTTCTGACGATATGGGGTAGCGCCCATCGAAACTGCGCAGTCAACTTTTAGCTGCTAGAATAAAGGTCTCACTTTGCCTTTTTGCTAATTTTGGGTTCTGCTGAAGACTTCAGCACAACATTTTGTCTTAAACCAAAATAAATGACAACACATGTTACTTTTGTTGTAAAGCTTCTATCGAAGAAATATGTGTATAAACACAGAAAATGTCTCCGTTTTTGTAGAAGTAATACGCTTTAAAAAAAAAATAAATAATATTTTTACATATGTATTTTTTAATATTATTTAAAAAACAATGTCTACTTAAAAAACTGTTTACTTTTTTTGTTTTTTCCCTACACAATTTAAAAAATAAATGTCGTCAGATTTTATTAAGAATGCATCAGGATTTAGTGGTTGGCAGAACATGACTCTGAAATAAAAAATTTAAAATTTATATTTTCATTAAACTACTTCAATATTAATTGATTAAGAAATTCCACAAATCATAATTAACGATTACCTTTCCAGCAAGCCATTTATCATAAGAGCAGCTTTTAGTAAAAACTCTTTAAAAATATCACTAACAAATTCAATTTAGATTTTTCATTTTCGCTGCCGATTTTTAAAAGAAATACTAGATTTATGTTACTCTTATATTTAAGCTAGCCTGTAAGGATTATAATGTCCATAGACTGAAATAAATAAATCGTAAAAATTTTGAGACAATTCATTAAACCGAGCAGAGATTAATTGTATGTGGGGCACAACTTTTTGAAAGTACGTTGTTTTCATAATTTCAATTAAATATTTTTAATTTACTCTGCAGTCACCTTATTTTTTTTACTGACACTTTTATCTGTAAATTAAAATATATTAAAAAATCTGAGAGGTGTTTGAAAAAATACAGGGAATTAAACCTTTCCGTGTCAAATAAATTGTTTGGTAGGCTAAATACCTGAAAGTTTGTACATAAGGCAATGGGAAAAATATTTATTTTTACTTCATAAGGCTGATGGTGAAAATAATTATTTTTGTAGCAAGCTTACCGCCAAAGGAAAGCATTTTAAATCGCAGTGGAATATAATCAAATATGGAAACCACTACGTGATAAAAGATCCACTTTTTTCTGGACCCCCCAAAGATTTGGGGCCTCGGTGTCAATTTTGCAAAAAAGTGATGATTTTCTCAGGCTCATATCGTGCAAACCGTTTGGAATTTTGATTTACTCTCTGAGGCAAAGTTGTAGCTCTTGTTATAAAGAACAAAACAGTTTTGAACATATGACATCGAAAAAACGTTATCTTCAAGATCAAAATCGCAAATGTCGTCGAATAAATCGTGTAGGCTGTAGTGGGTGTAGGTAGCGTATACGTGCTGTTGATAATATCACTCATACGCACTGTGGTCGGACTGACTATTAACAGAAACTGTCCTGAAGATATATTTTTCCTAACTAAACGGTGTTAAGAATGATTCCTAGGAAGTTCATAAGTTCTAGAAAGTTGTTTATTGAGATCTTAGGTAAATTTTTGTAGTTGATTGTTTCCTTGAATTTTGAGCGGTTTGCTAACTATGGCCTGGGAAGGGGAAAAAGGTTAAAAAAAGCTTTTTGCGATTTGACCTTGAAAAAAAAATGATTCTAAGATTTATTAACATATTTTTAGACAAACGTTTAAGAGTCCGGAGGTCAAGAACAATTTCCAATGAAAGGCAATGAGAGATAAACAAAACAATCAAACATTATATTGAAGATAAAGAAGAGGAAATAGATTCTAGATCCTTGAGAAACAACTCAAACGACTCTCATGAGGAATCTATAAGGCAAGCAGAAAAGGGGGGATTCCAAAGACAACAAGGCGATGAACCATTTTCTAAATTGATGAACGAATTAAGATATGAACGAGAGGCAGAGAAATGTGCTAAGAATTTGTAAATGATATTTGTGAATAATCTAAGTTTTTATATTATTCATTTATTTACATTTTTATTATTCGACAATATTTGCGTCTCCAAACCGTTGATTTAATTATAGTCTCTGTAAAATTTAATATATTTTAATACAGATCTAGATTATGGAGGAGGGAATTTCTATATTTAAATTTTCTTATTCAACAAATGGTGAGCGCTTGTCATAGTGCCATGAGTAGGACTGATTTCCCTCGTATCTGTAAGGTAGACCGGGTAAAAGAAGAGCGGAAGACGGGTTCATAAAATTATTTGAGTTAAGTTTCAGTATATGGTTATATGAACTATGGGCACAGAATTCTTTATAACTTTTTTAATTATTATTCTTTCTTTGTTTTTTTTTTAGCATTTTGTGAAGAAGACTTGGTGAATTAATTATAAATCATTACACGAACGAACAATGTACAAAAATAATTGAATTTTATTTTTCAAACCAACAGTATTCACAATTTGATAATGAGCGATGATATAAGCATTCTCTTCAATTCCTCAATTCAATTCCTCTTCAATTTCTTTTTTATATTTGTCTCCTAGTGTTACTGCACTACCTTCAGTCCTTTGTCAGCACTTCCATACTGTATCACATAATTTCATTCGTTTTCAAATGATTTCCTTTATATCTCATATCAAATTAAATCTTTATTAGTTTCAATTTTATTCGAATCTATTTAACTTTGAAATGTTGTTTTCTTTATAGCATCGATATTTATTAATTGCCTTCCTCCTCTTAATTAATAGCTCATCTCAAGTTCATGCTCATTGAGGCAGCTATCTATCCTTCCATCCATCCATTCATTTATCATGTGAACAGCTCTCACCGTTCACGAACAAATCATTTTGCATCGTTTTCATTACATTTCGAAGTGGATTTGCTGGCGCAGCAATTACCGGCAATCGTAAAAAGTATGCGTTCGGCGTTCTTAATCAACTATTTTATGGATGCAGCTTATTTCAAAATGTTAATGAGCAAATACCAGCACCACGAGCAGCAGCAGCAATCGTTGGCTGCTGCTGTTGTTGTTAATATTATTATTGTTTTGGCCACCCTCTGGTTTTTCGCTTGTATACAACTCACTGAATTGTTGTTTATTTGTATTTGTATTTGTGTTTGAGTTTTTTCTTTTCTTTTTGGTATCGTGAGTCTATAAACAAATTTATGTGTGGATTTCTTTTGAAACAAATTTTACGCAGAAATTTTCAGGGACTGGATGATGACTATTCCTGTAGAAGAAAGGTGAATAAGCTATGAACCCAGAGAGACTATAAGACAATGTCAATGCGCTTGGTTATACCCTACAACAACAAAATCGCACTATGGGCGATGAACCCGGATATTTGGCCAAAAATATAAGCGGTTTTACATTTTTGAAGAAAAGTATCATAAACGAGGTTTTTGCTATGGGAAAGTTCGAAATTGCAATAAGAACTTGCAAAATGGTAAATCTAAAGTGGCCACCATAATGTTTAAACAGTTTTTTTAATTCGAAAATTTAAAATCATTAGGAATGTCTCAGCTATTAAAAGCAAAATATAATCTTCAAAATTCAGAATGTCAAATAGAATATGACGCAAAAAAATAATTGACTGAATCATTTTTTTTAAATTATTGGGGTTGACTTTGATGCAAAAGTTTTTAAAAACAAGTTAAAACGGCGTTATGTTCGGCCGGGCCGAACTTTATATATCCTCCACCATGGATTGCATTCCACAGAAGTTGTCGGTTTACTTAGAAGTGCAGTAATATTACAGGAAAATATAATTTTTTAATATAGCCAAACCAAAACAAATACAAATATTGAAAAAAAAAAAAATAATTTTATAATTAAATTTAATAAGGCAAGGCTACCAATACGTCAATTCAAAAAATAAATATTCTTATATTATTATTTATATTTTCAGAAAGCTTAAATACCATAAATATTGGTAGATAGTGGGTGCTACAGTTGGTTGTATTTCCATTCTATTTTAATTCCAAAATCAGACGTACATAGTGCATGATTCAACCAATTTTTGCCATAAAAGAAAAAGTACGAATTTGGAAAAAAAAACTTTTTGTTTTGCGTTTCTACGCAATTAGAATTTCATCATTCTACATGAAGTCGTTTAGTTGGTACTATTTTTATCCCTCTATACCATTGTATCCCTTGAAAGTGCGAATTTCGAAAAATCCGTTTATCTTCCGTGTCTACGCAGTCAGAGGAATGTATACTCCAAATTTCATGACTCTAGCTGCGGTCATTTGATTGGTACTATTTTTATCCCTTTTTTTTCATTTTAACTCCAAAAATTACGAATTTTGAAAAATCCGTGTATTTTACTTGTCTATGCAATCAGAGGAATGTATACACCGAATTTTATTATTCTAGGTACAGCCGTTAGGTTGGTACCATTTTTATCCCTCTATTCCCATTTTACCCCTTAAAAGTACAAATTTGGAAAAAATACTTTTTATATTATGTATCTACTCAATTAGAGGAATGTATACTCCGAACTTCATGACTCTAGCTGCGGTCATTTGGTTGGTACTATTTTAATCCCCTTTTTCTATTTTGACCCCAAAAAGTACGAATTTCGAAAAATCTGTTTATTTACCGTGTCTACACAGTCAGGGGAATTTATACTCCGAATTTCATGACTCTAGCTGCGGTCATTTGATTGGTACTATTTTTATCCCCATTTTTCATTTTAACCCCATTCATGAGGGAGGTTTCGGCTTTTATAGTTTTTTTAATAATTCAATATAGACTTTGGATTACAACGTACTATTCAATCATATCTTGTGACATTCTATGAGAAAAAAATGTCACATCGTCTCCTGAGAAGATATCATAATATTAATTTAATTTCATTACAACTTTGGCTGTAAAGATTCCCATACAAACTTTTGAACTTTTACTGGCCAACCTTTTGATTACCTTCTCCTTTTCGGCTCTGTATCCGCCGAATTCCCTTAGCTGGACACTAGTATTCCACAATTTAATTTCATGCATTCGAATGAGTTTATTGAAAGATTTGTGGGTTTCCTACTGCTCTGCTCTGTGGTTTTCCTCATAACCTAAGTTTTTTCGAATTGTTGTTTGGTTATAAAAAATTAAATTCCTTTCAATTTTCATCTCCTTCTCCTCCTCTTTCAAAGGACTTTAAGGATGTTTCTAAATATAAAATTGTATGTTAAACTTCTACATGACATTTGATCTTTTATTGACAGGTCTATACTTTTAATCCTTTGCTTTTTGGGATACTTTCTTGTAAACTGTTGATGAAGGTGACCAAAGCAATATCTGGAAAGACAAAGAAACTTTATAATTTCGATACGTAATTTATTTAAGATTTAAAGGTTGAAGGGGGTAAGGGTAGAAGGAGTGAAAGATAATAGGTGGTAGTTGAGAGATGAGAGGTAATTTAAAATAAATGAATGAACAAGGGTGCACACTGTATTATCAGCGGCAAAAACTCCCAAATTTCATGCGCCCAAATCTCAACTTTACTGACTGAATTTTGCAAAGAACATTCCTATTAAGCGCATACTAAAAGATTTTGGCATTTAAAGTTCAAAAATTCTAAAATATTTGAAAATTTCATCATAATAGAGATTATTTTATTGGGATGTATCTCGGAAGCCATGTATCGTATTGAATGTATCGTCTAGTTCCTAGAAAATAGGAGCTCTTGGGGAGTTCTTTTGCATTTAAAAAAGTGTAATTTGCTCTTTTTGATTCTCTTTTCAGACAGTGGTTTACCTGAAGGTTGTATTTTTCAGGATTGTTAATTTTCTACGAGAAGCCGACTAGTGCCTCGTTATTTACAAATACTGTTAAATTATTGTCTTATTTATTCATTTGAAAAAGAATTTTCTGCTTAACATCGAGTTAATTGCTGAAATGGTAAAACCATCTAAGCCAGACATGATGCAATAATTTCTTCGTTGTTCTCGGTTAAAGTATTTTGGAAAACTTATTTTGAAGCATACTTTAGGGATGTAAGGTTTTATGAAATGCGAACGCTTATAAATATTGGGCCGATATTTTAATCTTAAGATATTTATAAAGTTATAACAGCCGCTTGTCATCGATTTAAAAATAAAATAATTTTTTATCAAAATTTTCGAATATTGAAAAAACCAAAATTTTTAGTTGGGCATGGCACTGACAATTTTCATTTAGTTGTGGACTCAAATGAAATCACTGGTGATGTTTTTGTATTAATATATATATTAAAATATTAAATTTATGAAGTTTTTTAATTTTTACTTTCATGGGAGGTAGGCGTGGTTGTGGGCGGATTTAAACAAAAAAAATATTTTTGATCTAATTTGACGGTATTAGGCATGTGTACGAAATTTCAAGGTCCTAGTTCTATTCCTTCTCATTTTTATGCCACTGTGCGGTGTTGTGTCATTTTGCAATTTTTTGGTAATATCTCAGGGATTTACCACAGCCTAATAGAGTTCCCCCATCATAAGTTAATGGATTTATTTCTCTCAAAAGCAAACTATAAGTCTCACAACAAATTATTCGAATTATCAAATGAACATTAGGGGTGGGATATTCATTTATTTACCATATATATTACAAAATCAATTTATAAAATATAAATTATAAATCACAGGGTAACTGCAGGGTTGGGATAGTGCATGACTTTTCGATTTTGATATGCTACAACCTCTAATTTTGTGATGTTCGGAAAAAAAATCATGAGCCAAAAATAGGGTTGGTGGGGTAAGTTTAGCGCTCTTCGGGGTCAAAAGTGATGGAAAATGGGTAAAAATACGCAAAAAGCCCCAAAACTGCCTCGGAGTCGACCCTAGTTGGGTTACATTTAAGAGTGACCCCCATTAATTTTCCCTCCCCATAATTTTTTTCGAACACACATACCACCTATCTCCACTCGTTAGGGGGACTCCCGTACAAAAAATCTTTTTTATAAAATTTGTTCCCACCGCTTTTACTGGCCCCAGGAGACCGCTAGTGGAGTCAAATGTAAGACCGACCCACAATATTTTTTCAAGTGCCGCATTTCTTCCGAACATACTTACCTCCTATCTTCAAACCTTAAGGTGGTCCCAAAGGGCAGTCAAATGTATGGTTGGTCATATTTTTTCAGCCCCAATATTTTCTCAGAATGTACCCACCCTCTATCTCCAAAAATTAAGATGGTCCTCGCACGTTTTTTTATTTTTTTTATGAAGGTAAGACCGAAAACTGTTCCCTAGTCACCCCTAGAGGAAGGCCATGTAAGACAAGCCACCATTAATTCTATCTCTATTAATTCTCTCCCCAAACATAACTGACCCCTAACTCCACTCCTTAATGGAGCTCCCATACAAAAACCACATTTTTATAAAATTTGCTCCCACCGCTATAAATGCCCAAACGAGGCCCCTAGTGGAGTAAAATGTATGACCAACCCCCAATATTTTTTCAGTTACAATATTTACTCAGAAAGTACCTACCCTCTATCTTCAACCCTTAAGGTGGTCCTCACACATTTTTTAAATTTTTTATAATTTTTTTATGAAGGAAAGACCCACAACTGTCCCCTAGTCACCCCTAGAGGGAAGACATGTAAGACAGACCCCCTTTAATTTTCTCTCCTCAACATTTTCCCCAAACATACCTACCACTTATCACCACTCCTTAAGGGAAAAGTTGATGTACTTCCTATAATGCTTAAGGGGACTCCCACACAAAAGAAAAATTCAATTTGCTCCCACCACTCTAGGGGAGTCAAATGTACCGGTACAGCACATTGTTATAGTCACCTGTTAATGCAACGGCTCTTTCGGTAGCGTGTGAAAATTGTATTGAAAGCTGCACATGAAAAAAGATAATTTTCCTATTTTCAAATCAACAATTATTGGTTCATCTTCCAGTTTCAGTTTTAATTGGATTTTTTCCTAAAATGTCAAATGAACATGGCCAGTTTTTCTTGAAATATTTCTAAAATTCTCATGTAAATAATTTTTTCTATTTTCAGATCAACAAATATTGATTCATTCATTCATCCTTCCACTTCCCATTCTATTCAGAGATACAAGCCGACCGATTTTAAGCCGACAAGCCGCCGCCGCCGCATGGATCTGCACGAGCCGCGCCGCCGCCGATTTCGTCGGCTCAAATCGACTTCAACACGCCGCCGATTTCATCGACTCATATCGACTTCAACCACGCCGCCGAGATTTGACGGAGTTCTAACTCAGTCAAATCTTACTACCAAAATAGACAACCCACTTAAAATTACAAAAGAATATATAACTGTCGACTTAGACAACCTACTACTGTGAAATATATTGACCTGTCTTTGAATTTAGTATCCCACATATAATGACGTCTATAGAAAGTTGAATGATTGTATTTTGATTTGAAAGTCGCATTTATATAAGTCAATTCCAGTACGCGTGGCCATGTGTTCCTATAAATAACAATAAGGCCGTTTTTCTTTAAGACTGGATAACTAAGCTGTGATAAGAAAAAACGAAATAAAAAGTTAAAATGTAACTCAAAATTTTTTTTAACTTATCACCAACAGCAATACCTATGTGTGTATAAAAACAAATTTTAACAAAAATATTTTATGTTAAAAATATTGGACTTAGCAAGGATAATTAATTATCCAGTGTAGGTCCAATTTATGGTTATGACCATAAGTCCGAAAAAGTCAACAGAAAATATTTTTTTAAAAATTTGTTTTGATACAAATATTTATATTGTTGTTGCCGACAATTAATTTTTTATTTTGGGTAAAAAATTAAATTTTTATTAACGTTTTTGTTATCGCAGCTTCTTATTCCGGCTTAAAGAAAAACAGCCTTATTAAACAACAGATTATGATATTCAAGATGTCTAGTCAAATATGCCTCACACGAAAAGCTGTAATTGCAAAAATATTTATTAATCTCATCCATATTATAAAGTTTGGGAATGGATTCCCACTCCCAAAAAATAATTGTATGTGACAATAATATTAAATTATGGGAACAGTGGCTAATATTAACGAATATTGAACTATATATATTGAATAAAAGAAAAGGTGTTAAAAGCCAATACAAATTATTCCTTCCATTTTCCCAAAATTGTCAAATAAATATGGGTCATCGAATAACAGAACGAGCCGAAAAATCAGCCGAAAGCCGCCGCCGCCGACCCATTTTGAACAGCGCCGCCGCCGCCGATAATTATGGTTCGGCTTGTAACTCTGATTCTATTTTCCCCCCATTTGTAATTGTAGTTGTTTCCCAGGCTTGCGGAAGAAATGTCTTATCACATATGCAATGCTTCCTAAATCGAAATGTCACTACTTCCCATCCTCTTCCCCATCACATCGAAATTGTCCTGTCACTTTTATGTCTTCCTCACAAGCTAGGTGATATATGGGATACCCAAACTCCCCATTCCCAAAATCCCCACTTTGGATTGGCAACTCTCCACACACAAAGAAAAAATCCATTAACCAAAACTTGTATCTTTGCATTGTCTGCTAGCCGACATATGTATGAACATAAACATATTATACCCCCACCAGCCTCCCCGCAAATAGGGTGTGGTATTCATTTTGGACACATCACATGTACTCGTCACTTTAATTGCCACCCAAAACGGACAACGTCAACAGTCGTGCTGGCCATTTCGTCAGCAGGCAATGAAACGTGCTGAATGGGAGGCACGTTTTTTTTTGGCCTCTCAAAAAAGAGACATGTTTGTATATGTTACAACTACAACTGCAGCTTGTGTAATAACTACATACATGTTGTTTATGACAGGACGAGAAAAGGGACGTGACGACAGAACACATCAGGGTGGGCATAATATCCGGTGTTTTTGAGTGTGTGTCTGTGTGCGCGCCTGAGTACTTGTTACAGCCATAACTTGACATGTAATGATTTGTTTGGTTTGAAAGATTTGGCAAGAAAAAAATTCTTTTTTTTTTTTGAGGGAATTTCTCTGAACATTCCAGGGGTAATACAAGGAAATTGAAAATTGAATTATTAACTCGATAAATTTTAAATGTTTATGTATTCTGTGGGCCACCACCACTGACGTATGATTCATATGAAATGAAAACAAAACAGAAAAACAATAATAATCATACTCCATGGGGAGCGAAAGAGAGGCAGTATTAGCAAACAACACTCGTTTAATGCTTCAAGTTTGATGCTCGTGTTCAGCATGCTTTGGGATTTTATGGGATTTCATCGAAATGTGTTGTTGCACTGAACTTTTGTTATTATCATGTGGTATTTTCCTCAGATTTATTTCTGTTTGAGTTGGCCAGCATGGCGTATGCTTAACGTTTAATTAAGAAAATATTAATCATACGTCAGGTGGGTCGCTTGAATGTCGATGGTTGGAACAGGGCATAGTGCGACGTTGTTCAGGAAAAAATGTGCACAGAAGCAGAAGGAAAATTGTTGCTCTGCAGATAAAGGGTTTTCCATTAAGTGTGTATGGGGAACGATGAAAGGGATGAGTCAAGCTATGTGTGAGCTACTAACGACTTTTTTGGTTTGAAAGCACGATGAATTATTTAATCAAATATAAAAATTTATGTTATAAATTAGGCAACTGTTTAAAGGGTGGCTGAAGACAATTAGCGAGGATTCATCGTTTTCATTCAACAAGACATCAACTGACACATCACGATATTGATATACAGTCGAACCTGGATAAGTGGGAACTTCCACTTATAGAGGTTTCATGTAATTTCCCATTTATCCAGTGAATTTGTCGGACTTAAAGAGGTTAAGCTAGCAACGTTTTGCGAGAGACATATTGGAACATTTTAACTTTGAGAATCTTTTATCGATGTCACCAAACAATTTTCCACTTCTGGGAAGTCGTTTTTTAATCTTCTCGGTTCTTATTGTCCTCCAAATGAAGCATCATATTTCGAGTCACTCTTTTGAAACATGCGTGATAATGTGGATCTTGGAATGTCGAAGGCTTTTTGAATTTATATTGGACTCTTTTTGGAATTATTGGAGAATTTTCAACTTATCGTTACTATTGACTATTTTATGTTTTCATTTCGACATACTTATATGATGGTGTATTTTAGTTAACGAGGGCTTGCAACATACGTCCTGGAAAAATTCAAATAGTAGAAAAGAAAACAGCCACAATGACAAATAATTATCTCTCCTAGTATGTAATCTCACCAACAGATATAAAGCAATGGAAAAAATCCCATTTATAGAGTTACACACTCTTAGAGGCTAGGAAGTAAAATACCCCACTTATAGTATTATTAAATACTGAACAAATCAATCCCACTTAAGGAGATTCAAATTCAAAGAGTTTTTTGTGTGAAGCGTGTCCCACTTATGGCGAGAAACTCTGATTTCTGACAGAGTTTTTAGTCAGAAAATCGTCTATGTTCTTGCATTCTATTGATATATTATCGTTGCCCATTTTCACATTCGATTTTGCAATGATCTCACAAAATTGCGTCTACGAAGAGTGTTATATCTATATTTATAAAAGAGAATGCCGTCCGTGTGAACACGCAAAACTTTATAACGGATCGTCTGATTTTCACGATTTTGGGCTTGATGAATTCGTGTTGGCCCAAGGAAGGACATAGGATGTAAAATTGGTACATAAATATTACTGACCACGAGAATGATAAATATGATGCCGAAATTTGGATTTTCATTTTATGTGTGTGGCAATAGTGTTTTTTTGAGCCAGAAGGCTGCAAATTGGAACATATATATTACTGACCACAAGAAAGATAAATATGATGCTGGAGTTTGAATTTTCGTTTGGTGGGTAGTTGGGGCGTGGCAAAAGTGTCTTTTAGCTAGAAGGCTGAAAATTGGAACGTATATATTACTGACCACGATAATATCAATATGATGAGATCAATATGAAACCTGTGTTTTTGCCTGGCGAAGCGGGCGGGGTTCAGCTAGTTTTCTATATTTACCTATACACATTTTACATATAGACATTGTTTTTTCTTTAGAATACTAGATATTGAACATTAAAACAACGTATTTTTTCGATTTTATGCTATGTTCTTTCATATATTTTTTTTTCATGCCAGCAAAATAGGATTTTCTAAAAAAAAAAAAATTCTCATTCTTTGAGGACTGTTCCTAAACCATTGTTTCTATCTAAAGGTGAAACTGTCAGCATTTGTTGCCATCAGAACCAACTTTTGTTGAACATATCAGCGGATATGATCGGACTAGTATTTCGAAAACCAAAGTACAAATACTAAAGATACGATTGAAGAATTTGAATTTTAGTAAAAAATATTGTTGTTTGTATGTATAGTTGGTCTGTTATGTTGTATGTCTTGTCATTTATTTTGGTTCA
Organism: Polietes domitor; assembly: GCA_947397865.1. NCBI lineage: Eukaryota > Metazoa > Arthropoda > Insecta > Diptera > Muscidae > Polietes > Polietes domitor. Next base: position 174,439,021 of record OX377620.1, on the reverse strand, counting down.
AGACCATAGGTTGTGCCGAAGTCTTCAGCAGAACCCAAAATTAGCAAAGAAGGCAAAGTGAGACCTTTATTGTTGCAGCTGAAAGTTGACTGCGCAGTTTCGATGGGCGCTACACCATCTCATCAGAACTTTCGCAACGAATGTATGTCTTTGACTTAAATCAGGGTTCATATTAGTACCAGCGGTCACATATTTCTAATGAGAAACGCTGATAAACAAAATATTCCACCGAACTAAGTCGACACACTAAAAATCTCACTTTGCCAATTCAATGTTGTGCATGTGCTCGCATCGCTCGCAACAATGCAAAGGTTGTTGTTGTACGGTATGTCCCGTCTTCACTGTACCTCGTGTGTATTGTTGTTGTTTGTATGTATAGTTGGTCTGTTATGTTGTATGTCTTGTCATTTATTTTGGTTCAAGACCATAGGTTGTGCCGAAGTCTTCAGCAGAACCCAAAATTAGCAAAGAAGGCAAAGTGAGACCTTTATTGTTGCAGCTGAAAGTTGACTGCGCAGTTTCGATGCCTTTGCTAATTTTGGGTTCTGCTGAAGACTTCGGCACAACCTATGGTCTTGAACCAAAATAAATGACAAGACATACAACATAACAGACCAACTATACATACAAACAACAACAATACACACGAGGTACAGTGAAGACGGGACATACCGTACAACAACAACCTTTGCATTGTTGCGAGCGATGCGAGCACATGCACAACATTGAATTGGCAAAGTGAGATTTTTAGTGTGTCGACTTAGTTCGGTGGAATATTTTGTTTATCAGCGTTTCTCATTAGAAATATGTGACCGCTGGTACTAATATGAACCCTGATTTAAGTCAAAGACATACATTCGTTGCGAAAGTTCTGATGAGATGGTGTAGCGCCCATCGAAACTGCGCAGTCAACTTTCAGCTGCAACAATAAAGGTCTCACTTTGCCTTCTTTGCTAATTTTGGGTTCTGCTGAAGACTTCGGCACAACCTATGGTCTTGAACCAAAATAAATGACAAGACAGTAAAAAATATTTTAAAAAATTTCCATAAACATTTGTTTGTGTTGATTTTAAGACACAGTATGCCTCAATGAAACAAAAAAATTTTTTGGTCTCGGACACAATATTTTTAATTTTTAGTTCCATAGCGTAACTAATTTATAAATGATTTTTCGCGCTATTTAAATAAATAAAATAAAATTAGGATTTTTTTAATATCTTGCATGTACAAAGAGGCTCTTAACTTCTACATTTATCGATGTATATTTTACATATGGACATTGTTTTCTTCGTTAGAATATTACCTATAAACAAAAATTAAAACTAAAAAAAATATTTTCCTTTCGAGTTTAGAAATCCAAAATACATACATAGAAAATGTTATACATAATCCGTGGACAAAATTGTTTGCAAACTATTTAAATCACTTGTGATTTAGGAATTGTGGAATTTTTATAAAGGGTGGTTAAATTTAAAGGTGCGATGTTGATTTTGAATAAAATACAAATTATTCAGGAAATAATTGTCATTTCTTTTTGTTATGATAATATTGGTATGGCTCAATTATGTATGGAACAAAATATCGGCCAAATGGCCGCCCCGACCTCGGCGGCACACCTCCATCCGATGGTACAAATTTTCGATGACTCTGAGGCAAAATTGAGGTTCTATGCCGTTAATTGCCGAATTATCTTTGTCGAGCCATTGTTTCGTTAGCTGTGTGGCAAGTGGCACCTTCCTGTTGAAACCATTTCACGATAGCGATGACCATACACAGTAACTGCCGCCAGTCCATAAACCGCACCCAACAGTCACTCTCTGTGGGTGCATAGGTTTTTCGACAATCACTCTTGGATTATCATTCGCTCAAATGCGGCAATTCTGCTTATTGACGAGTCCACTGAGGTGAAAATGAGCCTCATCTAATTGACCGATATGCATTTTGATTTGAACGCCCATTTTCATAATAAGCCTGAATAACTTTAACGCATTGCTCGATTGTGTATCTTTCCATGGTTCAAATTGAGTTATTCTGAAATTGAGAAATGTCAAATGAAGTGCAGAAAAAACTTGACGTTTAGGTGAACCACACATGGAAAAATCTTTGTATTTTTCGTGTCCACGAAGAAGAATTTTTACACTGAATTTTATGATTCTTTTTGTCATTGCCAAAAGTATCCCTTTTCCCCCATTTTCACCCTAAAAGTACGAATATCGAATGATTTCTTTATTTTTTGTGTCTAACCAGCCAGAGGTATGTATGCACCAAATAGAATTTTTCTACTTGCATCTGTTTGGTTGGTTCCATTTGTATATCTTTTCGGCCCGTATTGCCCTAAAAGTAAACATTTTGTGCGTCTTCGCAATCAGAAGAATATTCACGCCGATTTTTATGATTCCAACTGCATCTACCAATCTTTTTCCATCTTCACCCTAAAAATATCGCCAGGTACCATTTTTATCCCTTTTCGCGCAGTTTTTTTCCTAAGATTTGCCAGAAGGCATAGAAACAACTATTGTAAATATGACTTTTGCCCATTTTGAGATATTTTAAAGCCTGTTCGTTCGTCCACCTACCTGGTCAAATTTTTGACCTTCAATGTATTCTGCATTTCTCACAGTTTTCCTCGGCTGGTATTTTGGTTTGCCTCTAGAGTGATCGAAAACCTGTTTTTCTGCAATGTCGGGTTCGGATTTTTCGAAAACGGTGATTTCAAAAAACAGGGCTGCCCGGTTTTCTTTTTATAAAAAACCAGTCGGACCGATTTTTTTCGGATTTCTCTTGAAACAGTTAAAAATGGGGAAAATATTCATTAATTGCACAAAATGCATACTCGTTCTTGGGAATATGTAAATTCTGAAGTCATTATCAGATTCACTGAAATCTTTCGAAAATGACATTAGGATCATTTGGCGATTTTTTTAAATAATATATCACCCCATTCGTCCTGCATCTATTATTCCCTAAATATTAGTTTAGAACAGGTGTAAACACCGTAAAAACTACAAATTATGTCTTCATTTTGAAAAACAGCTATAATTTCTGGACCAATTACCCCATTTTGCGATTCAGATATCCCGTAGAGAATAAAATAAGGTAAAATATACTAAACAAGTAAAAACGGCGTTAAGTTCGGCCGGGTCGAACTTTATATACCCTCCACCATTGATTGTATTCAACAGAGGATGTCCATTTTAGTAGAACTGCAGTAATATTACAGGGAAATAAAATTTTTTTATATAGCCAAATCAAAACAAATACAAATATTTAAAAAAATATTAATAAATATAATATGTTTATTATTTCAAACCACGCCTATAAGGCAAGGCTACCAATACGTCAATTCAGAAAATAAATATTCTTCTATATATTTTTTCAAAAAGCTTAAATACCATAAATATTGGTAGATAGTGGCTGCTACAGTTGGTTGTATTTCCATTCTATTTTTATTCCAAAATTCTAAATTTTGAAAATCCATTATCAGACGTACATAGTGCAAAATAACCTAACTTCATGATTCAACCAATTTTTGCCGTAAAAGAAAAACCAAAAATTAAAAAAAAAAATATTTTTTATTTTGCGTGTCTATGCAGTCAGAGGAATGTATACACCGAATTCCATGATTCCAGATGCGGCCATTTGGTTGGTACCATTTTTACCGCCTTAAGAGTACGACTATCTAAAATCTCTTTATTTGACGTTTCTACCCAATTAGAATTTCATCATTCTAGCTGTAGTCGTTTAGTTAGTACTATTTTTATCCCTCTGTACCATTGTATCCCTTGAACGTACGAATTTCGAAAAATCCGTTTATTTTCCGTGTCTACGCAGTCAGAGGAATGTATACACCGAATTTCATGACTCTAGCTGTGGTCATTTGATTGGTACTATTTGTAACCCCTTTTTCCATTTTGACCCCAAAAAGTACCAATTTCGAAAAATCTCTTTATTTTCCGAGTCTACACAGTCAGAGGAATGTATACTCCAAATTTCATGACTCTAGCTGCGGTCATTTGATTGGTACTATTTTTATCCCTTTTTTTCATTTTAACCCCAAAAAGTACGAATTTTGAAAAATCCGTGTATTTTACGTGTCTATGCAATCAGAGGAATGTATACACCGAATTTGATTATTCTAGGGGCAGCCGTTTGGTTGGTACCATTTTTATCCCTCTATTCCCATTTTACCCCTTAAAAGTACTAATTTGGAAAAAATACTTTTATATTATGTATCTACTCCATTAGAGAAATATACACACTGAATTTCGTGTTTCTAGCTGTTGTCGTTTAATATGTACCATTTTTATCCCTTTTTGCCCCATTTCACCCCCTACAAATAAGAATCACTTTATGGTGCACGTTTTTGCTATAATGGGAATGCGCATACCAAATATCAAGCAAATATAAACAGACATATTCAAAAAAAAATGCTTAAATACGCTAAAATATTAGGGATTATTATGGGTATTTTTAGTCCTTGTGAGGGAAAAATGTTTCCCTTTTGGCCGATTTCGCCCCATTTCAATCCCAACCGATCTACGACTATAAGACGCATTTATGGAAAATTTGAACGTTCTAGCTTCTTTCGTTTAGATGCTAGCGTGCTTTCAACAGACGGACAGACAGACAGATGGACGGACATGGCTAGATCGTCTTAGAATTTTATGACGATCAATAATATATATACTTTATAGGGTCTCAGGTCGATATTTCAAGGTGTTACAAACGGAATTACAAAGTTAGTATACCCCCATCCTGGAGTTGGGAGGATAAAAAATTAGAAAATAAATCATAAGTTTGACATGAAGTTCAAAGATTATGTGTATGTTTTGATGTTTAAAATACACAGACCTTTTTTTCTTATCGCAAAGTTCATCAGCCTCATATTACCTACAAGGACGAGTATTGTTGCGGTCACCTCCAGACATTAATTCTGGTTTATTTAATGTTGAGCTGCAAAATATTTCGTCCTTTAGTCAAGCCGTCTGTGAGGTAAACGCTTCTAAAAAATGGCATATTATAAACAAATTAGCACAGGAAAAGAAACTTATTTTTGAAATATGAAAAAGCGGTTGAGACCGACGTAAAAAACCCGTGTTTCCCGGTTTTCCAAAAACCGCGATTTTAAAAAACCCGACCGTCGATAGATGTGATAGGTTTGTACTTTTTAAACTTATTTCGCTTCTTCTTAGAGGTATTCCTTGAAATAATTGTTGCCAGAGGTCCCAATGAATTAGCCGAACAGCCTCAGACATTTCTTCCTCTGTGCCCAACTGACTAAATCTAATAAACGAAGTCTATTTTCATATTCGATTTTGTAATAATTTCATTGAATTATCCACTCTGCAATCTACAGTTCCAAAACAATATTGTCTTGTTGGATTTTCTTAATATTGCTGAACTACTTCGAAAGAGTGATAGCTTGAAGTAATTGTTTCAAGATTTTCTTCAAATCGGCCTTAGTTTCTACACCTAGATGCCGGCAATTATAAAATTAAACAAAATATTTTTCGCGCTATTTAAACAAAATGATTATTTTTGAAAATATATTTTGCGTCTACAACGAGGATCATCAACTTCTATATTTACCCATATATCCTTTACATAAAGACATTGTTTTCTTCGTTAGAATGTTGGACATAGAAAACTACAACTAAATATTTTTTCTTTTTTATTTTGTTATTGTTCGACAATTAGGTCACACAAATAAATAAAACGATTCTTCTTTTAATTTGTTATTTTTATTTAAATCACTTTGGATATCCAACCTAAGTTCTTTAGGAATTTTCCCGTAAACAAAACTCAAACTGTCTGGCTATTGGCGAATAATTGAAATTTGTTGGCCCAAACATTAGGAATTTTCAGCTATTTTTCTATATTTTCCTTTAGAGACATTCGCTGATTTAAAAAACATAAATTTTATTTTTAGGCTATAGACTTCGTTGCTACAAATTAAATTCTTGGCTCAAGTAATTTTCAATTATTTTCTTAATCAGTGTATAAAACACTCAATCAGCAACACTTGGCCATATATAAATACTCATCGAGTGTATATGTGTATGTATGCACATACATATATCTTAGTCAAATGATATACATACATATGTACATATGGTATGGTGCAAATCGATTGTTGCTGCTGCTGTAGGTGAAGTTAATTCTTTGCACGATAAACGATGTAAACACTCAATTAAAAATTCAATTTACAACATGTTCGACAGCCAACACATGAGTGCCCAGTTTTTTTTGCACCTGTCCAAAACACACCAGAGGCCAGAAAACCAAAAGCAGAATTTATAGAAAACAAACGAACGAATTCGATGGCGTTAAAGAACACGAGCCATGAGGGTGTTAATGACAGACAGGGGATTGCAGATAATAATCACAAGAGCGAAGAAGACTATGATGATGCTGACGCTGATGAGCAGAATGGCCCTGAAGTTGGCCATAGTGCGAATGAAACTTGTAACATAATGTTAAATTACAGGCGTGATGGTGTCACTGATGCCTTGAAACATGATAAGCCTCGCGTTGAACATGCCAATGATGATTAGTTGGCTTTAGTTTCCGCCGCTGCTGCTGCTACTGCTCCATTGGAGATTGACGCTCATAATGATGTTATTGTGTTATTAATAAGTATTGCCATAGTCGTTGTTGTTGCTGCTGTTGTTCTACATACACAATCATAAATATTCAGTGGCTTTGTATTTTCACTCTCAATGTCATTTCGACTTTTATTGACTTCGAACACTAGCACTCGCACACACCCACCCATATGTACACAGCCTTAGTCATGTTAACCCAACAAATTTCTCCATAAACACATGCAAGCACAACAGGCTACTCACAATTACGAGTGGTTGAGTGTGCGAGAGTGGTGGGCAGAGAGGTAGAGAGCGAGAGAAAGAGATAGGTGATGCCAGGCCTTAGTTTGAGCAACACACATGACAATAAACGGGGGGTATGTGTGCACGTGTGTATTTGAAGAGTTAGGCCTGTGGGAGAGAGAGAGAGAGGGGGGCACAGAGCACACGAGAGTAGAGTAGTTATTAGCTGCTAATAATAATGTAGATAAATATGTTTTTAGTAGAAGAGTGTCTGCATATAGATGTGTGTATGTGTCGTCGCATGTGTTTGTATATGCATGAGTGTCTATCGTGTTGATGCCAGCCCAACGTAGGAGCAATATTTGCCATGTTACAATACAAGAACACAAACATATCGCGTATACGCTTCAGTGGTTATTTACACAAAAACATACATACACACATATGTATTAGGGTGTACTCGGTTTTTGAATTTCAATGATTAACCTCTAAGTTCAGGACAATTTCGGCAAAAAAAGAAGTAAGTAAGTTTAAGTCGGTTCAACCGATGTTCATATATATATTAGGAAGGGTAACGAAAATAAATTGATGCGGAAATAAAAATTGGATTAATGATGATCTACAAAATATTTCCTCACGGGGTCAAGCAATCTGTGAGCTATTCGATCCTGAAAACACCTTTAAAAATTATGTTTTTCCCGTGTAATTTATTATACCCTCCACCTTCACGATGGGGGTATACTAACATTGTCATTGCATTTGTAACACCTTGAAATATCGACTTGAGACCCTATAAACTATATATATTCTTGATCGTCATAAAATTCTAAGACCATCTAGCCATGTACGTCCGTTCGTCTGTTGCATCTAAACGAAAACAGCTAGGACGTCCCAATTTTCCATAAATGCGTGTTCTGGTCGTAGACCGGTTGGGATTGAAACTAGCCAAAATCGGCCCAAAGGGAAAAATTTTTCCCTCACAAGGACTAAAAATGCCCATAATAAACCCTAATATTTTAGAGTATTTAAGCATATTTTTTCGATATGTATGCTTGTACTTACTTGATATTGGGTATGTGCATTCCCCCGATAACAAACACGTGCACCATAAAGTGATTTTTATTCGTAGGGGGTGAACTGGGATAAAAATGGTACTTATCAAACGGCAACAGTAGAAACACCTCTAATTGAGTAGATACATAATATAAAAGTATTTTTTCCAAATACGTACTTTTAAGGGATAAAATGACAATAGAGGGATAAAAAGAGGAACCACCAAATGGCTGCACCTAGAATAATGAAATTCGGCGCATACATTCATCTGATTGCGTAGACATGTAAAATAAACCGATTTTTCGAAATTCGTACTTTTTGGGATTAAAATGGAAAAAGGGTATACAAAGGGTACCAACCAAATGACCGAAGCTAGAGTCATGAAATTCGATGTATACATACCTCTGATTGCGTAGACACACAAAATAAAAAGATTTTTCCAAATGCGTACGTTCAAGGGATATAATGGGTACAGAGGGATAAAAATAGTACCAACCAAACGGCTGCACCTAAAATAATAAAATTCTGTGTATACATTACTCTGATTGCGTAGACACGTAAAATAAACCGAGTTTTCGAAATTCGTACTTTTTGGGGTTAAAATGGACAAAGGGGATAAAAATAGTACCAGCCAAATGACCGAATCTAGAGTCATAAAATTCGGTGTATACATACCTCTGACTGCGTAGACACGAATGAATGTTTTTTTTTTCAAATTCGTACTTTCAAGGGATATAATGGGAACAGAGGGATAAAAAAAGTACCAACTAAACGACCACAGCACTATGGTAGCAAATCCATTTTTTTTGGCAGAAATTCAAAAAAATTAAAATTGGAAAGTGGTAAATGTGTATATTTTTTCTTTATGGCAACACTCCAAGCGATCAAAAAAATATACTGCAGAAAATTAGGTGGCAACACCACAAGCCTGAATGGTACTTAAACTTTGCGGTTCTAAAAAAGTGGTATTAATTTTGATATAAAGCAGTTTTACAAATTAATTAAAATCAAGACTTAAAAAGAAAATAATAAAGTTACTATATTATGAAAATTGAATAGATTATTGTGGTCTTGTAAGTATTCATAGGTATTGTAATTTTGTGATTTGTAGAGAACATAATCTCTAAATGTCGTGGACCAAAAGTTATATGTATGACTCAACTTGACTCAAAGTGTAAATGTGAAAGTGTTCGTCTGAGATTGTAGTTTATGGTTGAATTAATATCTTGTCATCATTTTTCGGCGAACTCCAAAAATTGTCATTTTACTTTAGCACAGTTTTTGATTAGCCATAGACATATATATGATTATATCTCTGAATTCGTTTTGTGTACGAGACCCATTAATATATTTAAAATATTTATTTAATAGGTATTGAAAGTACCTTTAAAATGGTATACAACATCATTCACCTTTTTGTACATATGTATACATTTTACTTTATTTCTTGAAATAATTATTTAAATTGCAGTTTAAAGTATACTATTTGTATGCTATATTTTGCTTTTATAATAATGTTTAGAAAAACACATTTCGTCAAAATAAACAACTCTTCATTCTTTTAAGCTTTCATAAAATTTTGTTTTTGGTCACCCTGTACCAATACAGGGTGATAATTATGTTGGTTATATATTGAGTTTATATGGGAGGTGTGGGCGTGGTCCGATCGGCCCAATTTTATTTTTATTTTTTGCGTACGATATGTCTAGTAAATGTGCAAAATTACAAGACTGTATGTTTATTTTTCGACTTTATGCCATAAAAAATGGATTTGGGACCAGTGTGCACAGCTAGAATGATGAAAGGCTGTGTGTACTTCCCTCTAATTGTGTAGACACGTAGAATAAAGATACTTTAGAAATTCGTACTCTTAAGGGGGAAAATAGGAAAAAGGGGATAAAAATGGTACCAACCAAATGACCACAGCTAGAATCATGGAATTCGGTGTATACATTCCTCTGACTGCATAGACACACAAAATAAAAAGATTTTTCCAAATTCGTACATTTTACTTTTACAGCAAAAATTGTTTGAATCATGAAGTTAGGTTATTTTGCACTGTGTACGTGAAATAATGGATTTTCAAAATTTGTACTTTTGGAATTAAAATAGAATGGAAATAAAACCAACTGTACCAATATTTATAGTATTTAAGCTTTTTTGAAAATATAAATATAAACATATTTTTTTGAATTGACTTGAAGTATTATTTCGATATGTAAACGTATTGGTAGCCTTGCCTTGTGAGAGTGGTTTCAAATAATAAAAATATTATATTTATTTATAAAATTATTTTTTCAATATTTGTATTTGTTTTGGTTTGCCTATATTACAAAAAATTATATTTTCCTGTAATATTACTGCACTTGTTTTTCCTCTCAGCCGTCTCCATCTTGTTTCTTTATTATTACCACAAAATTTTTTGTTCATCTTTATGCCCTAATGTACAATAGTTTGGCATTATTTTGGTATATCTACCCCCTCCCGTTTTTGCTTGAGGAGGTATATTAACAATGTCATTTCGTTTAAAGCTCCGTGAAATATTTATCGAAAACTCTATAAATAAATGTATGTATATAAGAGTGTTTCAAGTGCGAAGGAAAGGATGTTAGTGGGGTTATCTTAATTTTGCCATTGAAATAATTATAGTAAACTTTATAAATAAATGTGTGTTTAGACACACAGACAGTCGAAGTGATATTACCAAAACCAACACTTAATAAATATTGGATTATGTCAATATGAATTTGAAACTCTGGTCAATTAGGAAAAGTCTTCTCTGGCCAATTTTTCTTAAATAAAATGCAATTTTGTGATCATTATAAAACACATTTTTTAATTGACAATCCTTGTTTTGTTCGTTAAGATCCCAGCTAGTATAAAAATAGAACTAAATATGCTGATATTTAAGATCCAATATTTTTAAAGGATTTAGAAAGTAATGATTTTTTTAATATTGTTTTGCGTCTACATTGATTTTCAAAACTTCTACATCGTTTTCTGTGCTTCAGTCTTAACTATCAACAATAGAAGAAATAATATTAACCGATTTTTTCTTGTTTTATACCCTCAATGTACATAGTAGGAGGTTATAAAACATTTGGGAATAAAGTGTAACGCATCGAAGGCGTGACTTTAGAGCCTCAGTATGTGTGAACCAACTAACCGCCTCACTACTTTTTAAGCTGTTTGAGCCATGTCTAAGGTGACCATATCTTTTTGGACGAAAAGTGGGATTTATGAATCCAAAAAGAGGGATTTGACGGGATTTTGAAGAAAAAAAGCGGGATCGTAAAAATCTAACCAAAAATGTAAACATAAAAAACTAAGCTACATAATAGTGCTATAATAGGGCTCAAGACTGTATAACTAAGCTGCGATAACAAACTCCTAAATAAAAAGTAAAATTTCACACAAAATAAATTGTCTCCAAGAGCAATATCAATGTGTGTGTGAACACAAAATTTTAAAAAATTATTTTGTGTTAAAAATATAGGGGTTTAAATATAGGTGTTAAAAATATAGCCTGGATAATTATACAGTGTAAGTCAAATTTATGGTTTATGGATAATTATACAGTGTAAGTCAAATTTATGGTTATCGAGGCTAAGTCCAAAAAAGTTAAAACAAGATGTTTTTGTTTTGAAAATTCGTTTTGATTTATATTGTAAAAGGCGACAATGTGAAAAAATATTTTTTTTGAGTAAAAAACGAACGTTTTTGTTATCACAGCTTGTAATCCCAGCGTAAAGAAAAACTGCCCTAATGTATTATAAATTATAAATTAAAATGGCTGCCTTTAGAATATTTGTGACTGGCTGACTTTGTGGGCGTACAAAACAAAAAAATCCAAATTCGAACTTTGAGGGTCACAATGGAAAAAGGAGAGAGATGATACCAATCAAACGCCTCTATTTGGAATCATGAACTTCAGGTTCTCTTGATTGTGTGGAGTGTATGTCATCAAGTACGGAAAAACTTGGTGCAAGCAGAGAACAACTTGGACTGAAAATAGCTAAATAAATAAACAATATTTAGGATATTTAAGCATTTTTTAAGATAGCTGCGGGAGTGTTTTTATACTCTAAACGTGAGTATTATGACTTTGTGCATTTGTTTGTTACACCCAAAAGGAAGAGACCCATTGTTAATTATACCGCTCGGCTTAGAATCACTTTCTGAGTCAATTTAGCAATGTCCGTCTGTCCGTGTGTACATCTATTGTTGTAATCACGATACAGGTCGCAATTGTAGCCAGAACCAAACGAAACTGTGCACAGGTTATTATTCATGTTAATCAATTTTGTTAATTAAAATAACGAATATAATCTCTTTATTTTTATATAATTTATACTATAAATATGGCAAACAATTTAAACTTCATTATATTGTTAAGGGTAAATGAATTAGTTCTGAAAAAAAAATTAAATAATTGTACTATGTACGCATGATTGATATTAATAATATTGGTGATATTGTGGCGTATGAGTTATATCACGCGAATGTTAATCATACTTGTTCAACGTGATACGGTTAGTAGAAACACTGACATATTTTGTTTGGGTTTCGAAGGTAACATAACCATATATCACAGACTTCATTCCTGTGACATAATTTAATTTCAGAGCCAAAATTTTCATACTCCTTTGAGAAAAATCAGTGCTGAGAGTAAATTCCCTTCCGATGGTCATCATTTTTGGCATCATTCAAAAGGTATTAACTTATAATTTCACACCAAAAATGTTCGAAATTTTAAAATTATTTTTTTTCATCGCGTTGGTACCTTTTGTAATCACTTTTTCCCGTTCGCCCTTTAAAAATTCCATCATTTTGCGTTTGTAAGCATTTTGAGGGACACCAAATTTCATGATTCTACAGGGTGATTTTTTAAGAGCTTGATAACTTTTTAAAAAAAAAAAACGCATAAAATTTGCAAAATCTCATCGGTTCTTTATTTGAAACGTTAGATTGGTCCATGACATTTACTTTTTGAAGATAATTTCATTTAAATGTTGACCGCGGCTGCGTCTTAGGTGGTCCATTCGGAAAGTCCAATTTTGGGCAACTTTTTCCAGCATTTCGGCCGGAATAGCCCGAATTTCTTCGGAAATGTTGTCTTCCAAAGCTGGAATAGTTGCTGGCTTATTTCTGTAGACTTTAGACTTGACGTAGCCCCACAAAAAATAGTCTAAAGGCGTCAAATCGCATGATCTTGGTGGCCAACTTACCGGTCCATTTCTTGAGATGAATTGTTCTCCGAAGTTTTCCCTCAAAATGGCCATAGAATCGCGAGCTGTGTGGCATGTAGCGCCATCTTGTTGAAACCACATGTCAACCAAGTTCAGTTCTTCCATTTTGGGCAAAAAAAAGTTGGATGTCATCTCACGGTAGCGCTCACCATTCACAGTTACGTTACGATTCGCATCATCTTTGAAGAAGTACGGTCCAATGATGCCACCAGCCCATAAACCGCACCAAACTGTGACTTTTTCTGGATGCATTGGTAGCTCTTGCAATGCTTCTGGATGATATTCGCTCCAAAATCGACAATTCTGCCTATTTACGTACCCATTGAGCCAAAAATGAGCTTCGTCGCTGAACACAATTTCTTTCTTTCTGAACTTTCTTAACAGAGCACGCATTTTGATAATAAAATTCAATGATTTGCAACCGTTGCTCGTTAGTAAGTCTATTCATGATGAAATGTCAAAGCATACTGAGCATCTTTCTCTTTGACAACATGTCTGAAATCCCACGTGATCTGTCAAATACTAATGCATGAAAATCCTAACCTCAAAAAAATCACTCTTTAGCTTCATCCGTTTATCCATTTTTATCGTGGGAATTACTAGAGTTGGGTCTGACAACGACCCTCGTTTGTAGAAATATTGCAACAATTTATTGCATATTTTTTAAGGAAATTTCTGACTTTTTCTTGCAAGTCAAAGATTTATTCATTAATAACACTCATACGCCTTAGAACAGCCTATATTAATATTACGTATACGTAACCTTTACCCAGTCAATAAATTTATATTTTCTCTATTGTACAGGCAGTTTGAGGGAATTTCTTAATACCTTGTATTGCCAACTGGTAGAATTGCAGCTTGTGTGATAGATAGTCTCTTCGTCTAAATTGAATTCTATTAATAGATCATGGTGCCAAAACTCGATGTATTTTTAGTTCATGTGTCTGCTTTTGTTAACAATGAATTGTTGCGGAGCATATGAACCTTATTAAGACTCATATGTATTAATTATATAAACCCTAACAGGCAAATATATATATAGAGATTAATTGATTCATTTGTAACAACTCAATTATTTCTTTGTCAAATTCACATGGTGATTTGCCGCCTTATCTCTCTGCCCAACTAATTAAGACTTTTTGAGTGGAACAGAATAGCGACCCTCTGAAATCTGAAAGGGTATGTTGTTTAGACCATTTTTGCAGAATAAACTTATAGTCCAGCTGGTCTGGGTTTCTTTTCTTCTTCTTTTTATAGTGGGTCAAAATTTTACTTTTGGTAGAAAGGAGCATTATAATAAGCGGAAAAGGTGTTGTAAGTTAAAGTCTGACAGAATTCTAATTGTCACAATTATATTGTGGAATTTTATAAGGATAATTTTTGTGCAAACTCTTTCCCTCCAGCTCCTCTCTTTAAGGGTGAATTTGAACCTTTTTCGAGAAAAATTAAAAAAGTCCGTTTATAAAACCTAGATTATCCAGCATTACCGATTTTCTGGAAATATTCTTTGAATTTTATATTCATCTATAGGAAACTCCTATTTCTACTTATAAAGTATACCCTGGCGTATGATTGTTTTTAATTAATTAATATTAATTATACGTTCACTTGAAAGGAAACAAACCCACCTTGTCATCTACTGCTCTTTTGAGCAATTACTACACAAGTTTAATGCCCGGCATTTGTTAAACACTTGGAAACACAGTCAGTGCATTTACCGAGCAATCAGTGTCCCCCTGTTTTGTTTTGCCCATTGTCTTTGTATATTATACTTTTTTCTTGTACTTTTTTATTGTTCCTACTCACGCTATTGTGCTGTGCCACAGCAAGGCAAGAGCCACTGTGTAATGTTGTGGAAGCACTTTGCTGCATAAAATTGCGTTTGACAATGTTTACAAAGTCTCTGTGTGAAATTCCCACTTAATTAATGGCATTGTCATGCAAAAGTAACTCAATTAAAGAAAAATAAAACACTACTCCATTATATATTGCGGCACCTCCCCCTCTCCCCAAACACTCCATGAATAAAAACTTGTAAATGGTTTACTCGTTAAGGGGGCAGCCAGCAAGTGTATGCATATGGTTTAATTTAAAAGTTCTTGTTTAGGGGGTTCCCCGCAAAAAAAATAAAACAAAGTCATACAAAACGAGTATAAAAATATTTGCTTCCAGCAACTTTTCCTATTCCTATTTAAGTTCGTCTAAAAATGTTGCGTTATCAGTTCTAGCAGGGCACATGAGTTTTTCCACGTGTTTGTTTGTTTGTGTTCATTTGAATTTCACACCACACCAATTCATCATGCGGCAAGAGCACAACTTTCATATATATTTCGGTGGCTGTGTGATAATGATGCCGCTGTTGAATGATGGATGATTTCGGGTTTTGGTGCTACTCGCTAAGCCACCCAGGAATTTATGTTAATTAATATATTTTCAGCGGAGTGTGAATGAGGAATTTGCGAAATGTTGTATCAAAACAATCTCTCGCTTTTTGTTGGCATCTAAATTGTGTTGCAGAGAAATACTTCCCAGCGAATACTTTTTATATTTTTTGTAAAAAAAATATTTTTTGTAAATTAATCCCGACTCAGACCAAAGCTGTTGCGAACTGAGTAGCCAAATCCTATATTACACAAAAGGGACAAAGTATTCTGATAAAGGTCACAAAAAATTAATATACGACAAGCCAAGCTGCTGAGAACGACGACGAATCGATCGCCACGGTCTTATTTCTCACAGAGCACTGAACAATTTGGAGACGATGTTGTGGTTTGAGTCAAAAAAGCTTATTGGAAATCCAAACTCACGATTAAACACCCAATATTAAACTTTCCTTCGACGAAAATTATTATTAAAATTATTATTAAATTATTATTAAAAATTTAAAAAATATATGCTGATTTTATGAATCTATATGTCTTAATGCACACAAAAAATATTCAAATATAGCAAATCATCATTAACCAATCAAAACTTTGAACTGGAAATTAGTTTTTGTTTGTTTGTATGGATCGAAATTTGTACATTAAACCTTCCATTTTTTCAATAATTAATCCCTCCATTTGTTCATTCATCTGTCCATACATTTGCCCCACATATCTGTACTTAAATATGGCAATCTATCTATCCATCCACCTGTACAGGCATCTGTCCATACATCTATCCGTACATCTATCCATCCATATGTACATCCATCTGTCCAGCCATATATCCATCCATCTGTCCATCCATCTCTACATATATATCTATAGCCATATGTCCATACATCTGTCTATACATTTGTCCATCCGTTTATATATTCATCTGTCTACCCATCTATCCATTCACCAATGCATCCTTCTTTATTTCTATCTGATGGATCAGTCCATCTATCTGTGCATATATCTATTCGTCTGTCCATCCATATATCTATTCGTCTGTCCATCCATCTATATAAACATCTGTCTATCCATTCACCAATGCATCCATCTGTTCATTCATCAGTCTGCCCATCCATATGTCTATTCATCTGTCCATCCATCTATATATTCATCTGTCTATCCATTCTCCAATGCATCCATCTGTTCATTCATCAGTCTGCCCATACATATGTCTATTCATCTGTCCATCCATCTATATATTCATCTGTCTATCCATTCTCCAATGCACCATCTATTCATTCATCTCTTTGTACATACAACTATACATCCATCTATCTATTCGTCTGCCCATCAATCTATCCAATCATCTGTCCATCCATTTGTCCATTCGTTACGCAGAAAAACTTTAGTCTGCGTAGCCGGTTTTGGACATACCCCAGAGGAGAAAATCTTAAACCCCGGCCGAAGGCCGGCTACTAAAGGAAGCTTTAGTCTGCGTAGCCGGTTTTGGACATACCACAGAGGAGAAAATCTTTAACTCCGGCCGAAGGCCGGCTTCTCAAAAAACTTCATGTTTCTGTCTGCGTGTTTACATATAAACTACTTTTAGGATGTACAATACATCCTCATGTGTAAACACGCCTACAGAAAACAAAATGTTTACAATTATTGCACACTTTCCCCAAAAACATTATTTTGAAGTTGAATATATCCGGTTCCAGGTGGGTTACGATTCCGTAACCCACATTGAAAGAAAGCATAAAGTGTAGGCTATAAACTGATA
This sequence comes from Polietes domitor, assembly GCA_947397865.1. NCBI lineage: Eukaryota > Metazoa > Arthropoda > Insecta > Diptera > Muscidae > Polietes > Polietes domitor. Next base: position 174,421,749 of record OX377620.1, on the reverse strand, counting down.
TTAATCATCTCTTATCTCAATATCGATCACATTTCCAGATAATTTCGATTTTACCAAAAAAAGCGGGTTCAAAATTCACTTTTTTAACGTCCATCCATCCATCCATCCATCCATCCATCCATCTATCTGTTCATTAACAGTCCATCAATTTGGCCAAACTTCTGACCATCCATTTATCTATACATCCATCAACTGTCCGCCCATTTGCCATTCATTTGTCTATACTTTTATACATAATCTGCCCATCACCAATAAATATGTCCATCCGTTTCTCTGTCAATATTCACGTCTTTCTATTCATTCATCTGCCCTTCTATTTGTGCTTCCATTACACTGTGTGTAATTTTTAAAGTCATGGAGATATAACCATATACGGACACCACTAAGTGATAAAAGACCAAAAAAAAAACCCGTGTCTCCCAGTTTTGCCCAAAGTCATGCACTTTTTTATGTGCCTCCAAAGATTTGGGGTCTCGGTGTCATTTTTGCAAAAAAAAAAACGATAATTTTCTCCGGCTCATATCTTGCAAACCGTTTGGATTTTTTTTTACTCTCTGAGGCAAAGTGGTAGCTCTTGTCATAACATATAACATAACATATAAATAAATAAAAAACTTCATCTTCAAGGTCAAAATCGCAAATGTCGTCGAACAAATCGTATAGGCTGAAGTGTATGTAGGTAGCGTATACGTGCTGTTGATAATATTACTCATACGCACTGTAGTCGGACTGACTATTAACAGAAACAGTCCTGCAACATATATTTTTCCTACCTAAACGAAAGGAAGTATGTAGTTCATATGTTTTAGGAAGTTGTTTATTGAGATCTTAGGTACATTTTTGTAGTTGATTGTTTCCTTGAATTTTGAACGGTTTGCTACCTATGGACCTGAATAGGGAAAAAGGTAAAAAAATCGATTTTTCTTTAATTTTTTTTTTTTCGATTTTGACCTTAAAGATGAAGTTTTTTGATTTTATATGTAAATTATTTTTTTTTGTTCGTGTTGCACTGTGTTATTTAATATTAAAATGAAAGACCAAGAATCTTTAGATGTCTTCTGTGTCTCCGCTCATTTACCCGCCCTTCTGGCCGACTATTTGCCTGTAAATGCCATTCATTTTTAGGGTTTCCGTTGATCTTTTCCACTGAAAAATATTATTAAAGGTCGGAAAGATATGAGTAAAATTTTTCCATTCTTCCGTCAACCATCATGTAAACACATCTAATCTTAATTTTAATTTTATTAAAATTTATTAAAATTCATAATTTAATTATAATTCGAATATAATGTAATTGTTCATCTGCCAATCCATCCATTCTATATTATCCCTCAATTGTTACCAAACATCTATATTTCTATTATTAAAGTTCGGAATGATATGAATACAATTTTTCCATTCTTCCATCAAACATCATCTAAACACATCTAATCTTAATTTTAATTTTATTAAAATTCATAATTTAATTATAATACGAATATAATGTAATTGTTCATCTGCCCATCCATCCATTCTATATTATCCCTCAATTGTTACCAAACATCTATAAATATCAAGTGTAATAAATATTAATTAAAAATAAGACAATTGTCCAAGCTAGCTTTGAACATACCTCTGGAGAGAGATTATCAAGCCCGGATAGACTTTTTTCCCATTAAAATTAATTACCTTTGGCAAAATATATTATTTTTTCAATCTTTATTACACAATACAGTGCTATTTGCAGCTGTCCTGGACAGCGCCTCGTCAATGAATTTATTTTAGCATGAATTTCCATTATGTGTTGCATAGAATGAACTGGTTCATATCAAGTTCCTTGTACGGAAATGCCAGCAGTTATTCCCTTGGCTGTCCATTCAATTCGTACATGCTGCTTGTCCTGTCCTTACATGTGGAGAGGAGGGAAACGAAATAAAATTACTTTACATATGATTTAATTCATTCTTTTGATTTGATGCTAATGCATGACAGAGCCTATTAAAGGTTGACAGCTTGAGGCGAGAGTTTTGTTGAACGAGAGAATGTCACTGGATGATGGCTTCTAATGAAAATGTCAATACACTACAGCCAGGTAATAATATATATTCTGCTGTCTGATGGCTGTTGCCCTGCCACCTGATAACAGACACCATTTCTCATTCTTTGAGTGCAATAGACGGGAAACTCTGATGGCGACAATGGTTGCTGATATTGCCAACAATGTGGGGCCCATACACATTTCATTAAATTAACAGTATGTATGTTAATGTTAGATGTGAATCGTATATGATGTAATTCATTTAGTGTGTCTTAATTTGTTTAGTACTTATAATGAGCTAAATAGATTTCGCACTTCCATTTAATAAAAGTTTGCATGTGTGCAGATGTGTTTAAATAAAGCTCCAACGAAATTATAACATAAAAATCAAAAAGTTAACGGATATTTCGTGTATTGTCGTGCTTAAATTTATAAAATCACAGAAAATCAGTAAATAAACCACTTAGTGAAGCCAAGTGTTGCAAAATGTTGTAATTTACAAAAGAAAAACTGATTCAATTCACCACACGAACTTGTGGGGATTTTGCGTATGAGTGATATTAATACCGAACGTGCTATATGGCGTATGATTATTATTAATTAATGGCGTGTTAAGTATACGCACGTCTGAACCCAATTGTGAACACATTTATTTATGTAGTGCTATTAACTCAACCATAGATTTATTGAATTGGAGGTAGGCGGACACGGACCATATAAAGAGTGATTTTTTTGAGGTTAGGATTTTCATGCATTAGTATTTGACAGATCACGTGGGATTTCAGACATGGTGTCAAAGAGAAAGATGCTCAGTATGCTTTGACATTTCATCATGAATAGACTTACTAACGAGCAACGCTTGCAAATCATTGAATTTTATTACCAAAATCAGTGTTCGGTTCGAATTTTCAGTGAATGGGCCCTAGAAAAGTTGGCAGAAAATCCGCTTTTTTATCGACAAATTTTGTTCAGCGATGAGGCTCATTTCTGGTTGAATGGCTACGTAAATAAACAAAATTGCCGCATTTGGAGTGAAGAGCAACCAGAAGCCGTTCAAGAACTGCCCATGCATCCCGAAAAATGCACTGTTTGGTGTGGTTTGTACGCTGGTGGAATCATTGGACCGTATTTTTTCAAAGATGCTGTTGGACGCAACGTTACGGTGAATGGCGATCGCTATCGTTCGATGCTAACAAACTTTTTGTTGCCAAAAATGGAAGAACTGAACTTGGTTGACATGTGGTTTCAACAAGATGGCGCTACATGCCACACAGCTCGCGATTCTATGGCCATTTTGAGGGAAAACTTCGGAGAACAATTCATCTCAAGAAATGGACCGGTAAGTTGGCCACCAAGATCATGCGATTTGACGCCTTTAGACTATTTTTTGTGGGGCTACGTCAAGTCTAAAGTCTACAGAAATAAGCCAGCAACTATTCCAGCTTTGGAAGACAACATTTCCGAAGAAATTCGGGCTATTCCGGCCGAAATGCTCGAAAAAGTTGCCCAAAATTGGACTTTCCGAATGGACCACCTAAGACGCAGCCGCGGTCAACATTTAAATGAAATTATCTTCAAAAAGTAAATGTCATGGACCAATCTAACGTTTCAAATAAAGAACCGATGAGATTTTGCAAATTTTATGCGTTTTTTTTTAAAAAAAGTTATCAAGCTCTTAAAAAATCACCCTTTAGTTGGATAATCACTCTCGAACTGATTTTAATTTGCCATTTGGCAAAATGTTAGTAGTTAGAATCCAAATTGCTAATCTTTGGCTCTTTATTTAAACATATAACACTGTGGAACAATATTAAATTTCTGCGAAAATAACAAGGTTCTGATAACGGATTTTGGAATATTCAAAATTCAATTATGCCATCGTACACAATTTCTCCTTTAAACGTATGATGAATAATAATTAATTAATAACAATCATACGTTGGTTGAAGTAGAGCTGTGTGTAGGCCCAAATTACTGATCTTTGGCTCTTTATTTACACATATAACACTGTGGAACAATATTAAATTTCTTCCAAAATAACAAGGTTCTGATAACGGATTTTGGATTATTCTAATTCAATTATGCCATCATACACAATTTTTACTTTAAACGTATGCTGCATAATAAATATTATTAATAAATAACAATCATACATCATGTTATACCTCTTGCTTAGCAAGGATTATTTCTTCTATTTAAAATATATTCAAAGCATAAGTAGGACCTTTGGAGAAAGCCAGTTTGGAATGTTAGTAAACCATAGATATAATTAAAAAATCAAGATATCAAAAAGTAATAATTAAATAAAAACTAGTCAATTAATAATAAGGGAAATTCTTGGGAGAAATCCGTTTTAAATAGCCGAAAAGCTGTAGCTATTAGGTAGAGTTTTTTTCTTTGAACGTATGATTAATAATAATTAATTAATGACAAGCATACGTCATATATATCTCCGAACTAAAAATTCACATAAGGCAATAAGACATGCAAAGATAAAGTATAGGACGAACAATGACTTTTTAATTTAATATCATTTGTGTGGGAGGTATCAGAAGGGCATTGGCAATTTCGCCCATCTTCGAACTTTAACTAAGTTTGGGCAAAATATTACCATATGCGTAGTTGGAAATGATTCCTTAACTCAATTCGGACAGACAGAAGGGCGGACATTTTAAAGATAAAGAAATGTTCCTTAAAACTAGTAAAAGGACTGAATTACACAGTATTACCGATTCAAGGTCGTCGACTTTGCGTAGAAGTCAACCTACACGCCGACCTATTATTATTCTTTTAAATAAATTGTAATGTTTCTTTCATAGGTGAAATATTGGAAAAATTAAAATAATATTAAAACATGTAAGGAAAGGCTAAAGTCGGGCGGAGCCGACTATATGACACACTCCACTTTCTATCCGAATACAATTCAATTCGGTAAAAAAGTGAAAACGGGAAAATTTTTTGTATGTTTCCTAATCACAGGCTAATATGACCTGGTCCAATTTGTCAAATCGAGAATAATATTTGCAACGGTGCTATATCATGGAATGAAGTGACTAACTTTCACAATAAGTTCTTCCAGTTGAAGTGTGACGTGTTATGCTCAATTTTAAGAAATTCTCTGAAAATACGAGTTTTCTGGGGGAACGAAATTTGTATGAGAGCTATATGTAAATCTGAACCGATGTGACCCTTTTTCACCATAGGTGTTCCTAATTTAAATATAAGATGTTTTGCCAATTTTGAAGAAAATCTGTTAAAATATGTGGTTTCTATAGCGGAAAAAGTCGAATTGGGAGCGAAATTTGTATGGGAGCTATATATAAATCTGAACCGATCTGACCTATTTTCACCACAGGTCTTCCTAGTTTAAATATAGGATGTTTTGCCAATTTTGAAGACAATCTGGTAAAATATGTGGATTCTAGAGCGGAAAAATTCAAATTGGGAACGAAATTTGTATGGGAGCTATATATAAATCTGAACCGATCTAACACATTTTTACCACAGGTGTTTCCAGTGGAAATATAAGGTGTTTTGCGAATTTTGAAGAAAATCTGTTAAAATATGTGGATTCTAGAGCAGAAAAATTCAAATTGGGAACGAAAGTTGCATGGGAGCTATATATAAATCTGAACCGATCTGACCTATTTTCACCACAGGTCTTCCTAGTTTAAATATAAGATGTGTTGCCAATTTTGAAGACAATCTGGTAAAATATGTGGTTTCTATAGCGGAAAAATTCAAGTTGGGAGCGAAATTTGTATGGGAGCTATATATAAATCTGAACCGATCTAACACATTTTTACCACAAGTGTTTCCAGTTGAAATATAAAATGTTTTGCCAATTTCGAAGAAAATCTGTTAAAATATGTGGTATCTAGAGTGAAAAGGGTCAAATCGGGAGTGAAATTCGTATGGGGGCTATATCTAAATCTGAACCGATTCGCCTCAAATTAAATAGCGTTCGTGCTTGTTCCGAAAAACTTCATTGTGCAAAGTTTCGTTTGGTTCTGGCTACAATTGCGACCTGTATCGTGATTGCAACAATAGATGGACACACGGACAGACGGACATTGCTAAATCGACTCAGAAAGTGATTCTAAGCCGATCGGTATATTAACAATGGGTCTATCTCCCTTCCTTTTGGGTGTTACAAAGAAATGCACAAAGACATAATACTCTCGTGGAGTGTATAAAAACACTCCCGCAGCTATCTTCAAAAAATGCTTAAATATCCTAAATATCGTTTATTTATTTAGCTATTTTCAGTCCAAGTTTTTCCGTACTTGATGCCTCTGGACCAATTATAACTATTTACAATCGTAACACTCCACACAATCAGGAGAACCTGAAGTTCATGATTCCAGACAGAGGCGTTTGATTGGTATCATCTGTCTCATTTTTCCATTGTTACCCTCAAAGTTCGAATTTGGATTTTTTTGTTTTGTACGTCCACAAAGTCAGCCAGTCACAAATATTCTAAAGGCAACCATTTTAATTTATAATACATTAGGGCAGTTTTTCTTTAAGCCGTGATAACAAAAAACGTTCGTTTTTTACTCAAAAAAAATATTTTTTCACATTGTCGCCTTTTACAATATAAATGTGAATATCAAAACAAATTTTCAAAAAAAAAAAAAAAAAACAAGTAAGGAATGTTAAAGTTGGGCGTGACCGACTATATGATACCCTACACTACCCTCTGGTGTAGGATATAAAAAGGTCGTTTCATTTGAACCGGGTGATATATGTTATATATTCATAATAGAAATTACGTTTCTTCAATTTTCAAAATCTGAAATACAAAAAAAATTAAAATTTTTTCTTTGCCTTATGAACAAATACGTAAAAATGTGTTTGAAAAACATAAAAACAAAAAATACAAATTTTAATTTAAAAACTTAAAAATCGATAAATACGAAAAGTAATCAACTTTATGCCGATTTCTAAAATATATTCGTTATCCCAATTGAATTGAATTGAATGTTAACATTTCATAATAATCCTTAGACCCTTGTCTAATTTTGGTTTTTTACAGAACTCGAAAATGTTTACTAGAACAAAAGTTATTGAATTTTGCCCGACGGATTTTGATTCTGAACCACTGTGCGACGTCGGCTTTAGGCAATGTGCTATTTATGCACTCTTAAAGGGACCTTCTATAGTCAAGTGATTAATTTGTTTACAAATAAATTTCCCCCTCATTTTCTGAATAAACTTCCACTTCAAACCTATGAAAAATATCTGGGGCTAGTGCAAAAATAATTACTTTTCATTTAATCAAATATTAACATTCACTTTGTTTTCATTTGCTTTATTTATATATCGATTAAATATTGCCCGTCATAGTTGCCACAAACATGTTCCAATATTCATTCATTTTCCCGCTGCGTATGATGAATATGCAAATTTCCAGCAGCACTCAACCGCCCTCCTAAACATCTCCTATTAATATCAATCATACGCCACACAAACCAATTACATGTTTATCCCAAAAACCCCATTAATTATTACATTACGAATGAGTAAATAATGAATATACATTTCCAGCGGACTTCCACAACAAATAAACAATTTAAAACTTCACATATCATAGGTAACATATCTATGAAAAGTTAAGCAATAAGCCAAAGCTTAAATATAAATATGATTGATGTCAAATGAAAATTCCCAAAGACATATAAAGACGTAATCAAGCTGGTATTTAAATATTCTTCTTATGTGGCCATATGCTACTCAAAACATTGAATTATTTATTCTCAGCTTTAAATAAATAGCATTACTACCAAAGGCCATAAATCAAATCTGCTAAACATGAGCTATTTATTTTACTCTTTAATAACATTGTTGTCCTTGGCCTTTAGATTACATTTCCTGGGATTACATTTCAATTAATATCTGTTGAAGAAATAATGCCAATTTTCTTTAGCCCGTATTTATGTCTTTGCGTCGGTAATTAATTTCTTTAGTGGTCTTGTTGCTAGAGAATTATTGGGGAATTTCTCCACACCCCTTCTCTGCCCCTTCCTCTCTCTCTCTCAGCCATTTGTACCACTTAGACAGTCATGAAGAAAAATCATTAGTATTTCGAGCATCGTTCGAGGATATCCGCAAATCATGTAACAGTTGTGGCTAAATTAGTACAATATCATTAATATAATTTATTTTTGCACAACAGTTATGTAAGATTGATTGGGAGGAGGGAAGGTAGCACCAAGGGCAGCAAATCACCATGTGAATTTGTTAAGGAACTAATTGAGTTGTTATAGATGAATCAATTAATCTCTCCACGCGTTAAGGCTTATATAATTAATATATGTCTTAATGTCTCAATAAGACTCATATGCTCCGCAACAATTCATTGTTAACAAAAGCAAACGGACATGAACTAAAAATACATCAAGTCACTGACCAATGCTCTAATAATAGAATGTAATTTAATTGAAGAGTCTGTCTATCAGTTTCTGGCAATTGGCAATGAAAGGTATTGAGAAAGGGACGGCAGTCGACACAAATGTGTAAGGAAAATATAAATATATTGACTGGGTAATGGCGACGTATACTTGATATTAATATAGGGTGTACTGAGGCGTATGAGTGTTGTTAATGAATAATTCGTTGACCAGACATTTTTCTTAAAAAATAAGCAATAAATTGCTTCAATATTTCTACAAACGAGGGTCGTTTTTAGACCAAACTCCAGAAATTCCCACGATAGCCTTGTGAGAGTCTCACCAATATTGTCACAGTTAGTTTTTGTTCGTATTCTTTCCATAAAGAGATGTGCGAGTCTTGTCTGTTGTAAACACACGAGCTGAGTTTCTGGCAGTTTGGCAATGAAAGGTATTGAGAAAGGGACGGCAGTCGACACAAATGTGTAAGGAAAATATAAATATATTGACTGGGTAATGGCGACGTATACTTGATATTAATATAGGGTGTACTGAGGCGTATGAGTGTTGTCAATGAATAATTCATTGACCAGACATTTTTCTTAAAAAAATAAGCAATAATTGGCTTCAATATTTCTACAAACGAGGGTCGTTTTTAGACAAAACTCCAGAAATTCCCACAATAGCCTTGTGGGAGTCTCACCAATATTTTCACAGTTATTTTTTTCGTATTCTTTCCCTAAAGAGATGTCAGAGTCTTTTCTGTTGTAAACACACGAACTGAGTTTCTTGCAATTGGCAATGAAAGGTATTGAGAAAGGGACGGCAGTCGACACAAATGTGTAAGGAAAATACAAATATAGTGACTGGGTAATGGTGACGTATACTTGATATTAATATAGGGTGTACTGAGGCGTATGAGTATTGTTAATGAATAGTTCGTTGACAATCAAGTAAAAGCCAGACATTTTTCTTAAAAAATAAGCAACAAATTTCTTCAATATTTCTACAAACGAGGGTTGTTTTTAGACCAAACTCCGGAAATCCCACGAAAGCCTTGTGGGAGTCTCACCAATATTTGTACAGTTAGTTTTTCTCGTATTCTTTCCATAAAGAGACGTGAGAGCATTGTCTGTTGTAAACAGTGTTTGCCGGGTGAAGGTGGGGTATCCCCTCTTACAATATTGCGAGTAATTAAATCATTAAAACTCATTTCGTATCTACGATATATTATTACACATTATTATTCATAACAGGCAACAATTAAAAATCCCCAAAATTCAATTTATTTCCGCATTATGAATAAATTACACGGTTTTATAGCCAAAAAATTATATTTATTATTATTAAATTAATGTATTATTATTCGTTGTTTTATTCGATGTTGTTCACATGAATTTCCACAACATATGCACACACAATTTCGTAATATCACAATAGTGGCCAACGGAAACCACATATCCCGGAAACTGTCAAATTTAACACAATAATCATGTGTTCGACACTGATTACTCTAATTAAAGCATTAATATGATATGTTAAGCTAATATGTTGGCGGATGTAAATGTACGCTTGGTAGTGTATTACATATATTTGATTTGTGGCTTAATCAAATGACGGAAGGCATTCTGTTAATTATTTTTGCAATTAGATATTTATTAGCAAACATATACACATCTTGGACTATTAAATACGAAAAAATGAGACAGCAAATATCTTTTAATTTGTTTCGTTGACTGCTTCACTACTCACTACTTCCACTATAAGTTGAGAACGAACTGTCCAATCTAATCTAGTAAAGGATCTATTTAAAGATTAATGTATGTTTTTTCTATTTATTCAGTCTATGGAAATTCAATTAATAACAGACAATTGCTTTATAAAAAAAATTAATAAATTTGTAATTTTAAAATTTTCCGCATGCGAAAAAAGGTGTGGAAAAATTGGCACAAAAAGAATAAAAATAATCAATATACAAATAATATGCATATTTTTCTTAAGAATATCAACAATAATATAATACTAGATTAGAGGATACGGCCTTTAAAGTGAGAGTCCTTATTAATTATTTGCATTTTCTGTATTTCCAAATTGAGGAGCTAATTTTACTTATTAGGCTAAAACTTCCATTTATGGATTTTCGTTTAAAAGGATTTGTTTTCATAACTTGTCGTGAAACTTTATCAGAATATTAGGCTTTTAAAGAAATCTTTCGCTAAATATATCCACAAAAAAAATAAAATTTTGTGGAGCTCATTAGACCAAAGTACACAGAAAAATGTTTACAAAATTTCCTAGTGAAAATATAATAATATAAAATAATATAATTGTCATATTTATTTATGAATTTCCCTTTAAAATGAATTGTTTTATACACTAAAGATCACTATATGTGTGGAAAAACTAATTTTCTCTCATATTTGGGGTATGTATTCAATTTCCGCGAATCGAAACCGGAAAATAGTTGTTGTATATAGTATAGTTATAGTTGTCGTGAAACTTATCTAAATATAAGGCTTTTAAAGATATGTTTCTCTAAATATATCCACAAAAATATAATAATATACATTTTATTTTCTAATATTCAAAAAATTACTGGAAATTCGGACAGATATTAATATTACCTTTTTGAAATAGTTGCATATATTGAGGTCATTGCGAATGTATTCTATGTACTTGGAAAGTACAACGATATTACCCACTTACGCCATAGATGTTTACACTTGAACTTATAATGTACTGTGACAATTTTGAGGTAAATCGGTTAAAATATCGGTCTTCAATTTCAAATCGAGAGCGAAATTTGCATGGAGATATATATATCAAAATCTGAACCGATCTGAATCACTTTCATCATAGATGTTTCTAGTTCAATTATAAGGTACTGTGCCTAATTTGAAGATAATCGAGTTAAATATGTGATTTCTAGAGCGGAAAAATTGTTAGAATAGGACAATAAAAAAAGTACAGGCCGACTTTGATTAAAAGCTAAATTGCTAAATCGAGCCAAAAAACGATTCTGAGCCGATCTGTATAATAAACGAGATAGATCTTGTTTCCTCTTGTGTTGAGCACAAAAATATAATACCCTAGTGGAGGTAATTTAGTAAAAAATAAAAAAATATTTTGTATACACTTCACGAGAGTATTATGTCTTTGTGCATTTGTCTGTAACACCCAAAAGGAAACGAGATAGACCCATTGTTAATTATACCGATCGACTTAGAATCACTTTTTGAATCGATTTAGCAATGTTCGTCTGTCTGTCCGTCCATCTATTCTTGTAATCACGATACAGGTCGCAATTGTACACAGAACCAAATGAAACTTTGCACAACTAAGTTTTTCGGGATAAGAACGAACGCTATTTAATTTGAAGAAAATCGGTTCAGATTTAGATATAGCCCCCATACGAATTTCACTCCCGATTTGACTCTTTTCACTCTAGATACCACATATTTTAACAGATTTTCTTCAAAATTGGCAAAACATCTTATAGTTCAACTAGAAACATCTGTGGTAAAAATGGGTCAGATCGGTTCAGATTTATATATAGCTCCCATACAAATTTCGCTCCCGATTTGATTTATTCCGCTCTAGAAACCACAAATTGTATCAGATTGTCTTCAGATTTTGCAAAACATCTTATTTTTCAACTAGCAACACCTGTGGTAAAAATGTGTTAGATCGGTTCAGATTTATATATAGCTCCCATACAAATTTCGCTCCCGATTTGATTTTTTCCGCTCTAGAAACCACATATTGTATCACAGTGTCTTCAAATTTGGCAAACTATCTTATATTTCAACTAGAAACGCCCGTGATGAAAATGGGTCAAATCGGTTCAGATTTATATATAGCTCCCATACAAATTTCGCTCCAAATTTGACTTTTTCCGCTCTATATACGACATATTTTAACAGATTTTCTTCAAAATTGGTAAAACATCTTATAGTTCAACTAGAAACACCTGTGGTAAAAATGGGCCAGAACGGTTCAGATTTATATATAGCTGCCACACAAATTTCTGTCCCGATTTCACTTTTTCCACTCTATAAACCACATATTTTAACAGATTTCTTTTAAATCTTTCAAAATATCTTATATTTCAACTAGAAATACCAATGGTGAAAATGGGTCAGATCGGTTCAGATTTACATATAGATCCAATACAAATTTCGCTCCCGGATAGACTTTTTCCGCCCCAGAAACCACAAATTTTCTCCGAATTTCTTTGAAGTGACCACAAAACGTTATATTTGAAGTGGAAGAACTTATTTTGAAAGATAGTCACTTTATTCCATGTTTGGATATAGCCCCGATACAAATATTCTTTTCGATTTGAAAAATTGGACCAGGTCATATTAGCCTATGATAAGGAAACATACAATAATTCTTCCCGTTTTCACTTTTTACCGAGTTGAATTGTATTCGGATAGAAAGTGGAGTGTATAGTATAGTCGGCCCCGCCCGACTTTAGCCTTTCCTTACTGGAATGCATAATGCATAATTTTGAAGGCTTTGCGAAGCTATACTATGTATATAGAATGATAATGAAATGAATATTTGTCCAATACAGTTAAATCTTAGTATTATTAGTTGTATTTTAACTCTTGATTTAAGAATACCGAGTGTATGATTGATATTATGGTTAAAGGCACGAAGAGCGTATGATTAATAATAATTTAAATTGCCTTGGAACGTATTAGTATTTTTAATTAACTATAAAATGTTATTCATACTTGATGTGCCAAATTACATTTCGCCAGAAATAGAAGCCTGTTTCGAGGACCTTTGGAAAGTAACAAAGCATTTGATCATCCCTGGAAAAATGTATCGATCTGAATCACGTTGTACAAAATATTGATAGATAATTTATTTACGACGGACTTATCGCATAACCTTCGTATGTTATACTGCCTGCAGATATTTCTGTCGTCCATGCAGACTGAGTCATAAATTAATTGATTCTAATAACGCTGTGAATGTTCGAAAAATTTCGATGAACGAGACCATATGCACATGAAACTAGAGATTGTATGATGAAAACGACTTGAACGAGACCATAAACATATGAGACTAGAGATTGTATGTAGAAAAATAGTGTTCTCAGGTTTTTAATTGATTATATTTTTTCAATTTAAACAGGACTTTTACTTTCCACAAGATAAACTAGTTTTAATAATTTATTTTGGTACTTCTACGTGCCATACATAGGTGTTATGGGTATCAAATGAAAGAAAATAATATCTGTTAAAAATACTTTAAACATAATTAAAAATGTTCTATCAGTATTAGTTTAGTATTAACAACCATTTCTAGTTCGTCCCCTTATTTATTTAGATTATACTTTTTAAGTGGGAAAACTTGAAATGGTTGGTTGGTAAAAAACGATGCACTATATCGACATCATTCATTTGATCGGTGACTTATAGTTAAATTTGATGTAGAATACTTTTGCCATTCAGGCAACCCCCTAAAATTCAGTTTTGTTAGAGAGATTTGCTTTAATTCGTCGAAAGGACGAAGTTAAGTTGAGTTTTCAATTTTGGTGTCTGCAGCGACTTATAGTAGAATTTTATGGCAAATATTTTTGTACAATATTTTGACCCCCCCTTTAACCACTGTTTTGTGTTTGTGTTTTTTACACTTTTGCACAAAAGGGACCAAAAAGACCCCTATGTGGGGGAGCTAGATGGTTAAAATGTTCCACAAAAGTATTACTCGTAGTGTTTTGAGTAATATTGCTGAACACTTCCTATATTTAAAATGTAAGGATCACAAGGTTTTTTATGACGGTTCATCATAAGAATGAGCAAAAGTTCGAAATTTTTACACTTTTGCACAAAAGGGACCAAAAAGACCCTTATGTGGAGGGGCTAGATGGTTACAATTGTCCACAAAAGTTTTCCCCGTAGTGTTTTAAGTAATATTGCTAAATACATCCTATACTTAAATTTGATGATCCCAAGGTTTCCTATGATGATTCGTTATAAGATTGAGCAAAATTTGACCATTTTTACACTTTTGCACAAAGGGACCAAAAAGACCCTTACCTAGGGGAGCTAGAGGGTCAAAATATTCCACAAAAATGTTTCCGGTGGTGTTCTAAGTAATTTTGTGGAATACACCCTATACATAAAATGTATGTAAGGATCACAAGGATTCCTATGTCGGTTCCTCGTACGAATGTGTAAAAGGGGTCATTTTTTACACTTTTGAACAAAGTGATCAAAGGAACCTTATATTGAGGAGCTGGAGGGTTAAAGTTGTCCACAAAAATTTTCCTCGTAGTGTTGTAAGTAATATTGCTGAACACGTCCTGCACTTCAAATGTAAGGATCACAATGTTTCCTATGTCGACTCAACTTAAGAATATACAGAAGGGGGTAATTTTTACACTTTTGCACAAAAGGTACCAAAGGGACCCTTATATTGAGGAGCTGGAGGGCTGAAATTGTCCACAAAAATTTTCCTCGTAGTGTTTTATGAAATACTGCTGAACACATGTGATACTTAAAATGTAAGGATCACTAGGTTTCCTATGCAAATTCATCATAAGAATGTGAAAAGGGGCCAATTTTTACACTTTTGCACAAAAGGTACCAAAAACCCCCTATATTGAGGAGCTAGAGAGTTAAAATGTTCCATAAAAATGCTCCTCGTAGTATTTTAAGTAATATTGCTTAACACATGTGATACCAAAAATGTAAGGAATTCAAGGTTTCCTATATCGATTCATCATAAAAATGCGCAAAAGGGTTCATCATAAGAATAAGCAAGGTTTCACCAAATCAATACACGTATATTCTTTTTTTACCCACTCTATTATTTTTTTTTTTTGTAATTTGTGTGATAGAAATTTTCTAGTTTTCTATTTCCATTAAATATAATTGGTATAATTTGATTTGAGTGATTTCAATGTAGGCCAGACAAAGAATGCATTCTTTTCCCCCACTGGCTCTTAATAGATTAAATTTGTCTTTTGTGAGGCAGACCTAAACCAAGACACCAAGACGAGCATTTCTTCTGTTTATTGTCCAGAGACACAAGAATATTTTTATTGAATTCTACGCTGACATAGAAGACAATTCATTTAACAATTAATAACAACAAAGGCAATACAAAACAGAGTCGGTTCCACACCACCACCCCTCACATTTTTTTGCTCTGTTTGTCTTTCCTAAATTAAATGGAGGAGCGGTTTGTGGAACGACACATTTATTTAAGGTTGAAGATTACTATTTTGTTGGGATAATATCCTGGAAATGTATAAATAATGGCCGCTGTAAAATTAGTTGCCTATTTGTACGATTTGTTCGGGACCTTTTCCGTTTCATCTCCTCCCGTCATTTTTTTATTTTGTTTAGGGGGGACTTCCGTTCGAATCGTGTAGTATATTGTTGACCATAAATTTGGTGAAATCATACAATTATTTGCACTTGTTGTTAATGGACCTGGGTCATTCTGGCCATTTGTCAATTCATTTTCAGCCGCTTGCCTTTGACATTTAAAGCCCTCTGTGTTGCGACTATTTTTAAATTATTGATTTTTTTTCATTCGTCTCCATGAATGCTAAGTGAATACGAAATGACTCGCAGCAAATAGGACTCGAGTAGTGGGAAGAGTACGAATCTTTGCCATAGGCCACCTGCTAAGCTTGCCACGTGTTCGTTAGGCCAACCAACACAACAAGGACATAACTCTCTCCCTCCCTCTCTCCCGCTCACTATCCCTCTGTGGATAAGGTTGAAAGATTTCCTTATCGACTTCAAAGAAAATTTCCAGGAAATTGTTATTTCTTCATAAGCGGAAACACAACGTGGAAATTACTTTATCTGCGGCCGAGGGAAAAATTCAAACCAGAAGCATAAACCACCAACAGATGCTATGAAACGGAAAGGTTTTGATATACGGCCGTAGCAAACCTAAGAAAATATTGTTCTTTAGTTTGGGTTAAATGTATAGCAGTTTAAACAGAAAAGCAGAAAAACAAAAAATTCGGGCAATCATTTCCAAATTTGTCCCCTTTTTTAAGCAAACGCCATGTGTCCAGTTTGGACAAAAAAACACTCATAATTTCCTAATATTTTCCCACAATTTCATGCCATTCGTTCGGCCCTTAACCGCAACCTAAACTCGCTCAAACCCATGGTTCGCTCGTTGGCCTTTAATAAACTCAGGCAAACAGACCAAAACACGACAAATGCCTTAGCCAAGGCATCAGATATTAGGTTGGCCCTAAGCGTTAGGCAGATGTTAGATTTGTAATCAACGTTGTTCTTCAAACCCACAGTCGCCTTAAATTATTGCATTGTGGAAAAAAATATTTTAAATTTATGTGCCAGATATTGATGAAATTTGGAGGAGAAATGTGAACAAATCTTTTCGACTTAAGATTATTTTTAAAGGCACGAGCGGATAACGCTGTCAGAGTTTCAAAGCAGAATTTGAAAGTATTTTTACTCCTTTTTACCTCCTCTATTTTGCCTACAGACGTACATCATCCGGTTCAAGTGTAATTTGCACTGTAATAATTCGATCAAACCTATTTCGGGTCCACAAGAGGGCGCTAAAATTTTTGTGAAAATAAAAAAAATTCTCAAATAGGCATCGATTTATATTTATTGTAACTGAGATAAAACAAGTAAACTTTTTATACCCTCCACCATGGATTGCATTCCACAGATGCTGTAGATTTTCGTACAGGTTCAGTAATATTACAGGAAAATATAATTTTTTTTAAATAGCCAAACAGAAAAAATACAAATATTGAAAAAATAATTTTATAAATAAATATAATGTTTTTATTATTTCAAACCACGCTTATGTATATAAAAATAATACTTCAAGTCAATTCAAAACAAGTAAGGAAAGGCTAAAGTCGGGCGGAGCCGACTATACGATACACTCCACTTTCTATCCGAAATCAATTCAACTTGGTAAAAAAGTGAAAACGGGAAGAATTTTTGTATGGTTCCTAATCATAGGCTAATATTACCAAGTTGTCAAATCGGAAATATTTATATCGGTGCTATATCCAAACATGAAATATAGTGACTAACTTTCACAATAAGTTCATCCAGTTCAAATATAACTCATTTTGTGAAAATTCGTGCTTTCTGGTGCGGAAAAAGTCTATCCGAAATTTGTATGGGAAATTTTTGAGGCGAAATTTGTATGGAAGCTATATGTAAATCTGAACAGATGACCCATTTTCACAATGGGTGTTTCCAGTTGAAATATGAGATATTTTGAACGATTTGAAGAAGATCTGTTAAAATATGTGGTTTTTAGAGGGGAAAAAGTGAAATCGGGAGTGAAATTTGTGTGGGAGCTATATATAAAACTGAACCGATCTGACCCACTTCGCCTAATTTGATGAGGATCTGTTAAAATATGTGGCTTCTAAAACAGAAAAACTCTAATCGGGAGCAACATTTTAATGGGAGCTATATATAAATCTGAACCGATATGACCTATTTTCACCATAGGTGTTCCTAGTATAAATATAAGATGTTTTGCCAAATCTGAAGACAATCTGATACAATATGTGGTTTCAGGAGCGGAAATAGTCAAATCGGGAGCGAAATGTGTATGGGGCTATATCTAAATCTGAATCGATCTGACCTATATTCACCATGGTTGCTTCTAGTGGAAATATAAGGTTTTTTGCCAAATCTCAAGACAATCTGATACAATATGTGGTTTCTAAAGCGCAAAAAGTCAAATCGGGAGCGAAATTTGTATGGGGGCTATATCTAAATCTGAACCGATTTAATGCATTTTTAACACAGATGTTTCTAGTAGAATTATAAGGTAATGCAAGGTAATTTGAAGCAAATCAAGTGAAATATGTGGTCTCTAGAGCGGAAAATGTCAAATCGGAAGCGAAATTTGTATGGGAGCTATATCTAAATCTGAACCGATTTAATGCATTTTCAACACAGATGTTTCTAGTAGAATTATAAGGTAATGCAAGGTAATTTGAAGCAAATCAAGTGAAATATGTGGTCTCTAGAGCGGAAAATGTCAAATCGGAAGCGAAATTTGTATGGGAGCTATATATAAATCTGAACCGATCTAACACATTTTTACCACAGGTATTTCTAATTGAAATATAAGATGTTTTGCCAATTTTAAAGAAAATCTGTTGTAATATATGGTATCTATAGTGAAAAGAGACAAATCGGGAGTGAAATTCGTATGGGGGCTATATCTAAATCTGAACCGATTTTCTTCAAATTAAATAGCGTTCGTCGTTGTACCGAAAAACTTCGTCGTGCAAAGTTTCATTTGGTTCTGTCTACAATTGCGACCTATATTGTGATTACAAAAATAGATGGACAGACGGACGGAAGGACGGACACACAGACATTGCTAAATCGACTCAAAAAGTGATTCTAAGTCGATCGGTATAATTAACAATGGGTCTATCTCGTTTCCTTTTGGGTGTTACAAACAGATGCACAAAGCCATACTACTCTCGTAGAGTGTATAAAAAATAAATATATATATATTTTTTTTTAAAAAGTGGATAGATATGGTAGATAGTGGGTGCTACAGTTGGGTGTATTTCCATTCTATTTAAAATTTTGAAAATCCATTATCATAAGTACATAGTGCAAAATAACCTAACTTCATGATTCAACCAATTTTTGCTGTAAAAGTAAAAACTACGAATTTGGAAAAATATTTTTATTTTGCGTGTCTATGCAATCAGAGGAATGTATACACAGAATTCCATGATTCCAGCTGCGCCCATTTGGTTGGTACCATTTTTATCCCCCTTTTTCCTATTTTACCCCCTTAAGAGTACCACTTTCTAAAATCCCTTTATTTGATGTGTCTATGCAATAAGAGAGATGTACACTAGGGCGTACCTCAAAAAAAAAGTTCGCCGTACACCTTCGAATATGAAGTATTATTGAAAGGTAGTTTCAAAAAAAAAAATTTTATTTTTTTATGCCGAACGTAGGGGTCGCGCTTTTACATTTTTCTATATAACTTGTATTTATAAACGGATTTTAAAGTGTGATACATCGATGTTTTTGTCTCGACGAGGCCGATTTTTCAGTTGCTACTACCCTAATGTACCACTCTAATAATCGAAAATTAAAGCTCGCATAAAATCATGAATCATGTTTGAGCTCAATGACTTCAAAGACAAAAAAATCGAACAAAAACATCGATGTATCACACTTTAAAATCCGTTTATAAATGCAGAAGTTATATAGAAAAATGTAAAAGCGCGACCCCTACGTTCGGCATAAAAAAATAAAAAAAATTTTTTTGAAACTACCTTTCAATAATACTTCATATTCGAAGGTGTACGGCGAACTTTTTTTTTTTACTTGTAACCTGGTACGCTCTAATGTACACGCCCAACTTCATCATTCTAGTAGGTCGTTTAATTGGTACTATTTTTATCCCTCTGTATCCCCTGCAAGTACGAATTTGGAAATAACCTTTTATTTTTCGTGTCTACACAGTGAGAGAAATGCATATTCCGAATTTCATGACTATAACTGTGGTCATTTGGTTGGTACTATTTTCATCACTTTTTCCCTTTTAGCCCTAAAAGTACGAATTTCGAAAAATCCGTTTATTTTACGACTCTAAGACACATTTATGTAAAATTTGGATGTCCTAGCTCCTTTCGTTTAGATGCTAGCGTGCTTTCAACAGACGAACAGACGGACAGACGGACGGACGGACGGACATGGCTAGATCGTCTTAGAATTTTATGACGATCAAGAATATATATACTTTATAGGGTCTCAGGTCGATATTTCAAGTTGTTACAAACGGAATGTCAAAGTTATATAAATTTAAAATTCACAGAATTTTTAAGAATAGTTTAGAAATATTTTGGATTCAGAAAAAAATCCCACAAGGCTTGCGCCTTGATATATCGTTAAAATTGGAGATTTTAAGCTAAAATTACAATAATAATTATCAAAATGTCACAAAATTGTATCTAAAATAAATAAGAACAATAAAAAATAGTTTCTGGAATCTCTTTGAATTTATCCTGCGTTGTGCCCACGATTAGGTTAAGAGAAAAAATTATCAACTATAAGGTTATAGTGTATAGTAATGTATAGTACTTATCCAGTATAGAACTTATGAAAGATTTAAATTTACCTAGGATAGAGACATTTGTGTGGGAGGTAAAGCGTAAATATTTTGTAGGTTTAAAGTAATTACAAAAACCTTTTCAAATATCAAATTGCAAATGATTTTGACTACCCGTATGAATGTTATGTCGATTTTATTGCAACCAAAGTTTATGCTAAGGAAAGGCTAAAGTTAGGCGAGGCATACTATATGATACCCATTACAATTTAATTCGAGGAAAAAAGTGATATCGGGAACGATTTTTGTATGGGTACTAAAATGTGAAATATGGGAGATGTTTCAAGTTAAAATATAGGGTCCGCTATCTAACGTTTTTTTTCAACTATTCAACCGTTGGGCTATTATTTGTGGGGTGCCCTCAACAGCCATTTGAATCAAATTATTTTCCATTATTAACCAGAAGGATTGTACTTTCAAATAAAAAAGAAATTTGAGAAAATATTCAGTAGTTTTTTTTATAGCATTTAAAAAAAAAGTTGTTTGGTGGACCCTATATAAAGTTTTGTACCAAATTTGAAGATAATCGGTTAAAATATGTGGTCTCTAGAGCGGCAAAAGTCAAATCTAGAGCGAAATTTGAACCGAACCAAATCTGAACCGATTTGCTTCAAATTGAATAGCGTTCGTCCTTGGCCAACATAACTTACTTGTGCTATTTTTTGTTAGGATCGGACAATAATTGCGACCAGTACTCTGATTACAATAATAGATGGACGGACAGACAGGCGGACGAACGGATAGACGGACTGATGGACTTACAATGCTAAATCGACCCAGAAAGTAGTTCTAAGTCGATCGGTATAATAAACGTTTCCTTTTGGGTGTTACAAACAAATTCACAAAGACATAATACCCTAGAGGAGGGTATACAAAATCGAATTCTGGAAGGATATGACTATGGCGCATCGTAGTTCTTTTTGTAAATATGGCAACTGTTTGAAAAAATCACAAATTTCTATCAGCATTTTGGATAAAAATTCGGAAGCTGTAACCTTTGAAATATTTACTTTCAATATACGGAAGCGCTTAAATTAATAACTACAATATATAATATTATGATATGCAATATATATAGGATTTTTAGAAAAATTAAAAAAAAAAACAAATTTCAGGGTGCTGTATTGGAGTCTTTAGTGAAAATAAGAAATTATTCATTATTTTAATTACAACTGATTACAACATTTTTTTGAGCTTAGGAAATGACCTCACTTAATTTGAGCTTTAAAGTGATAAAAACAAAAATAATTCCCAAAAATGGTTTTTATTTTTTTTTTTTCGTATTTGCAATAAATAAAAGATGACCTGTCTTCTTGCAGTTCTGGCATTTGTTGACGTATTTTTACTTAATTATTACAGGAAGTAAATTAAAACAAATGAAATACATATACAGAAGATGCCGAAAGCAGAATATTTTCTGTTTAATCCTTTTGCCTCCACTGTGCCATCCAGAAGCGTTTTTTTTTTCAATTTTAAAATTTCTTGCTTTATTTTTTAATAAACTTTATTAGGTAACTGCTATTAACATTTGAGAATTTATGCGAAAACCGGAAATAAATTCCAAAAATCCTAATTTGTATCAATAGTAATAATAACTTCTAAATTATTAATAATATTTTATTTTATTTATATTAACACTTTTAGCCCTTTGACCGAAAATACCTTAAGGGGTTGCTAGGTCACTCTAATAGGCATTTTTAGATTTTGTAAGAAAACTGCTAAAAAAATTTTGTGTTTTTTTTCCAAACGTCATTTTTTATACATGTGCGATAAAAAGAAATAAATTCCTATTTCTTGGCCTACATCCAAAATTTCAAGTGAATCGGTTATATATTATTTGAGTTATGTTTCCGTCCAACTTAAAAAATCCGACGACTTAAAACAAGATATGGGGCATTTAGAAAATTTTTCTTTTAATCTTTTAGAATATCATTTTTGAGGCCCATTAAGTCATGAACAATTTTAAAAGTCGATCTTTGGAAAATTCTAAAATAAGTGTTAGAAAATGCAAGTGAGTTAAATAAATATTAAGAAAATAAATTAAAAAATCTACATGTTGTTTCATAAAAACGAGTGGAACAAAACTCTCAAAAAATAAGGAATTTTTAACCGATGATTTCTTCCCAATATTTATGATTTTGTCATAACCTCAGCGAAAAAGTTCTTTAAAAGTCGAAAAAGTCACCAAAGAAGCACTTCACAAAATGTATGAAATGTCATACATTTCTTATAGACACTTCTTAGAAACTATGCACTTCTCAAAGTGTTGTCATACAAGATCTTTATTTTTCATAATATAATTTAGGAACATTTTAATGAAATGAAACTTCGTTATTCTTATGAAAAAGTTTCATAAATATTTATAGTTTCTACAGATGTTTGGGAAATTTCACATACATACTCTTGTTTTACTCGACAAAAACTACAAAAAACAGTATCACTGTCCCTTTCCTTTCACTCTTCATTTATTCCGTCACCCTACATCCTTTCTCATAAACCAACCCGTCATACCGAATTTAGCTGGCCCTGAGTGAACTCGTCAGAGGTATTCAAAATCTTAGCTAGGTATTTTGGACTTTGCACCGTGTAATTGATGAACCACTGTGCTCCTCGGCTCGTACAGACTCTTTTAAATTCTGCCTCCCTATATTTTGCGGTTGGAACAGCCCTACTAACAGGCCTCTTATTTCCCTCTATACGCAGCTGTCGCGGTCTATGTGTACATATTGCCGTGCCTTTCCATCTATCCAAGTGTGTGAGTGTGTGTGCTGAATGGCCATTCACTTTAAACGCAGAATGTGTTCAGAAAACCCACAAAAATCTATTTCAGCTGTCTGTGTGTGTGTGGATCAACAACTTTTAATTTAAAGATTCACATTTACATTTGAATGGAATATTATTTAAGTTTACCTTTTTATGCAGGTATTCCTAAAATATGAGATCAGAGGACACCAGAAATATGCAAAAACTAACAGCAAATCATTGAGAAGCGGCCAAAATCCTAATAATTTATGGAAGGTATATATATACACAATTTGCAATTTGAAAAAAAACTTTTATGAAACCTTTTATTTAAATTATTATGAATTTAATAAGAAATTTTTATTCTTTGCTTATTTAATGGATAAAAACGATGAATAAATAATTTTCAGCAGAAATTTCATGCATTTTATTAAAGAATTTCAGATGAATTTTTATTCGAATGCTAATAAATTTAGTCTATATTCTAATCAGCATACACCGAATCAGACGAGTGCTAATACTGAATACAGATTTAGCCGCTTGATTGGTGCCAAATCCTTAAATCCTTATCCAAATCCTTAGATCCCGAGGGTACGAATATAGGAATTTCTCTTTATTTTTCGCGTCTACGAAGTCAAAGAAATGTACACAGCGAATTTCATTAATATAGCTGCAGCCGTTTGGTTGTTACTATTTTTATCCCCATTTGCCCTATTTTCCGCCTAAAAGTACAAATTTCGAAAAAAATCTTTTTGTTTTTCATGATATCAACTTCAGCTGTTTGGTTGGTACCATTTTTATCCCTCTTTTGTCCCAAAAGTACGAATTTTGAAAAATCCCTCTAATTTACGTATCTACGCAGCCATTTGATTGGTACTATATTTATCCCCATTTGCCCTATTTTCCGCCTAAAAGTACCATTTTTATCCCTCTTTTACAATTGTTTTTCTTAAAAGTACGAATTTTGAAAAATCGCTCTATTTTACGTGTCTAGCTACAGCCGTTTGATTGGTACCCCCTCGTCCCGTTTCACCCTAAGAGTAAGAATTTTCAAAATGTCGTTTATTTTACGAGAGTTTGCCGTCCGTGCAATTTCCACTCCGAATTTCATGATTTTTTTTAATTCGTACCGTTTAGTTAGTACTTTTGCCCCATTTGCCCTATTTTCCGCCCAAAAGCACAAATTTCGAAAAAAATCTTTTTGTTTCGCATCTTCACAGTCAGATGAATGTATTCACCGAATTTCATGATATCAACTTCAGCAGTTTGGTTGGTACCATTTTTATCCCTCTTTTTCAATTGATTTCCTTAAAAGTAAGAATTTTGAAAAATCGCTCTATTTTACGTATCTACGTAATTAGAGGGATGTACATTGCAAATTTCATGTTTCAAGCTGTTGTCGTATTCTGTTGGTACCATTTTTATCCCAAAAGTAAGAATTTGGAAAAGTCCCTCTATTTTACGTATCTACGTAATTAGAGGGATGTACATTCCATATTTCATGTTTCTAGCTGTTGTCGTATCATTGGTACTATTTTTATCCCTTTTTTGTCCCAAAAGTACGAATTTTGAAAAATCCCCCTATTTTACGTATCTACGTAATTAGAGGGATGTACATTCCAAATTTCATGTTTCTAGCTGTTGTCGTATCATTGGTACCATTTTTATCCCTTTTTTGTCCCAAAAGTACGAATTTTGAAAAAAATCCCTCTTTTTACGTATCTACGCAATTGGAGGGATGTACATTCCAAATTTCATGTTTCTAGCTGTTGTCGTATCATTGGTACTATTTTTATCCCTTTTTTGTCCCAAAAGTACGAATTTTGAAAAATCCCTCTATATTACGTGTCTACGCAATTAGAGGGATCACACAGAATTTCATGTTTCTAGCTGTTGTCGTATCATTGGTACCATTTTTATCCCTTTTTTGTCCCAAAAGTACGAATTTTGAAAAAAATCCCTCTTTTTACGTATCTACGCAATTGGAGGGATGTACATTCCTCATATCATGTTTCTAGCTGTTGTCGTATCATTGGTACCATTTTTATCCCTTTTTTGGCCCAAAAGTACGAATTTTGAAAAATCCCTCTACTTTACGTATCTACGTAATTAGAGGGATGTACATTCCAAATTTCATGTTTCTAGCTGTTGTCGTATCATTGGTACCATTTTTATCCCTTTTTGTACCATTTTGCCCGCTAAAACTTGTATTTATTTTTTGGTGGTTTTAGACTACAAGAGAAGTGTACGCAAAAAAATTCAAGTGCATATAAAGCAGAAATTTAAAAAAATTACTTATTTAGTCTAAATATTAGGGGATATTTTCAGTTCTTGTTAGGGAAAAGTTTTTCCCTCAGGGCCGATTTCGCCCACATTCAATCCTAGCCGATCTGCAACCATAAGACACATTTAGGGATAATTTGAACCTCCTAGCTCATTTCGTTGCGCTGCTGGCGGACGGACATACCTAGATCGTCTTAGAATTTTACCACGACCCAGAATATATAGTTCATGTAGTCTCCGATGAATATTTCAAGTTGTTATGAACGGAATGACAAAGTGAATATACCCCATCCTGGAGGTGGTGGGTATAACAACTAATTGCTTGTTGGCTCTGTGCAAGAAGTTTTTGTATTCCCCTTAGTATTGCCTCAAAGTAGGCAGCATATCTTCGCACACTTTCTTTCCTAAACATATGCAATAGATTTGTTTGCTAAAAATATTTTTATATATATATTTCATAGCCTGAAACCACAATTTATTTAATTGGTTGACTTCAAAGTCGAAACAAATGCTACTATAGTTTTGGAGAATATCTTTCGTCATTCAGCTGCAGACAAAAAGATGTTGTGTTGTTGACTTTTAAAATATTTTATTGCATTGAATTTAGTCTGGTCCAATGAATTTTTTGAATTGCTTTTCTTTTTGTTTTATATCCTAAAACTATGCTTTGATTTCTCTAAATAACAAGCGTAAATAATGCAAAAGATTTCTTGTTTCTAATATTTTTTGTTTTCTACTTCAGTTTATTTCGCTTGCTTAATATGTAGCCTAAATGTATGCAACAATTTCTTAACTGTTAAGTGTCAATTGCAACACCCCCGGAAAATACATATCGATCAGATAAACCACCGAAAGTCTTATGAAAAATGATCCATTTCTTCAATAACTATCTCAAATAAATTAAAAAAAGCGTATCAATTACCAGGTAAATGTTCCCATTTTATGATCCATAAAAAATCCACAGCGAGACACTCATAAAATAAGTTTATTTATGCGAATGACTACTATTTTAACGACTCCATTATATGCCAACTATAAACACGTAATTCAATTTTCAAGTAAATTAAAAAGTGTTCCTCTCCTTCCTTCACTGCTGCTGCTGCCATGAGGAATAGGTGTTATGGGAATGACCCATCTCCTATTTAAATATTTCACAAGTCGTCAACATGACAAGCATTTTGTCATCAGTGTGATGCCAATGGACTAACACTGAGTAGAATAGTTACGAGTAGATGGAAAATATGCCATGAATCGTAGAAAAAACTTTTAATTTGATATTCTCGCCCGAAAGTATGCCTGTGTTTGGTGATGATAAGGCCGCTGCTGATAACATCCTAGAAACATACTTCATATTTGTTCACAAATACAAATAAATACAACAAAAAATGGGCATATTGTTAGGGAGGAGACTCTTCTATCATTGGTAATGTTATAAGTTTTTATGATATTATTAGTCATTAAGATGTTATTAAATTAGAGTCTACTCGTCAATGCAAAACTTTTTTCGGATACAATATTCTGTGGGTTTTTAAAGACATGTTATGTTGCCCTGAAAATGAATATTTGCGACATTATAATTTGTTAATGAAATTTAAAGAGCATTTAACAAGAGAATGTTTCCATTTACCTGTATAGTGCGAATAATAACCATCTATCGTCTGGGAGATAATACTCGTGAATTTTTTTTTCACTTAAAGGCCTATTAAAGCTTCGTGTATTTTTTTAGTTTCTGTATGTTGTACATTAACCTTCACAACAATGTTCTATAAGTACCTAAAAGTATGCTCCATTTTCTACGAAAAAAACCTATCTTACAATTATTTTACCACAGGGTTGTATACCATTTTCTGATGTATTTAGGGGCCCTATACCCGATAAAAACTATATTAAAAATATTTGTATATTAAACAATTGTATATTAAAAATATAATACATTTGAACTAGGATATTGCCCTGGCTCAAGACCATTTCGCATCTATATATAATATTTATTACTTGGCTGCAGACTACCACTATCATGATTTCTACCCTGTCAAAGGTTTCGTTCAGGTGGCTTCACAGCTAATGATTCTCACAAACAAAACGAGAAGCACAACTCGCTTGCCAAATATCCGTTTTTAAAAAATCGCACCAAGTAATAAAGCAAACATACCAACTTACAAGCATCTCATTGAGCTGCATATGTAAGTATGTGTATATGCAGGTATAGTTACCCAGCAATACTTCTGCCGTGCCAACGCTCATTTGTTTTAGTTTGTATATGTTTTTGGTCTTTAATCAATATTTGATTTGAACTGGGATATTGTCCTGGCTCAGGCGATTTGTAAATAAATTTGCATTCTATTAAATATAGATGCCTGGACAATATCCCAGTTCAAATCAAATATTGATTACAGACCAAAAAAATGCAAACGAAAAAATTAAAATATTATATATTTTTATTATTATTTAAATTTATTTACTAAAATTCCGATTTGTTCTGTTAGGAACAGTCGCCAAAAAAAATAAGAAAAAATATATTTTTGTTGGCACAAAAGATCTATAAAAAATAGTAAAAAGTCCAAAAATATATAGTTTTATATTTTAATAGATACCCAGTAAAAACTTGATAAGCACACGTCATTATCATTTCGCGTTAGCAGGTAGTGACATCATATTACCCTCTCCATAACGACTTATATAAGTACACAATAGAAACTCATCTATAGGGTCCGCCATCTAACTTTTTTTCATCTATTCAACCGTTGTGGGGTGCCCTCAGCAGCCATTTGAATGAAATTATTTTCCATTATTAACCGGAAGGATTGTACTTTCAAATAAAAAAAGATATTTGAGAAAATAATTAGTAGGTTTTTTTCAGTTATTTGTCGGACCCTATATATTCAAAATTATCAAAAAGTACATTAAAATTATGTGCGAAGTCCATATTATTTATTTTTGTAAGGTGGGACTTAGTTAAAGTAATTCGAAAAGTTAAAGTAATTCGAAAGGTAAGCGATGTGTACTTGGTTGGCTTACCCGCAATGTTACTTGGTAATGAGAGTTTTTGCTGGGTAATATTTTATGGATAAATGCAGACGCTATGAGCCTCTTTATAGACGTAAGAGAATTTTAAAAAATATTTGTATACCCTCCACCTCCAGGATGGGGGTATACAAACTTTGTCATTTCCGTTTGTAACACCTTGAAATATCGACCTGAGACCCTATAAAGTATATATATTCTTGATCGTCATAAAATTCTAAGACGATCTAGCCATGTCCGTCCGTCCGTCTGTCTGTCCGTCTGTCAGACGTCTAAACGAAAGGAGCTAGAACGTCCAAATTTTCCATAAATACGTCTTATAGTCGTAGATCGGTTGGGATTGAAATGGGGCGAAATCGACCTAAAGGGAAAATTTTTTCACTCACAAGGACTAAAAATACCCATAATAATCCCTAATATTTTAGAGTATTTAAGCATATTTTTTCAATATGTCTGCTTGTACTTACTTGATATTGGGTATGCGCATTCCCCCTATATCAAAAACATGCACCGTAAAGTGATTTTTATTCGTATGGGGTGAAATGGGGCAAAAAGGGGATAAAAATTGTACATATTAAACGACAACAGCTAGAAACACGAAATTCGGTGTGTACATTCCTCTAATTGAGTAGATACATAATATAAAAGTATTTTTTTCAAATTCGTACTTTTAAGTGGTAAAATGGGAATAGAGGGATAAAAATGGTACCAACCAAAGGCTGCCCCTAGAATAATAACATTCGGTGTATATATTCCTCTGATCGCATAGACAAGTAAAATACACGGATTTTTTAAAATTCGTACATTTTGGGGTTAAAATGGAAAAAGGGGATAAAAATAGTACCAATCAAATGACCGCAGCTAGAGTCATGAAATTCGGAGTATACATTCCTCTGACGGTGTAGACACGGAAAATAAACTGATTTTTCGAAACTCGTACTTTCAAGGAATACAATGGGTACAGAGGGATAAAAATGGTACCAACCAAACGGCTACACCTAGAATAATGAAATTCGGAGTATATATTCCTCTGACTGCGTAGACACGGAAAATAAACGGACTTTTCGAAATTCGTACTTTTTGGGGTCAAAATGGAAAAAGGGGATAAAAATAGTACCAACTAAATGACCGCAGCTAGAGTCATGAAATTCGGAGTATACATTCCTTTGACTACGTAGACATGGAAATTGAAAGTTTTTTTCCAAATTCGTACTTTCAAGGAACGCAATGGATACAGAGGGATAAAACTGGAACCAACCAAACGGCTACACCTAGAATAATGAAATTCGGCGTATATATTCCTCTGATTGCGTATACACGTAAAATAAACGCATTTTTCGAAATTCGTACTTTTTGGGGCTAAAATGAAAAACGGGGTATAAATAGTACCAACCAATTGACCGCAGCTAGAGTCATGAAATTCCGAGTATACATTCCTCTGACAGCTTACACACGAAAAATAAACGGATTTTTTGAAATTCGTACTTTCAAGGGATACAATGGTACAGAGGTATAAAAATAGTACTAACTAAACGACTACAGCTAGAATGATGAAATTTGAATTGGGTAGAAACGTCAAATAAAGAGATTTTAGATAGTCGTACTGTTAAGGGGGTAAAAATGGTACCAACCAAATGGCCGCAGCTAGGATCATGGAATTCGGTGTATACATTCCTCTGTCTGCTTAGACACGCAAAATAAAAAGTTTTTTCCAAATTCGTACTTTTTCTTTTACGGCAAAAATTGGTTGAATCATTAAGTTAGGTTATTTTGCACTATGTACGTCTGATAATGGATTTTCAAAATTTGTACTTTTGGAATTCAAATAGAATGGAAATACCAACCAACTGTAGCACCCACTATCTACCAATATTTATGGCTTTGAAAATATTTTTGAAAATATAAATAAAAGAATATTTATTTTTTGAATTGGCGTATTGGTAGCATTACCTTATAAGCGTGGTTTGAAATAATTAAAACATTATATTTATTTATAAAATTAACTTTTCAATATTTGTATTTGTTTTGGTTTGGCTATATTAAAAAAATTATATTTTCCTGTAATATTACTGCACTTCTACGAAAACCAACAACCTCTGTGGAATGCAATCCATGGTGGAGGGTATATAAAGTTCGGCCCGGCCGAACTTAACGCCGTTTTTACTTGTTTTTCTTTCAAATTGTTTCTTCTTTTCATTTTACCGTCTAAACTATGCTTTGCTTTCACTAAGTAGCAAGCCTAAAATTATAGTAGGATTTTTGATTTTCTCCTTTAGTTTATTTTGCTCGCCTAATACGTTGCCTAAATGTAGGCAACAATTCCTTATCTGAATTATAAGTTCAAACACATGCATCATTTTTATGGTCAATAATATAAGAAAGACTCAACTCATAAAAACTAAATATATAAAATTTTTAACCTTTTTTTGTTTTTACAGATTTTATATTTGTTAGTCAGTTTTTGTTTGAGTTTATGGATTTCAAAAATTTTTAGTTAAGTCTTTTTTATATTAGGGTAACGATATGTATTTATACTTGCATATTTTAACCTAAGGACATAAAATTATGCTTTATTCAGCTGCATATACCCTACGTTATGGTAATATTTACACCAGAGCTCTGTGTACATTTTCAACTACACAAAGATACATGAAAATGTCATGGGAGCCTCTTAACCAGAATGCTCTTCCTTTCAAGAAGTTACACATTTTTTGGGTGTTACTCTGCATCACACACAAGTGTTGGTACTGCGAAGACAAATGTTGTTTTTTATTAGGCATTTTTAGTTTAATATAAAAGGGCTCGGAAATTAAGTGGTCAACAGAGACCTTAATGAAACTTATTTCAAGGGGGTATTTTGTTTTACTCTAGGCAACACTATAGCCTAAGGGCGTATGACATTTTAGCGGAATTGTTTGTTGAATTGCTTTTTAAATTGTCTTAAATTTGAAAATTGTTTGTTTTCCCACAGTGGTTCAGAATCAAAATTCAATAACTTTTGCTCTAGTAGACAATTTTGAGTTGTGTAAAAAAACCAAAATTATACAAGGACCCAAGGCTTATTTTTAGATATTAACATAAGAAATCGGGAAATCGTATATATTTTAGAAATCGGCCCAAAGTTGACTACATTTCGTATTTTTCGTGCAAAATCTCTTAAAATGTGTGAGAAACAGTTCAAAAATGTCAAAAAAAGAAATTACGTTTTTTCAATTTTCAAAATCTGAAAAACGTGAAAATCTGAAAGAATAAAATTTTTTCTTCGCATTATGAACAAATACGTAAAAATATGTTAAAAAAACATAAAAACAAAAAAATAAAAATTTTAATTTTCTTTAAAATCAAACAATACGAAATGTAGCCAACTTTGGCCCGATTTCTAAAATATATCCGATTTCAAGATTTTTATACCCTCCACCTCCAGGATGGGGGTATACTAACTTTGTCATTCCGTTTATAACACCTTGAAATATCGACCTGAGACCCTATAAAGTATATATATTCTTGATCGTCATAAAATTCTAAGACGATCTAGCCATGTCCGTCCGTCTGTTTAAAGCACGCTAGCATCTAAACGAAAGAAGATAGAACGTTCAAATTTTCCATAAATGCGTCTTATAGTCGTAGATCACTTGGGATTGAAATGGGGCGAAATCGGCCCAAAGGGAAAAATTTTTCCCTCACAAGGACTAAAAATACCCATAATAATCCCTAATATTTTAGCGTATTTAAGCATGTTTTTTGAATATGTCTGTTTATATTTGTTTGATATTTGGTATGCGCATTCCCACTATAACAAAAACGTGCACCATAAAGTGATTCCTATTTTTAGGGGGCGAAATGGGACAAAAAAGGGATAAAAATGGTACATATTAAACGACAACAGCTAAAAACACGAAATTCGGTGTGTACATTCCTCTAATTGAGTAGATACATAATATAAAAGTATTTTTTCCAAATTCGTACTTTTAAGGGGTAAAATGGAAATAGAGGGATAAAAATGGTACCAACCAAACGGCTGTACCCATAATAATGAAATTCGGTGTATACATTCCTCTGATTGCATAGATAAGTAAAATACACGGATTTTTTCAAAATTCGTACTTTTTGGGGTTAAATAAAAAAGGGGATAAAAATAGTACCAATCTAATAAACGCAGCTAGAGTCATGAAATTCAGAGTATACATTCCTCTGAGTGTGTAGACACGGAAAATAAACTGATTTTTCGAAATTCGTACTTTTTGGGATTAAAATGAAAAAAGGGAATACAAATAGTACCAACTAAACGACTACAGCAAGAATGGTGAAATTCTAATTGCGTAGAAAGGTCAAGGGGGTACAAATGGTACCAGCCAAATGGGCGCAGCTGGAATCATGGAATTCGGTGTATACATTCCTCTGACTGCATAGACACGCAAAATAAAAAGTTTTTTTCCAAATTCGTACTTTTTCTTTTACGGCAAAAATTGGTTGAATCATGAAGATAGGTTATTTTGCACTATGTACGTCTGATAATGGATTTTAGAAATTTGTACTTTTGGAATTAAAATAGAATGGAAATACAACCAAATGTAGCACCCACTATCAACCAATATTTATGGTATTTAAGCTTTTTGAAAATATAAATATAAGAACATTTATTTTTTGATTTTAAATAAATAATGGTTTGAAATAATTAAGATATTTTATTTATTTATAAAATAAATTTTTCAATATTTGTATTTGGTTTGGCTATATTAAAAAAATTATATTGTCCTGTAATATTACTGCACTTCTACGAAAACCGACAACCTCTGTGGAATGCAATCCATGGTGGAGGGTGTATAAAGTTCGACCCAGCCGAACTTAACGCCGTTTTTACTTGTTAAAATTAATAATAATTAATTAATAAAAATGTCCACTAGAAAAGTTATTAAATTTTGGCCGATGGATTTTGGTTCTGAACCGCTGTGCGCCGACTTTTATAAAGATATTTTTTCATTTATATTTTGTTCCCAAAATGTATCCTTTATTTGTTAGCACACTTTTGCAATAGTTTTGACAAACATTTACAAAAGTTTTTGTATCTATTGTTTGTCCCAAAAAGTATACTTTATATGTTCACCACAGTATTTCCTAAAAGTATGCAATATTTTTGATGAAACTTATTTAGAATTGTGGCTAATTTGAGGAATTGTTTTGCTTAATTTGGAGCATTGTTCTTTTTTGCCTTTCCCAATACATACAAATACACTAAAAATAGAAATGTTTGTAATTCTGTATTCTGTACCTTAAAAGTATGCTTTGTGTGTTGCCACATTATTACCCAAGAGTATGCAATCGTTTTTGTTAAAGTTTATATAGAAATTTCCAGGATTTATTTTTAAGCCTAATTGGAAATGAACGAATATAATTTATGTGACCGTCTTAATTCTATGTTGTATCTCAAAAGTATGCTTTACCACATTATGACCCAAGAGTATGCAATAGTTTTTGGTAAAGTTTGTAAAGGGAGATTTTTTAACTATTATCTTTTTGGCAACACTGGTTTAAACAGCTGACGCACGTTTTGTGTTTTGTTTCACTGTCAAACATCTTCAGTTTGGTCTATAATTTAACCATGAATCGTCTTACAAACGAACAACGATTGCAAATTATAGAATTTTATTATCAAAATGCGTGCTCTGTTAAGAAAGTTCATCGCGCGCTTCTTCCATTTTATGGTCAATTTTATCGACCCACTGAAGCGGCTATTCGGGCTATTGTGACTAAATTTCGCACCAAATTTACATTGTTGGACATTAAACCACCAACACGCTTACGTAGAGTGCGAACTGAAGAAAATATCGCAGCTGTATCGGCCAGTGTTAATGATGACCATCAATTATCGATTCGTCGCCGTTCGCAGCAATTGAGCCTCTGTTACTCAAAAACGTGGAAATGCCAAAATTGGACTAAGCGGATGGACCATTTGAGGCACAGTCAAGGTCAACATTTGCATGAAATAATTTCAAACATTAAATTATATGGATCGTACTATCGATTCAAATATAGATTTCATGCATTTTCTGAATTTTATGTGTTTTTTTTTTTGAAAAACTTTCCTATATCTTTTAAAAATCACCCTTTATATCGAAATTTGCAGGATTTATTTTTAGCATTTGAAATTTGTTTACTTTAAAACTCCTTTCTTTAAATTTAGCATACCCTCCATCACAAGCTATTACGAACTGGAATTAGTCGTTTCGGAAAGTATATCGCCTGTGTTGTGTGTGATATTTGTGTGCTGGTTTTTATATGTCATGTACCGTAGGATTTCGGGTCGAGTTTGCTGATCAGCTTAGAACGCCTCGGAAAATACACAAGACATCTTACAAAGAATATATTATGTATTGCGTCTTTCCGTTTGTATGTCTTCCTATCAGTCGATCTGTTCCTTGTCTGTCCTTTCGCAAATCCATCTGTCCATCAACAATTAAACTTTTCCAGATGGCACTAAATATAGGAATTTAAAGGGCAATATATCATCTACTCAACATAGAAACAGATATTTATAGGATCCTAAAATAAATACTTTGTAAGATGCATACAAAGTATTTATTTTAGGATCCTAGAAATTTCTGTTTCTTTAAATGTTCCTCACTCTTTCCGTTTGTACATCTGCTCATCAATCGATCTGTTACTTGCTTTCATTGTCCTTCTATCCATATGTGCCTTGTCTGTGCTATCGTATGGGAAATCGTATACATACGTGTATTAAATTTTTCGCCTTCCGTCTTTCTACTTGTTTTTTCTTTTGTTCATTTTATTTTGACTTCAATTCAAAAACTTATACAGCTTCAGCTATAGCAATTCCAAAAATAAAACAGAAACGAAAAGCTTATGTTTGTCAACAGTGAAGCCTAATTTTAGGCTGAGAAATGAAAATGAAAAAGTTGCTAACCACCCAAACTGTTGCATATGTGTAGCAGTATTGGATGACAGCTATTGTGCAACAATCAACCTAACGAAGTCGATTGTATTAAAAGTAGAATACAATTAACTGTCTTCCCATACCTAGAAGGAAGCTGTTATCATATCAGTCCATTCCATATACATATGGTAAAGAGTGATTTTTTTGAGGTTAGGATTTTCATGCATTAGTATTTGACAGATCACGTGGGATTTCAGACATGGTGTCAAAGAGAAAGATGCTCAGTATACTTTGACATTTCATCATGAATAGACTTACTAACGAGAAACGCTTGCAAATCATTGAATTTTATTATCAAAATGCGTGCTCTGTTAAGAAAGTTCAGAAAGAAAGAAATTGTGTTCAGCGACGAAGCTCATTTTTGGCTCAATGGGTACGTAAATAGGCAGAATTGTCGATTTTGGAGTGAATATCAGCCAGAAGCATTGCAAGAGCTACCAATGCATCCAGAAAAAGTCACAGTTTGGTGCGGTTTATGGGCTGGTGGCATCATTGGACCGTACTTCTTCAAAGATGATGCGAATCGTAACGTAACTGTGAATGGTGAGCGCTACCGTGAGATGATATCCAACTTTTTTTTGCCCAAAATGGAAGAACTGAACTTGGTTGACATGTGGTTTCAACAAGATGGCGCTACATGCCACACAGCTCGCGATTCTATGGCCATTTTGAGGGAAAACTTCGGAGAACAATTCATCTCAAGAAATGGACCGGTAAGTTGGCCACCAAAATCATGCGATTTGACGCCTTTAGACTATTTTTTGTGGGGCTACGTCAAGTCTAAAGTCTACAGAAATAAGCCAGCAACTATTCCAGCTTTGGAAGACAACATTTCCGAAGAAATTCGGGCTATTCCGGCCGAAATGCTCGAAAAAGTTGCCCAAAATTGGACTTTCCGAATGGACCACCTAAGACGCAGCCGCGGTCAACATTTAAATGAAATTATCTTCAAAAAGTAAATGTCATGGACCAATCTAACGTTTCAAATAAAGAACCGATGAGATTTTGCAAATTTTATGCGTTTTTTTTTTTTAAAAGTTATCAAGCTCTTAAAAAATCACCCTTTATATTTCAGGGTCTGTGCTTTAGTTATTAACTTTTCATAAAGACATAAAGTCTAAGTTGAAGTCACGTCTATTTCCGTCCTTCAGATTTAATATTCAGATATTCATTTCCACATACTTCTGTATTAGGCTGGAGCCTAATGAAATCCTGAAATCTTATGTAGATAGTAGTCAATGCCAAAATTCACCGCATCAAAGATTTATATAGCAAAAATTAAAAAAAATCGTTTTTTATTTTTTGATTTCATACAAACTTATGGTTCGTGGTAAACCCATCCTTTTCTGGCCCTAGTACAGGAGATAAACTTAGGAAAAGGCGATAATGGTTGGAGATTA
Source organism: Polietes domitor (assembly GCA_947397865.1). Lineage (NCBI taxonomy): Eukaryota > Metazoa > Arthropoda > Insecta > Diptera > Muscidae > Polietes > Polietes domitor. The sequence goes on along the minus strand of OX377620.1, from coordinate 174,384,801 downwards.
TTGTAAAAGCCACGATATACACTATTTTTTGATACAATTTTTGTTGGTTTATTTATTGTATTTTAATGTTAAGCAGGTCAATCTCAATTGTTTTAAATGTTCAAATCAAGTTTTGCATATGAGACATTCCATGTCAAGCGGTACGGTTTTTGACCTCGATAACTTCGATTGTTTTGAAAGTTTGTGTTTGGATTCTTCACTTAAAAATATTGTATACGAATTTTTGGAACACAATTTCCATTTTTTTAACGAGTTATCGCCATTTTAACAGTGAAAAAATACTACTTTTTCTAAAAGATGTGCCCATTCAATCGCCTGTAACTCCTGAAATACTTTACCGATTTTAATGCGTTATATCTTGTTGTGAAGGTAATTTCCCCTACTTTTAAATACTAAAATATTACCTTAAAATTTGTAAGTGATTTGTTATAGCAGGGTTAGATTTTTTAAGGCTTTTGCAATTTTAATTATTTTATTTTGATTTTCGAAATGATTACACGAATCCATTTTGTTGAAATTTTGAAGTAGTGTGCTTAGGTTTATTTTTAAGCGACTGTGTGAGTTTGAAAGTGTTAAAATGATAGCTTCTATTTTTTTACCATTTTTTCGATTTTTTTTTTACAAAATCAACCAGAATTGCAGTAAAAATCGTCAAAATTATAATTAAATAAATATAAAACAAAGAAAAATCCCAGAAAAAATTGGTTATGGAATATGGCAGAAAAGGTCAAATAGATAGCAAAATTTAAAATCTAAATCTGAACCGATTTGACACATTTTCACCACAGACGTTTCTATTTAGTTGAAATATAAGGTGATGTGCTAAATTTATAGAAAATCTGTAAAATTACGTGGTCTCTAGAGCGGAAAAAGTCAAATCGAGTGCGAAATTTGTATGGGAGCTAAAGGGTGATTTTTTAAGAGCTTGATAACTTTTTTTTAAAAAAAAATCGCATAAAATTTGCAAAATCTCATCGGTTCTTTATTTGAAACGTTAGATTGGTCCATGACATTTACTTTTTGAAGATAATTTCATTTAAATGTTGACCGCGGCTGCGTCTTAGGTGGTCCATTCGGAAAGTCCAATTTTGGGCAACTTTTTCGAGCATTTCGGTCGGAATAGCCCGAATTTCTTCGGAAATGTTGTCTTCCAAAGCTGGAATAGTTGCTGGCTTATTTCTGTAGACTTTAGACTTGACGTAGCCCCACAAAAAATAGTCTAAAGGCGTCAAATCGCATGATCTTGGTGGCCAACTTACCGGTCCATTTCTTGAGATGAATTGTTCTCCGAAGTTTTCCCTCAAAATGGCCATCGCGAGCTGTGTGGCATGTAGCGCCATCTTGTTGAAACCACATGTCAACCAAGTTCAGTTCTTCCATTTTTGGCAACAAAAAGTTTGTTAGCATCGAACGATAGCGATCGCCATTCACCGTAACGTTGCGTCCAACAGCATCTTTGAAAAAATACGGTCCAATGATTCCACCAGCGTACAAACCACACCAAACAGTGAATTTTTCGGGATGCATGGGCAGTTCTTGAACGGCTTCTGGTTGCTCTTCACTCCAAATGCGACAATTTTGTTTATTTACGTAGCCATTCAACCAGAAATGAGCCTCATCGCTGAACAAAATTTGTCGATAAAAAATTTCGAACCGAACACTGATTTTGGTAATAAAATTCAATGATTTGCAAGCATTGCTCGTTAGTAAGTCCATTCATGATGAAATGTCAAAGCATACTGAGCATCTTTCTCTTTGACACCATGTCTGAAATCCCACGTGATCTGTCAAATACTAATGCATGAAAATCCTAACCTCAAAAAAATCACTCTTTATATCTAAATCCGAATCGATCTGACTTACTTTCAGCATAGATGTTTCTAGTAGAATTATAAGGTACTGTGCCAAATTTGAAGCAAATTGAGTAAAATATTCGGTTTCTAGAGCGAAAATGGTTAAATCGAGAGCAAAATTTGTATAGGAGATATATCTAAATCTGAAGCAACCTATGGATCAGAGGTTTTTATCGTTGAATTATAAGATCCTATTACAAATTTGAAGAATATTGTTAAAAATATTTGGTCTCTAGAACGAGAAAAGTCAAATCGAGAGCGATTTTTGTTTGGCGGCTATATTTAAATCTGAACCGATTCACTTTAAATTAAATGGTGTTCGTCCTCGGCACGCAAAACTTAGTTATGACAGGTTTCGTTAGGATTGGACAAGAATTGCTGACTGTACTTTGATTACTAGAATAGATGGACAGACAGACGGACTTTGATAAATCGAGTCAGCAAGTGTTTATAAGCCGATATTCATAATAAACGATGGGTCTCTCTCGTTTCCCTTTGGGGGTTGCAAATAACTGTACAAAGACATAATATCCTTGAGGAGGATATAATTTATGTGTCTCTCTGGTAGTGAGGGTATATTAATTTATGTGCCAGTTAGTCTGATAGTAGTCCAAGTCACACTTTATCCCTTTTGAGATATAAAGGGTGATTTTTAAAAGCTATAGGAAAGTTTTTCAAAAAAAAAAAACACATAAAATTCAGAAAAATGTATGCATTTTTCTAAATTTATGTGTTTTTTTATTTTTTTATTTGAATCGATAGTACGGCCCATATAATTTAATGTTTGAATATTATTTCATTATTTCATGCAAATGTTGGCCTTGACTGCGCCTCAAATGGTCCATCCGCTTAGTACAATTTTGGCATTTCCCCGTGTTTTTACGGGGAGTAAAATAAAATAGTTTACCCAAATTTTAAATAAAAAACAACAAATTAGTTTTTCAATTTCAAATTAAAGCGGAGTGTTTTATTACAAAACGTACCTTCGGGTTTCGGGATTTATTCGGGAGTCATAAATTCATTTTGACAGTTTGTCATTTTCAGTTTTCTTTTCGTTTTTTTTTCGCAATTCCTCGATATAATTCAATGTTGTATTTCATATACAATTTACACTTAAAACTACACTTATTTTAGGGTGCCCAGCGTAGACATCCCGCCCCCCTTGCAGTAATGCAAAGGCAAGAAGAAGCAGGAGCTAGTCTGGGCGTTATATATTCTAAATAATTCAATAACAAATTCAATTCAATAACAATTCAAATTCAAAAAAATCAATATATATAAAAATTAATATATATAAAAATTTAATATATATAAAAATTTATAATACGGCCATTGCTGCCATTGTTGCCACGGTCGTTATTCGGGTTGTTGTTATTGTTGCGATTCTTGTTGTTATTGTTGCCGTTATTGTTCTTCTTGTTGCGTTTGTTTTTGTTAATGTTGCCGTTATTGTTCGTCTTGTTTGCCCGACCTTTTTTGATGTTGTGGGATTTGGGGTTGACGGCGCGATTGTCGCTTCTGCTACGGTCGGTGCTGCGGCTCCGACCATTGCTGCCTGGGCCAGCACTGTCAGCATTAGTGCTTCTTCCCCTCGGACGGCACCACTTGAAAATATGGAGCATCGTGTGATGCTCCGCCGTACACTCCTTGCAGCGCTCTCTGCTCCGACACTCCTTCACAAAATGGGACTGCGCCAGACAGTTTATGCAGTAATTATGCCTCCTCACTGCTTCTAGCCGTTTCTGCGGATCCATCGCTCGGAAACGTGGGCACACTTGTAAAACGTGGCTCTGTAGGCACACGCGGCAGCGGACACTAGGTACTTCAGACTCTTTTGGGGCCTCTGGTCGTTCAGCGACAAGTCGTCTCGGCTGTTCTGACATATTCCCTATGGGGCGATAACAACAACAAAAAAAAAACAAAAAATATAATTAGTGGTGTTCGGGTTTAGGAAGCAGTACGAGCTTCACTACTGGCCGAGTAAGGACACCATTAGCGGTTCGAACATCAGCCAGTCGTACTTTGGAATCAGATCCAAGGTAAACCTTTACGACCCTGCCTATATGCCATTCATGGGGAGGTAGATTATCTTTCCTAATTACGACCAAATCATCTAGGACAAAATCACGTTGAGGATACTTCCACTTATTTCTTTTATGGAGTTCAACCAAATACTCCTCTTTCCACCGTTTAGCAAAATAATGATGTAGAACCTTCAGTTTTTGCCATCTGTTTTGATAGCTCAAATTTTCTGAGGACACATCGTTTTCCGGGGGTGAAAGCAAAGCATTTCCTATCAAAAAATGTCCAGGGGTCAACGGATTCAAATCACTTGGATTGTCTGTCATGGGACTAAGAGGTCTAGAATTTAAGCAAGCTTCGATTCTTGCTAACATGGTCGTAAATTCCTCAAAGGTAAATCTTTGGGCATGTGATACTTTCTTGAGGTGAGTCTTAAAACTTTTTACTCCAGCTTCCCAAAGTCCACCCATATGTGGAGCTCCAGGGGGAATGAAATGCCATTCCATTAGTTGAAAGGCATGTACAGCCAACAGCTGCCGTTTTACATCTAAAAAGAATTGGGTCTGATCTTTTTTGAGTACATTGGAAGCTCCGACAAAAGCGGTTCCATTATCAGAATACATTTTCGAAGGGCATCCACGACGGGAGAAAAATCGGGTAAAAGCAGCGAGAAAACAGTTCGTTGATAGATCGTTTGTCGCCTCAAGGTGTATTGCTTTCGTAGCAAAACAAACAAAAACCAAAACATATCCCTTCGTTATACGACATCCTCTTCCAATATAAGATTTCAATTCAAAGGGGCCAGCAAAGTCCACGCCGGTGAAGGTAAAAGGACGTGTTAGTTGAGTTCTTTCAGGGGGGAGAGCGGCCATAATCTGTTCAGAAGATTTCTTCTTCTGAAGGACACACTCACGACAATTGTGTATTACGGTCCGTACCAAATTCTTAAGTTTTGGGACCCAAAACTCTAGTCTCATCAGACGTAACATTAAGGAATTTTCTCCATGAATTGAGTACTGATGGACGTATTCCAAATAGAGTTTCGTAAAACGACCACTATACGGGAGAATCTTCGGAAATCGTTCCTCATAAGTGAGAGTTAGCGATCGGCTTAACCTACCGTTCATTCTCAAAAAACCATACGAATCAATAAATGGGTTAAAACATAATAGGGGGCTTTTATGGGACAATTCAGCACCATTTTCGAGCAACGCATATTCGGGGAAATGTGTTCTTTGACACAAAACAATCAAACGACCTTTCACGAAATTAATTTCACCTTGGCCAAGTTCCAAGGAAGAATAGGAGTGGGTCGCCTTATATTTCGCAACCGTCCTGTGATAAAAACGGAAAATATACGATATTACTCTCATGGCTCGAGGTAAACTGGAAAAACGAACCAAGATATCCTCTGAGAAGGATACTTTGGCAGTGTGAACTTTTACAGGACGGGTTTCCAGATTTGTAATTAATCTAAACGATTGTTTAGGCCATTTCGATTGTGGAAGGCCTAACCAGGAGGGACCTTTCCACCAAAGGTTGTGTGATATTAAGTCTCGTGCTAAAATACCACGAGAAGCAATATCAGCCGGGTTGTCATGTGAATTGACATGATGCCAGTTATTCGTACCAACAGAATTTAATATTCTGGAGACTATGTTCGCTACAAAAGTGGGCCAAGTACACGGGGGCTTTTGAAGCCAAGATAAGACTATTGTCGAATCTGTCCAATAAAACGCCTTCAGTGAGCTGAGACCTATCTCATCACGAAGCGCATGTACCATTTCGGCTAGTAGAGTTGCACCGCAGAGCTCTAATCTGGGTAAGGATTCAACCTTTATTGGCGCCACCTTGGTCTTTGCAGCAAGTAAACGGGTGGTGAAAACACCATACGGGTTCTGGATTCGAATGTACAGAGTGGCCGCGTAAGCTCTTTCAGAAGCATCACAAAAAGCGTGAAGTTCAACGTCAAGATCAGGGTTGAAACCAACCCATCGGGGGATCTCAATCCTTTCGATTTCGGAATAATCGTCCAAAAATGCGAGCCACCTGCTTAGAGTCAAGGGTTTCAAACAATCGTCCCAACCAGTCTTATCCTTCCAGATTTGCTGCATAATTATCTTCGCTACGATAATCTTCGGGGCCAGCCATCCTGCTGGATCAAACAATTTAGCAATTTCAGATAAGACGGCTCGTTTGGTGACGATAGACCTATCCGGGGTGGAAGCTAGTTTAAAAAAGAAATAATCCATTCCAGCGTTCCAACGTAAACCCAAAGTTTTGGTAGTACTAGCATCCGATATCTTAAGAAATTCTGAATCTAATATATGTTCCGGGGCTAAATCCTCTAGCAGATCTTGACTGTTCGCAGTCCATTTGCGAAGGCTCATTCCAGCCGAAGACAGAACTTTAATAAGCTCATTGCGACCCTGTGTCGCTTCATCGACAGTATGAGCCCCAGCCAGTACGTCATCAACATACATCTGTCTTTTAATAATTTGGGCTGCTAGAGGACACTGCTTTTCGAAATCTTCTGCTATCTTCAACAAGGTTCGAATAGCCAAATAAGGGGCACAATTCACTCCAAACGTGACTGTGTTCAACTCGAAGTCGCAAATATCATCCTCTGGGTCCTTACGGAAAACTATTCGCTGATACGCGGTTTGATCCGGGTGTATCAGTATTTGCCTGTACATCTTTTCGATGTCAGCATTGAAGGCATACCGGAAAAGTCTCCATCGGAGAACCAAAATCATCAAATCTGATTGTAAAACGGGTCCGGTATGCAAAATATTATTCAGGCTTACGCCATTGGACGTAGGATTCGAGGCATTAAAAACCACACGAAGTTTAGTGGTTACACTGTCTGGCTTAAAAACAGCGTGATGGGGTAGATAATACGAGGGTCTCGAAATCGTGGGCTCCTCTGGACGAACTTTCGTCATATGTCCCAGAGAAGAATACTCTTCAATGACAGAGTCATACTGAGATTTTATAAGGGGATTTTTCAACAAACGGGCTTCATTTCTCACAAATTGAGAAATAGCACCCTTCCGAGACTGGGCCAATTGCAGTTCTAAAGGATACTCGCGCTTGAAAGGGAGTGAAACAACGTATCTACCATCTGAATTTCGATATGTGGTGTTGCGGTATAGATCTTCACAAAACTTATCTTCTTCCGAAATATAAGATACCTTAGGCACCTCTTCGATCTCCCAAAATCGAGACAGTTGGTCATTCAGCCCCAGATGACTATAGAAGGACACAACCGATTGTAATGGTTCGGGTTGGGAGATCTTGCCGGTGACTATCCAGCCAAAAACAGTTCGCTGAGCAATAAGATCACCACTGGGATGTTTATGGACGTCGGTAAGCATAATCTTCGAATATACATCTCCTCCTAATAATAAGTCCATATGAGAACATTTGAGATCACTCATCGTTATTTCGGGTAGACGACAATCTAAAAATTGGGCCAACGAGTATGTTGGTAAACGACCGGTAAGCTTTTCGACCACATAAGCCTCCGTGATAACTTCAAAATGAGGATCAAGAGAAGAACCAATGGTAATTCGACATATCTTTGTCGATCTAGCAGTTACAGCACCATTTAAACCAACAATTTCAGCAGTAGGGGCACTAAAAGTGGGCAATGAAAGCTTCTTTTGAAGTTTTCGTGAAATGAAGGTTGCTTGGGATGCTGGATCTATGAGAGCTCTTGCGGAACATCTCAGTTTATGAACACATACATCCACCACTGTTGTCCCTAATAGGACAGTAGAGTATGCATTCGTTTGCAATTGAGTTGCAAATGTCTGCAGCGATCGGGCAGCAGTCGAAGTTGATGGGCCACTATTATTATCTTGCGGTACTTGCGAGGGATGAGATCTTGAATTCAACGATGCATTAGAAAGGGCAGGGTTCGCAGGAGGGTTATAAGAGTTCCGTTGCGTTGGAATATCTTTCAAATGCAACAAAGAATGATGCTTCTGTTGACACAGAGAACACTTTACCGAACTCCTACAACTGCTAAAAGTGTGCCAATCGGCCAAACAATTCGTGCAATATTTCAATCTCTTAACAGCTTCAAGACGTTCTGTTTCTGACAATCGAAGAAAAACCGAGCACAGCTTAATAGGGTGTAACTCAGAGCACATTGGACAATTCTTTTGAGGTCTATTTTGGGGGACAGTAGTCGCAAAGCTTTTATATCTTCTACTATCATTCGAATTACCCTTCTGATGTAAGGGTTTCTTATTTTGGGTCACATTAGGGGATACCATCGGGGTATGTGCACCTCTAATATCGAATACCGATTCCAGAGTTTGATATCTAGAAGTCAGAAATTTGTCCATGTTTTCCCATTTCGGCAGATCAGAACTGCTCCCCTGGGTTTGTTCCCAAAGCCCTAGAGTGACTTCAGGTAGACGGGTAGAACAGATGAATACAAAAATTACATCCCAGTTCTTTGTTTCTATACCCAAAAGAGACAAATTGGTTATGCAGTCATTCAATGTACGTTGCAATTTTTTGATAGTGGGACCAGATTCTTTTACTATAGGGGCTAGATTAAAAAGCGTCTTGAGCTGGGCATTGACGAGTACCCGTTTATTTTCATACCTGTCAACCAAATTCTGCCAGGCCATGGCGAAGCCTTCATTAGTCATTGGACAAGTTTTGATAATGTCGCGAGCTTCACCTTCAGTTTTCTGCATTAGATAATACATTTTTTGTATATCACTTATGTGCATGTTATCTTTGTAAATAGCAGAAAACATGTCTCTAAAGGTAGGCCATTTTTTATAATCGCCAGAAAATACCTCAGTATCACATGGGGGCAGATGAATGGGAATGTTGGAACTAGCCAATCTCCTTTTTTCATTCATCTTATCGATAAGATCATCCATATAAGCCATTGTGCGGACATACGTTTTATACCCTGATGTATAACATTTTTTAATTTCGGCTATAGTAGGGTTCTTTTTATCTAAAGAGTCGATCAATTCCTCATAACAATTACGGAAAGTCTCCCAAAGTCTTTCCATTTCTTTCTTATGGGTGTTTAGTGAGTTTACAGAATGTTCCTCGTCCTTCATAGAAGTTACGAGAAACTCAAAGTCGACTAAACGGTCTGCACTTCTAATCAATGTCTTCAAATCCGACATGATTTCTCAACTAAACCTTAGCAAAAATAAGAAAGGGTGAGGAAAATTTCGAAAAAAACACAAAAATGTAAGAAAAAACTCGAAAATTCAATCTTTTTATCACCTTTGGGTAAAAAATAAGAACGTTAATCGCAAAAACTGGTCGAAAATATCAAAGAAACCAAGAAATTATTTAAGAACCAAGAATTTATAATGAATTGACAAATTAATCAAGTTATGCCTCGAAACGAAAATATTCCAAAAATGTTTATGTATGTATAAATTAAAGTAGTCCAAAGTTTGTGGGTTTTATTTAGGATTAGCTCTCGCTTAATCCTTCTTTATTTGACCGGTATGACCGAGTTCTTTGAGTTCCGTTAGTAAACCAAAACTAACCCTAGCTTAAATATTGTCTCGAAGATATCGCTGTCCATTGCCGTTGCTACTAAGTGAATCAGGCAGAATGCCTGACGTAGCTACTCGTGTGTGGTGTCGTGTTGCCTTAACATAAAGATGTTGCTGCCCGTTGCCGTTGTTACTATGGAAGCAAGCCAGCATGCTTGACGTTGTTGTTCATGTGTGGTGTAGAGTTGCTCGAGAGGCCGCAGACATGGTGTCAGCAAAATAACGGTGGGAATGCAAATTAATAAAATCACGGAGTTAACTGTAGCGTGTTAACTCCTCCCTCGCTTAAGCGAGAGCCGTCCTCGGATCTTCCGAAACTGTCAATGGCAGCTTGGATGGCACAGCTCTGCAGATCCCTCTCTCGTCTCCGGCGTAATTTGGCGAAGCAATATACGATCACAGCCACCACCATTATGAGGGTGAACGTAGCTGGACCCGCGATCAGCGTATTTTTAATATTCCCGATGATTCTCAAGTTCTCTACGCTTAACCTTTTGAGATACGGCAGACTTAATAATTCCTCATGGCCAGTTATGTTGATACTCGTAATCGCTGCTGAGCCAGGTATTTTAAATGGCAACCCCTTTGTATTTTCATAGGTGGTTCCATTAATTTGGATCTCACCCTCGAAGGTAATTAAGAACGTTCCCGTGATTGTTTTGGTGTTTTCTGTGGTTCTTACTCTGGCAGTGTTGTCGTTGACTATGATGATGCCGTCGTCGACGACGACGACTGGCTCGAGGTGGCTAGGTCGGGTAGTGCAGTGAGCTAGGCGGCCGGAGTGGACTTGTTGGGCACATGAGGGATGGGGCAGCTCTCTACAAAATGTTGACGTGAGTGTGGCAGTACAATGCCCTATCGCAAGTATTTCGTTCTCGCAATCGGCAACGGTGTTCTCGTCAAAGTGCAGGACCTTTTCGTTATGCTGAACTGGAAACAATATTATTTTCTTACATACTATTCTTGGTCTAGGGTACTTAATTAGGAAATGTAGGAAATCATTATCTAATAAGACCTTAACGTATGAAGACTCCATTATATCTGTTACAGTTGTGTTAGTAGAGTATCGGTACATAATTTTTCTTAAGTCTTCAGAATCTAAAAGTAAAGGATTTATAATCCCTATCTTTGCAAGGGTGACGGACAACAGCAATGTCTCGATTTCCGAAATAATAATCCTATTTCTGGCCAATAGTGTTTCATACAAATGGCCCGTATCGATCTGTCCTTTTCCTGATTCTCTTATTATATTATTGACAGCATCTGTCAGCCTATTTATCTGGTCCTGCGTCTTTGTATTTATGGCTATCTGCGTATTTTCCGCATTTATTAGTTCTTGCTGTTTGAATTTCAGATTCTCAAAGTCGTCAAAATCTGGTGTCCCGGCGATCACTTTAAGGGCCGTACCTAATACATTAATGCTTCTAGCGTGCCTGTGGTGGACGTTTAGTGACGCCAAAAGATTCACTATGTGTTGTACATCGGACACCATTAGTCTCTTCATGTGGGATAGGGGAAAATGGTCTGTGAGTCGTGTCGTTTCCTCAGCTATCTCTGCGTACCTGGTCAAGTTCGAACTATGTCTTAGGTAGTCGAAGTCCCGCCAAATGATGACACTACCGTCCATAATGGGAATGTAGTCCGAGTTAGTGTAGTTCGTTAATTTTGGTGTCGTTGGCCATATGAGTACTGTCACGGTCAAAATCCTAAAAGATGAAGTTAGAAACAAAATAGTCATAAACGAGGAAACGATGGTAGGATGACTTCTTTATCTCAAGTTGTCCTTATGGACCACCCTCCCTTTAATAAGAACCGTAGTTCCCAAGTCTGCTTCTACTTTTTCTTCAGAATATAGTGGGGTAAGTTTATTTCCTAACCTCCTGTTGTTTTTGACCAATACAGACTCTCCCAATTGAAACGTTCTATTCTGCCTGGAAATATTGTTTCTTTCCAATAACGCCCGTTGAGCCTCTGTTATTCTTTCTCTTATCTCCTCCCTAATGTCAGAAGATGCGGAGTATATTACGTCAATTGGTCTTTTCTTCGTCACAAAGTGAATTGTCCGATTATACTGTACCGTTGCAAGTAAAATGATTTCAACCGTGCTGTCGATCTTCTTTTCCAATTTAAGGCACCTTGCGATCTCCAGAAGAGTACTGTGGAACCGCTCGACTTGTCCGTTCGAAGTGCTATGAAGGGGGGGCGCGTTTGCAACCGAAACACCAAACTGGTTCCGTAGCATGGATGTAATAGTTTCGGATTTTAGTGATGGTTCATTGTCGCAGTAAATATTTTTTGTGTCCGGGAAAAAATTCATTAACTGTATAATTGGGGGCGTCAAATCTACAATAGTGCGCGAAGGAATTACCTGAACCACAGCGAATTTAGAAAACTTGTCAATACACGTGAGAAAGTATTTTTTGTCGGTGGAAAATATATCAATGTGTAGCATTTCCCCCGGATAAGATGGTATAGGGGTTGCACCAATCTCTTGTCTACACGGGTGCCTATCGTATTTCGCCTTTGTACAGATCCTACAATTTGCCACGACCTCGCTTGCTAACTTAGACATTCTCGGAAAGTAATAGTCAAGGAGGATTTGCTTGACATTTTCTTGAGCCGCCCTGTTAGCTCGGTTATGTTCCGTATTGACTATTTCTGTCTGCTCATTTTTGTCGAAAATGTCCAACACCATTTTCTTACAGTACCAGAATTTGGTAGATGGGAAGCATCTAACCAGTTCGTGTTGAATGGTAGCCAACGTTGGCAAATCGCAATGTATTGCGTTCACCACGTTTGGGTTCACTGCCAGTTTGGCCTCCTCGATAAGAGCGTTCTTATCCGAGAATTCGATGACATGTCGAGTTTTTTCAGAGAATAAAATGAAGTTTTTCTTTCTCGCGAATAGTGCTTCTTCCAAGACTATTTGGTTTCTGAAACAGTTTAGGGGTTTGTTCGTCGTTTCGATCGTGTATGTAAAGGAACCCTCGCTGTGAACGGTCGCAACATCGGAATGTGTTTCCTGTTCCAAGGTATGGATATTCTGACGTGACAAAGCGTCCGCGACGTAATTCTCCTTACCAGGCTTGTAGAAAATCTTTGCATTTTGTTCGTCTATAAATGCTTTCCAGCGCTTAATCTTAGCGTTAGGGTTTCGTTCTGAAACTGCAAACGTAAGTGGCTGGTGGTCCGTATAAATATTCAAGTCTCTCACGCCATAGAGATAGTTCCTAAGTTTCCCCAGTGCCCACACTATGGCCAGCAATTCGCGTTCATTTGTAGCAAAGTTCAGTTCTCTGTCTTTAAGTGTTCTGGAGATCATGGTGATCGGTCTACCCCCTTGTGACAGAACTGCCCCCAAACCCAATGAAGAAGCATCTGTAGTCAAATCGAATGGCTTCTTAAAGTCTGGGTAAAGGAGTAAAACATCCTCGGAGGCTAACATCTCCCTTAGCTTGTCAAAAGCCTGAGCTTGACTCCCATTAAAATCCACCCGGATTTTCTTGGACTGATGGGCACTGACTTTGCCATTTTCACCCTTCAATATATCGGTAAGAGGCTTTGCTATTGAGGCAAAATTCTTAATAAAACACCTGTAATAACTTGCTAATCCTAAAAACGATCTTACGTTGAACAGCGTCGTTGGGCGTTCATAGTTACGGATTGCATTCACTTTATCGGGACTCGTCCTGATGCCATCTCTGGATACGACAAATCCGAGGTATTCGACACTTTTCTTAAAAAAATGTGACTTTTCCCTAGAGACCCTCATATTTGCCTCATACAGTCGACGCAGTACCCATCCAACATGTCTGACATGCTCATCTTCGTTTTCCGAGAAAATTATCACGTCGTCCACGTAGACGTAGCATGTTCTCCCTATCTGCTCCCTAAGGACGTCGTCAATTGCTCTCTGAAAAATACTGGGAGCATTTTTCAAGTCGAAAGGCAATCTGCAGAATTCGTATTTCCCGTTTCCAACGGAAAATGCAGTCTTCTCCCTATCCTGTTCTGCGAGAGATATTTGATGGAACCCGGATTTTAAATCAAGAGTGGTGAAATATCTAGCCCTGCCCAGGTTTGACAGAATAACCGCCACATCCGGAATAGGGTATTTGTCGTCAACGGTCTTTTGATTTAATTTCCTAAAGTCGATGACGAGCCGTTTCTTGGCATTGCCATATTCATCCTTGCCTTTCTTATCGACCACCCAGACCGGGTTGTTATATGGCGACCTAGATGGCCTGATTATGCCATTTTTCAGTAAGTCCCGCACTTCGCCATTAACGAAGTCAGCCACGCCCATTGGGTAGGGATACAATTTTGAGTAGATCGGTTCGTCATTTTCAGTGCGGATAGTTGCCACGACATTCGTATTATAAGGCAGCGCTTCGTTAGGATTCGCAAAAACTCCTAAAACATTTTTCATCATTTGTTGAAAATTTTTGGCAACGGTTTGAGGCACTATTATGTCCTCCACCTGTGTAAAGTTCACATTGGCACATTTCAAAAATTTAATCTCTTCTGAACCAAATTTTGTCTGGATTTCCTTGTTCTTAAAATCTAACTTTGCACTTGTCTGCGTTAGCAAATCAAGGCCAATTATACCATCGAAGGTTGAAAGTGACGGCAATATGAAAAATGCAGTATTTGTATTAAATAAGTTGATAGTACACTTCTTATTGACCGTGTTAAAACCATGGATTGATTTCACTAGGAATGGTTTGTCTACCGGAACTATATTACCAAGTTCCTTTAGGGGTTTTATGTAGTTCTTGGATGCCCCTGTGTCAATTAATAATCTAATAGTTCTCCCTGCGACTGTCCTTTCTATGAACGGTAGCAGAGAGTTTTGTCTAAAAAATTAATCTGGTCGAAATCTTCTTCATCATCGATCTCTGATGCCACCGACTCCGCTTTCTCCTGATATTCGTTTGGATCCTGTTCGTCTGTTTCCTGCGAAACAAAATTGATCCTTTGCTGTTTAGGACCTGTGAATCTAGCAGAGCCATTATGTTGTCTCTTCAACGCTTGTCCGGAGGCCTCATTATTAAAATACTGAGCCAGCGATGGTTCAGCGTGTTGTCCCCGCACCTCGTTGTCATGGTACGGTAAGTGAGATGGACGACTATTGCCCGCCCGGAATTTTGTCGATTGCCTAAATCGTACAGAATCATCAACATCCATTGGTTGGACGGGATCCTCCCTCTGGGGAGAATTGCTGCGATAGCCCTGACGTTTTGAAAAATGTGGATTTTTAAACGCTTGGCCACCTGAAAAATTGTTCCTATTCTGTCGTTTCTCCTCAAGGGATTTTGCGTAGTTGGTAGCAAAAATGTATCTCTCGTGATTAGACTCAACCTCCTGCGCTAATGCCAGAGCCGAAGGTAAATCGTTCGGCCGGGCCGAAAAAAGGACATCACTCATGCCGCAGTGGACCTGTCATATGTCATGATGGTCTTGTTCGTCAAAAGAGTAAGTTTTTTCTCGACCTCATCGTAAAATTGCAACAGAGTCATATTCCCTTGACGGAGAATGGAAAGCTCCTGTTCAATCAAATAAATAGGGCGTTTGTCAGAGTACGTGAAATCAAGGCGATCAATGATTGCCTTGAAGTTAAGGACT
Source organism: Polietes domitor (assembly GCA_947397865.1). NCBI lineage: Eukaryota > Metazoa > Arthropoda > Insecta > Diptera > Muscidae > Polietes > Polietes domitor. Next base: position 174,369,752 of record OX377620.1, on the reverse strand, counting down.
GTGTTAAAGGACGACAGTATCATATCAGCTGGTCCCTTTATCTTATTCCGAATTATGGCAACCGCCTGGTAGTGTTTGGAACTACCATCAAAATTTTCAAAAATTTTATAGGCGGTATGTGCCGCCTGACGCCACGAGACGTACGTTTCCTGCTTCCCTTCAAAGTCCGGCAAAGATTTCACTATGTCCAGTGGTTCGTCGCATTGTCGCCCTGCAACTATTTCTATTTCTTGATAAGGTTCCACCTGAGGAGTCGTAAGTACAACCTGGTTAAACCGCTTGTTCACTTCCTCTAGTTGTTTCTCAAATGCGGTCTTTTGCGTCCTTAAGGCTGTGGAAATAGCAACCTCCATCATAACCCTAATTTGGTCCGGTGTCATCGCCATTGTGCTTTCGTTCCACCAATTGTCCTGCCTAGAGTCACTTACTTTCCTATCCACCGTCAATTTGCCAAGGCCCTCGACTACTTCTTCTAACACAGATTGTTCCCTACTCATGAACTACGGCCCTTGCAAAGATTTACAATGTTGTCCTATTTTCAAGTAATTCTACTTACACAATAATATAATCTATCATTATTCCTTGATGCCGTTGTTGCCTTTGATGCTGTTGTTGCTTCTGATGTTGTTGTTGCTTTTGATATGCTGTTGTTGCTTTTGATTCCGTTGTTGCTTTTGATGCTGTTGTTGCTTTTGATGTTGTTGTTTTGTTGCTTTTGATGCTGCTGTTGCTTTTAATTCCGTTGTTGCTTTTGATTCCGTTGTTGTTTTTGATGCTGTTGTTGCTTTTGATGTTGTTTTGTTGCTTTTGATGCTGTTGTTGCTTTTATTTTTATTCTTGTCTTTCAAAGGTAAAGGTTTTACACTTTTTTGAATTTTGTCCTTGATAATCAATCACTTCACTGTTGTTCAACAATAATATGATCTATCATTACTCTTTGAAGCTGTTGTTGCTTTTATTTTTACTCTTGTCTTTCAAAGGTAAGGGTTTTAGTTGACCTTTTTTTAATTTTTGTTCTTGGTAATCAACCACTTCACTGTTGTTCACTAAAACTTTTCACTAAAGCCCCACGTTGGGCGCCAATTAAAGTAGTCCAAAGTTTGTGGGTTTTATTTAGGATTAGCTCTCGCTTAATCCTTCTTTATTTGACCGGTATGACCGAGTTCTTTGAGTTCCGTTAGTAAACCAAAACTAACCCTAGCTTAAATATTGTCTCGAAGATATCGCTGTCCATTGCCGTTGCTACTAAGTGAATCAGGCAGAATGCCTGACGTAGCTACTCGTGTGTGGTGTCGTGTTGCCTTAACATAAAGATGTTGCTGCCCGTTGCCGTTGTTACTATGGAAGCAAGCCAGCATGCTTGACGTTGTTGTTCATGTGTGGTGTAGAGTTGCTCGAGAGGCCGCAGACATGGTGTCAGCAAAATAACGGTGGGAATGCAAATTAATAAAATCACGGAGTTAACTGTAGCGTGTTAACTTATATATAATATAATTATGGACAAAAAGTTTTCACTTTTTTGCCTCACCAACACCACTGTTCTATATAAATATCTTATATACAGACGTCACAGTGTGCAAGAACATTCACTTTTTATGGGTCTAACTTTCCAAAAATAGTTAGAAATCAAATACTATATTATGTGAAATTACGTGTGAAACAATATTAAATATCACGTATTAGTGTGTAAAGTGCTTGGTTATCGCCTTATAGATGATTTCCGATCAAATTATAAAAATATAAAATTTCCACTTTTTGTTCAGTTGGATCCACTGTGCAAGAGAGGAATCGAAAAACAAAACAACGGACGCAACAAATGTATGTATGTATGTACGTGTGTATGTACGTATGAGCGTATGTTGCGTATTGTTGTTATTGTTTTATGTTCGTTGGCCGGCGACGCGTCACAAACAAATAAAACCGCGATTTCACTGAAATGTGGAAGAGGAGAGTGGGGAAGCGAAAAAACCGAAATCAACTCGAATGCACTGAGGAGTGGGAAGCAAAACGAAAACAACAACTTGTTTGTTATTGTTGTAGAAACGATTAACCAAACGCACTGCACTATTTTCTTCTTTTTTTAATTTATTTTGTGTTCTTGCACTATTTACACAGTAAATATTTCAAAAAACCTACCTTGTTTTTTGTTGGGGTATATTTTAAGGATGAAGAAAAAAAACCTTTTTATTTGTGGGGATCCGACAACAACAAATTAGTTTGGATCTGCAAATAAACGTTTGGGTAAATTATTTTATTTTGATGAAAGGCGGCTTCGGAATCCGGTTCGATGAGGACCAATGTTTTTACGGGGAGTAAAATAAAATAGTTTACCCAAATTTTAAATAAAAAACAACAAATTAGTTTTTCAATTTCAAATTAAAGCGGGGTGTTTTATTACAAAACGTACCTTCGGGTTTCGGGATTTATTCGGGAGTCATAAATTCATTTTGACAGTTTGTCATTTTCAGTTTTCTTTTCGTTTTTTTTTCGCAATTCCTCGATATAATTCAATGTTGTATTTCATATACAATTTACACTTAAAACTACACTTATTTTAGGGTGCCCAGCGTAGACACCCCGTTTTTGAGTAACAGAGGCCCAATTGCTGCGAACGGCGAGGAATCGATAATTGATGGTCATCATTAACACTGGCCGATACAGCTGCGATATTTTCTTCAGTTCACACTCTACGTAAGCGTGTTGGTGGTTTAATGTCCAACAGTGTAAATTTGATGCGAAATTTAGTCACAATAGCCCGAATAGCCGCTTCAGTGGGTCGATTAAACTGACCATAAAATGGAAGAAGCGCGCAATGAACTTTCTTAACAGAGCACGCATTTTGATAATAAAATTCAATAATTTGCAAGCGTTGTTCGTTTGTAAGACGATTCATGGTTAAATTAAAGACCAAACTGAAGATGTTTGACAGTGAAACAAAACACGAAACGTGCGTCAGCTGTTTAAACCAGTGTTGCCAAAAAGATAATAGCTAAAAAATCACCCTTTACAATGGTTTATGTTTGAGTCAATAGAAAAATAGTTTTCCACCGAAGCACAATATTTTTTGCTTAGAATATACTACTACTATATCGAATTTTATGAAAAAAAGTCGACAGCGTTGGTACCTCTAAGGCAACTACTACTTTCAGAAAGAGTACTGACTTCGACCACTATCATTCTTCTCAAAAATAATTAATTTTAATTTGAAAAAGTATTATAATAATATTTCCGTACTAAAAATGAAAGAAAGCTCAAAATATTTTATTTCCAAAAAATAAAAAAATATGTAAATATTTACAGGTTGTTCTCCTAGAAACTTTATATTGAAATTATTATTTAGTTTTCAAATTCAAATTCCCTCAATCATTTACAGTGGATATTATAAATAACAAGTAAAAACGGCGTTAAGTTCGGCCGGGCCGAGCATTATATATGCCCTCCACCATGGATTACATTCCACAGAGGTTGTCGGTTTTCGTAGAAGTGCAGTAATATTACAGGAAAATATAATTTTTTTATTATAGCCAAACCAAAACAAATACAAATATTGAAAATATAATTTTATAAATAAATATAATATTTTAGTTATTTCAAACCACGCTTATAAGGCAAGGCTACCAATACGTCAATTCAAAAAATAAATATTGTTATATTTATATTTTCAGAAAGCTTAAATACCATAAATATTGGTAGATAGTGGATGCTACAGTTGTTTGTATCTCCATTCTATTTTAATTCCAAAAGTAAAAATTTTGAAAATCCATTATCTCTCGTACATAGTGCAAAATAACCTAACTTTATGATTCAACCAAATTTTGCTGTAAAAGAAAAAGTACGAATTTGGAAAAAAAAACTTTTTATTTTGCTTGTCTATGCAGTCAGAGGAATGCATACACCGAATTCCATGATTCCAGCTGCGCCCATTTGGTTGGTACCATTTTTACACCCTTGACGTTTCTACGCAATTAAAATGTCATCATTTTAGCTGTAGTCGTTTAGTTGGTACTATTTTTATCCCTCTGTACCATTGTATCCCTTGAAAGTACGAATTTCGAAAAAACTGTTTGTTTTCCGTGTCTACACAGCCAGAGGAATGCATACTCCGAATTCCATGACTCTAGCTGCGGTCATTTGATTGGTACTTTTTTATCCCATTTTTTCATTTCAACCCCAAAAACTACGAATTTCGAAACATCTGTTAGTTTTAAGTGTCTACGCAATCAGAGTAATGTATACACCGAATCCGAATCCATGTGCAGCTGTTTGGTTGGTACCATTTTTATCCCTCCGTACCCATTGTATCCCTTGAAAGTACGAATTTGAAAAAAATGCATTTATTATTCATGTCTACGTAGTCAAAGGAATGTATACTACGAATTTCATGACTCTAGCTGCGGTCATTTGATTGGTACTATTTTTATCCCCTTTTTCTATTTTGACCCCAAAAAGTACGAGTTTCGAAAAATCAGTTTATTTTCCGTGTCTACACAGTCAGAGGAATGTATACTCCGAATTGCATGACTCTAGCTGCGTTCATTTGGTTGGTACTATTTTTATCCCCTTTTTCCATGTTGACCCCGAAAAGTACGAATTTTGAAAAAACCCGTGTATTTCACTTGTCTATGCAATCAGTGAAAAGTATACACCGAATTTCATTATTCTACGTACAGCCGTTTGGGTTGGTACCATTTTTATCCCTCTATTCCCATATCACCCATTAAAAGTACGAATTTGGAACAAAATACTTTTATATTATGTATCTACTCGACTAGAGGAATGTACACACCGAATTTCGTGTTTCTAGCTGTTGTCGTTTAATATGTACGATTTTTATCCCTTTTTTGCCCCATTTCACCCCCTACAAATAAGAATCACTTTATGGTGCACGTTTTTGCTATAATGGGAATGGGCATACCAAATATCAAGCAAATATAAACAGACATATTCAAAAAACATGCTTAAATACACTAAAATATTAGGGATTATTATGGGTATTTTTAGTCCTTGTGAGGGAAAAAATTTTCCCTTTGGGCCGATTTCGCCCCGTTTCAATTCCAACCGATCTACGACTATAGGACGCATTTATGGAAAATTTTAACGTTCTAGCTCCTTTCGTTTAGATGCCAGCGTGCTTCAAGTCAATTCAAAAAGTATTTATGAGACGGCAATCTTTAAAAAAGCTTAAAGCCCCTAAATATTGGGGATTGGTGTGCATTTTCTGTTACAGCCGTTTGCCGGTTGGTTGTATTTCCTTCCTTTTTTAATTCCAAAAGTATAAATTTTAAAATCCATTAACTCTCACGTACACAGTGTCTGATAACCTAACTTCATGATGATAACCATTTTAGTCGTAAAAGCAACAAATCTTTTTATTTTGCGTGTCTATCCGGTTCAAGGAATATATACACCGAATTCCTGAGGCCATTTGGTTGATACAATTTTTATCCCCTTTTCCCATTTTACCCCCTTAAAAGTACGTCTTTGGAAAATCTCTTTGTTTTACGTGTCTACGCAATTAGAGGCATGAACACACAGAATTTTATTATTCTAGCAGTAGTCGTTTAGTTGGTACCATTTTTATCCCTTTGTCCCAATTGTATCCCTTGAAAGTACGAATTTGGAAAAACATTTTTATTTTTCGTGTAGTCGTAGGAATTTATACAACGAATTTCATGATTATAGCTGCGGTCATTTGGTTGATACAATTTTTATCCCCTTTTTCCATTTTACCTCCTAAAAGTTTGAATTTCGAAAAAATTTATTTATTTTACGTGCCTACGCAATCCGAGGAATGTATACATCGAATTTCATTCTTCTAGGTGGTTGGGTACAGCTGGAATTGGAATTGCATTGTAGTGTCAAGTTTGTATCCTAAAACTATGCAACAGCTTCTAGAAGTACACATCCTCGGAATATGCAATATAAATGTTTGTTTTTTAAAGAAGACATCTGACTAGTTTTTTTCGTTTGTTTTTTTTTTGGTCTGTAATCAATATTTGATTTGAATTGGGATATTGTACTGGCTCAAGACCATTTTGCATCTATATTTAATAGAATGCAAATTTATTTACAAATGGCATGGTGACTTTACATTTAAACCAATGTTGCTTGACATTCATATATATTCCTACTCATTCATATTTTCCTACGCATCCCTTTCGGATAATTTAATTAGTCCAATTTTATTTAACACATCTGTCTATAATTATTATTGGCTTCCTTAAACTACTTCTCTAAAGTACTATCTATTAAGATATGCCAGTTTTCTCTTTGTCTCCGAAACAAAACTTGAATAAGACCAAAAATACTTCCCCTCCCCAGCTCTGAATTTTAATAATGCAAATTAGTACAACCACGGCCAGTTTATTGGCAACATCCTGTTCCTGCGGTTTACCTCTTCTTTCACTTAATTTGACTACTTTCAACATCTACCATTTCCTCTTTTTTTCTCCTTTTAAATTCTCCATAAATTTGCGCAAAATACTTTGCATAAATATTTGTATTCATGATGGCAAAGTTTTCGAATTTATTTGGCCAAGCCTTAAAGTATGCCATCACAATGTTTAAAGAATTCAATACCCCACAGATATGTGAGGTTTTTTGCTTATTTTCTATGATATGCCCAAAAGCATGCTTTAATATCGATGGAAGCACAGCACAGTTTTCCAAAGTAACATTATCATATTGATTTCATATTATTTCATTCCTTCCTTCCGTTTGTTTTGTCATTCGACAAACGTATCGCATCGATTCAGTCTCTGTCTAAACAACGGAATTCCAAATGCTGCTGCTTATTCCATTTGCTCTTTCAACAAAAATTCTCCGCTTAAATCTCTGTAAAACTTTGAGCAAATATTGTTGGCGACAAGTGATTGAGATTGTGGGCGAAAGCTCCACGTGGCACTCTCTACTCTATTTGCAGTCTAATTTCCATAATCACTGAACAAATCCTCGGTTCAATAACAGCAAATACCCTGCTGGCGGGGGAAGGGCACAAAAGAAAACTTATCACCGATATACCACAACAAACTAGCAGCAGATATTTACACCCCGGCGAATGCCTAACAAATTTCGCATTACGTGACAAAAGGAAGGCGGCCCGAATAACAAGAGACAGTCGCTGAAGGGGCTTCCCAGTAAAAAAGCGATTATAAAATAATGCCAAATATAAATATAAGCCTATTTATAGGCGTTCTTCCTAATGTTTTCATTTTTTTTGTTGAGGCTTCCAAACAAAACGACAATACATGGATTTGATCTTTCAACCAGTAAGCCCCACACCTCCCACTCACAATGGCCCACGAAAAGTAACAAAAAACGTTGCAGACGGAAACTGCTCTCTCTGAACGGAAATTGATAGATTAAATGGCAAACGGAACGTAGCCAAGATAAGAGTAGATAAATGAAATGTACTATGACAATGACGTCGAAAAAAAGCAAAAACCTAATTTTCTTTTTTCTAGACCCCCCAACAAAGGCATACTGCATTTTTGCTTTGTTTGCTTGTCCATTGTATACTTTAAGGATTACTGCTGGACAATATCCTGAGACAAGAAAGATTGTCCCGAGTATGTCATGTAGATGTGTTTCCTGTGAAAGCTCATTAAAAGTTCAATAAGTCTCAACAAACAACATATTTGCTTTGTCCGCCCTAACATTCTCACAATTAAATTTCAGCCTTAAAGTATGCTGCATTCCTGAGTGGCCCAAAAGTAGGCCTGCTAATTTTGATAAGCTGTTTATCAAACATATTCTAATGATATGATAATTACCTTAATTTTTGGAATAAGCCAAGAAGAAATTGTTAATGAAAATTACTTAAAACAACAATGTTGGATTTTTTGTGGTTGTAAAGGGTTTACCAATAAGGACGGATGAAGTATTAACGATATTTTTATACCCTTCACTAGGGTATTATGTCTTTGTGAACATAACTTTTATTCAATCCCACGGGGAAAATAAATCCCACAAATATATTTTTTAGAAAAAAAATCTTCATTCCTTAAGGATCAAAAAAAAATAATAATTTAATATTTGTTTTTGAAATTTCGTCTTTTTTGTAGTGTAGGTGGGCCATAATACATCGAAAATATGTAGTGATTATTGGAACACCTTTTTTGTAGCGTCCATTTAATTCAAGGACTCCGCTGAATAAGTTGTATTACGTCGTCAACATTAAACATTCCTATGAATATTCACCTTTCCATTTAAATGAAAGCATTCCATTTAATGAAAGCATTTAATACCTCTGAATCTACCAGCGCGGAAAGATGCCACAAATATTGTTCGTCTGCGGGCACCCTAAAGTTTACTCTGCAAAACAAACTTGGTTTGATTTAATAGCATTCTGTGTTCTGTGCGTGGTGCGTTGTAGGTGTTGAATTAACTACGTTCTTTCTATACCAATATGCGATGTACGTTGGGCGTTTGAAATAATAAAATAAATTCTAGAACCTTTCAATTACACCGCCAGGCAAGATGTATTTAAGAATTTTATTGGGATTTCTCGGATTGTTTCCATCTAAACAATTCCATAAAGTTACCCAAGAAAAATGCCCCAAAACCAATTCATTTTGTAATGCCTCTCACTTTGTGCATAATCATTATTTATTTCTCTCGATAATCCAGCCAGCTAAGCCTTTGTTGACATTGTCCTTTGAATGGACAATACTAACGCACCTACCTGTTCAAGTCAATAGAACCTTTTGTCAGCCTCTGCCCTAAGGAAGATACGTATTTATGTTTTAATCCTAAAAGGTATACACTTGGTGTTATATTTGTTTAACATTTACGCCTTAATGTATGCTTTACAAAACCAATAATAAAGGCTGTGGGTATTGACAGTGGGTAAACAAATTTGTCTAAATTGTTGTTGTCGGCGAATAAAAGAGGCAAAGAAGGTGAAGAGCCATTTTACGTCCCTAATGTTAAGGGTAATGGGTTTTGAGAATGTATGTTTAAGACCAATAAGGTGGCAATTAACATTGACATGGGACCATTGAATTTGCTATTCATACAGAAATTGATTTGATAACTTATAAAATAAGGATTTAGTAATGGCTGTCCTTCCAAGCAAGAAGATTTTGCAGGTCTAATTTTTCTAGGCATAAGATTTATAGTTTTGAATCGCATGCTATTGCATACTTCTAGGCGTAACACATAAAAATTTTAATCATTGCAGTTCACATCTCTCATTATTTTACGAATTGAAGTCCTATAAAATTCCATAAAAATCATCAAAATATGTAAAAATGGTAAAAAAAACAGTCGACCATTTTGAAAAAAACCCTATTTTGGAACACATTTTCCCCACTAAGGGAATTTGACTAATTTTTGGAAAAATAAATTGAAATCAAATATCACCAAACATTAAAATAGATGAAAATGGTAAAAAAGGCATGCCGACCATTTTAATAAAAAATCCCCTATTTTGGAACACATTTTCCCCACTTTGGGAATTTGTTTTTTGCAAAATAGGATTGAAGTCAAATAAAAATACATAAAAATCATTAAAAACAATAAAATAAATAAAATGGTAAAAAAAGTATGTCGACCCTTTTAATAAAAATTTCCCAATTTTGGAACACATTTTCCCCACTTTTGGAATTCGGTCCAATAAAAAAATACAAAATAAAAATGCATAAAAATCATTAAAATAGATAAAAATGGTAAAAAAGGATGTCGACCATTTTAATAAAAAAAAAACCCAATTTTTGAACACATTTTCCCCACTTTGGGAATTCGTGTATTTTTTGGAAAAAAATGGATTGAAGACCAATAAAAATCCATAAAAATCATCAAAATAAATAAAAATGGTAAAAAGCATGTCGAGTAAAAAAATTCCCAATTTTTGAACACATTTCCCCCCCCCCCCCCCACTTCGGAATTCGGGGTAATTTTGGAAAAAATGGATTGAAGTCTAATAAAATATATAAAAATCATTAAAATAGATAAAAAATGGTAAAAGAGCTGTAGACCATTTTAATAAAAAAAAAAACGATTTTGGAACACATTTTCCCCACTTTGGGAATTCGGTATTTTTTGGAAAAATTGATTAAAGTCCACTAAAAACACATAAAAATCATTAAGATAGTTAAAATGTAAAATAAAATAAAGTATGTCGACCATTTTAATAAAAATTCCTTAATTTTGGAACACTTTTTCCCGCTTTGGGAATTCAGTCCAATAAAAAAATACAAAATAAAAATGCATAAAAATCATTAAAATAGTTAAAAAATGGTATAAAAAAACATGTCGACCATTTTAACAAAAAAGTCCCCGAATTTGGAACACATTTTCCCCACTTTTGGAATTCGTGTTTTTGGGGAAAAATGGATTGTAGTCCAATAAAAAGACATAAAAATCATTAAAATAGACAAAAAAGGTAAAGTAGCATTTTGATATAAAATCTCCAATTTTGGAACACATTTTCCCCACTTTGGGAGTTCGGTATTTTTTTGAAAAAAATATATTGAAGTCCAATATAAATTCATAAAAATCAGAAAACTAAATAAATAAATAATTGTAAAAAAAACATTTTAATAAAAATTCCCAATTTTGGAGCATATTTTCCCCACCTTGAGAATTCGGTATTTTTTTAGAAAAAAAATGGATTGAAGTCCAATAAAAATTCATAGAAATCAATAAAAATGGTAAAAAAATCATGTCGACCATTTAAATTAAAAAATCTCCAATTTTAGAACACATTTTCCCCACTTTGGAATTCGGTATTTTTGGAAATAAAATGTATTGAAGTCCAATAAAAATCACCAAAAAGAGATAAAAAAGGTAAAAAAGCATGTCGATCATTTTAATAAATTTTCCCCACTTTAGGAATTCGGATATTTTTTGGAAAAAATGGATTGAAGTCTAATAAAATCATCAAAATATATAAAAACGTATTAATAAAAAATCTCCAACTTTGAAAAAAAAAAAATCTTCCCCATTTTGGGAATTTGTTTTTTTTTGGGAAAATGGATTGAAGTCCAATAAAAATCATAAAAATAAATAAAAAAGCATGTCGACCGTTTTAATAAAAAATTCCCAATTTTGGAACACATTTTCCCCACTTTGGGAATTCTTGTATTTTTTTGGAAAAAAATTGATTGAAGTCCAATAGAATCATCAAAATAAATAAAAAATGATAAAAAAAAACATGTCGACCGTTTAAAAAAAATCCCCAACTTTGGAAAAAAACTTCCCCATTTTGGGAATTTGTTTTTTTTTTTTTGGAAAAATGGATTGAAGTCCAATAAAAATAAATAAAAAATGATAAAAAAAATCCCCAATATTGAAACAAATCTTCCTCACGTTGGGAATTCGGAATTTGGAAATAAATTCGATCAAATGCTCCCCTGGAGGAGTCTGTATTAGTTGGAGGTAAAGGGTGATTTTTTAAGAGCTTGATAACTTTTTTTTAAAAAAACGCATAAAATTTGCAAAATCTCATCAGTTCTTTATTTGAAACGTTAGATTGGTCCATGACATTTACTTTTTGAAGATAATTTCATTTAAATGTTGACCGCGGCTGCGTCTTAGGTGGTCCATCCGCTTAGTCCAATTTTGGCATTTCCACGTTTTTGAGTAACAGAGACCCAATTGGTGCGAACGGCGACGAATCGAAAATTGGTGGTCATCATTAACACTGGCCGATACAGCTGCGATATTTTCTTCAGTTCGCACTCTACGTAAGCGTGTTGGTGGTTTAATGTCCAACAATGTAAATTTGGTGCGAAATTTAGTCACAATAGCCCGAATAGCCGCTTCAGTGGGTCGATTAAACTGACCATAAAATGGAAGCGCGCAATGAACTTTCTTAACAGAGCACGCATTTTGATAATAAAATTCAATAATTTGCAAGCGTTGTTCGTTTGTAAGACGATTCATGATGAAATGTCAAAGCATACTGAGCATCTTTCTCTTTGACACCATGTCTGAAATCCCACGTGATCTGTCAAATACTAATGCATGAAAATCCTAACCTCAAAAAAATCACTCTTTACAAAGACTTGGAAGTACTACAGTGCACACTGGTCCCAAATCGATTTTTTATGGCATAAAGTCGAAAAATAAACATACAGTCTTGTAATTTTGCACATTTGCTAGACATATCATACGCAAAAAATAAAAATAAAATTGGGCCGATCGGACCACGCCCACTACCACCTCCCATATAAACTCAATATATAACCAACATAATTATCACCCTGTATTGGTACAGGGTGACCAAAGACAAAATTTTATGAAAGCTTATGTAATGAAGAGTTGTTTATTTTGACGAAATGTGTTTTTCTAAACATTATTACAAAAGCAAAATATAGCATACAAATAGTATACTTTAAACTGCAATTTAAATAATTATTTCAAGAAATAAAGTAAAATGTATACATATGTACAAAAAGGTGAATGATGTTGTATACCATTTTAAAGGTACTTTCAATAACTTTTAAATAAAATATTGATGGGTCTCGTACACAAAACTAATTCAGAGATATAATCATATATATGTCTATGTCTAATCAAAAACTGTGCTAAAAAAATGACAATTTGCCGAAAAATGCTGACGAGATATTAATTCCACCATAAACTACAACCTCAGACGAACACTTTCACATATACACTTTGAGTCAAGTTGAGTCATACATATAACTTTTGGTCCGCGACATTTATAGATTATGTTCTTTACAAATCACAAAATTACAATACCTATGAATACTGACCAGACCACAATAATCATAAAATTTTAAATATAATTTTTCAACTACTAACTCTGGCCGTCAATTTTCATAATATAGTAACTTTATTATTTTCTTTTTAAGTCTTGATTTTAATTAATTTGTAAAACTGCTTTATATCAAAATTAATCCCACTTTTTTTGAACCGCAAAGTTTAAGTACCATTCAGGCTTGTGGTGTTGCCACCTAATTTTCTCCAGTATATTTTCTTGATTGCTTGGAGTGTTGCCATAAAGAAAATATGTACACATTTACCACTTTCCAATTTTAATTTTTTTTGAATTTCTGTCAAAAAAATGGAATTGGGACCATAGTGCAGTGTAAGCTTTCCCGTCTCTAGTGCTATTGATTTGAAAAACGTTCTCAGACTTGAGAATTGTTCTCAAACTTGAGAATTGTTCTCAGATTTGAGAAAAGTTCTCAAATTTGATAATCGTTCTCAGATTTATATTACAGGCCAGCATGGGGTATGATTGTTAATAATAATTATTATTAAGATGTATTCCATTAATTTAAAAAAATATCTATGAAGAAGTCTGAATTAGTTGCAGTGACAAAGACTCGAAAAGGGCTTCGACTTGGAAAATATGCTTTTAAAAATGATACTTTAAAAATCTGCTGTATTTTAAATAAATAAATTCCTCTGAGGCTTTGAGAAACTTTAAACAGATTTATATTACCGACCATCATGACTTATGATTAATAATGATTCGCCTAAATTAATTAATAATAATTCGTTAAATTGTATTACAGTGGGTGTGTGGTATAAGGTGGCGTATGATTAATTGAATAATTGATGAAGCCTGAATTAGTTGGAGGGGCAACGACTTTGAAGAAAATGATTCAAACAAATTATTGTATAGGGTCCGCCATCTAACGTTTTTTTCAACTATTCAACCGTTGGACTATTATTTGTGGGGTGCCCTCAGCAGCCATTTGAATGAAATTATTTTCTATTATTAACCGAAAGGATTGAACTTTTTTTAGTATTTTTTTATACCATTTTCGAAAAAAAAGTTATTTGTTGAAATATGTGGTTTCTAGAGCGGAAAAAATAAATCATAGGAGACATTGGTAGGGTCCGCCATCTACCGTTTTTTTTAACTATTCAACCGTTGGACTATTATTTGTGGGGTGCCCGAGGTAGCCATTTGAATGAAATTATTTTCCATTATTAACCGGAAGGATTGTACTTTCAAATAAAAATTTGAGAAAATATTCAGTAGTTTTTTATAGCATTTTCAAAAAAAAGTTATTTGGCGGACCCTATAGAAATCTATTGTATTTTTAAATAAATTCTGGACAATCCTCTTCTCCCCTGAGGCTGTTGATTTCATAAATATTCTCATTAGAACAGATTTCCATTATAGGCCATCATGACGTATGATTAATAATAATTCGCCTATAGTCTTTAAATTACATTTCAATGGGTATGATTAATAATAATTCGCCTATAGTCTTTAAATTGCATTGCAATGAGTATGATTGCATTAATTTTGAAATAAAATCAATCATACGCTCCCCTGAAAGAGTCTCTCTCTCTCAATTAGTTGGATGTACGAAGACTCGCTGTAATAAAAGAAGTCGGTAGCATTTTCATATGAAAGGCGAACGAACGACTTGAAAAAATTAATTCAAAAAATTATTTTAGAAATCATTTTAGAAATCTATTGTATTTTTAAATATATTCTGGCAATCCTCTTCTCACCTCAAATTTCAGATTTCCATTATAGGACATCATGACGTATGATTAATAATAATTCGCCTAGCGTCTTTAAATTACATTTCAATGTGTATGATTGCATTAATTTTGAAATAAAATCAGTAATACGCTCCCCTGAAAGAGTATCTCTCTCAATTAGTTGGATGTACGAAGAGTCGCTGTAATAAAAGAAGTAGCATTTTCATATGAAAGGCGAACGAACGACTTGGAACAAACTGATTAAAAAATATTTTAGAAATCTATTGTATTTTTAAATAAATTCTGGGCAATCTTCTTTTCGCCTGAAGCTGTTGAGTTGAGAAATATTCTCATTAGATTTCAGATTTCCATTATAGGACATCATGACGTATGATTAATAATAATTCGAATACAGTCTTTAAATTACATTTCAATGAATTTGATTGCATTAATTTTGAAATAAAATCAAACATACGCTCCCCTGAAAGAATTTCGAAATAAAATCAAACATACGCTCCCCTGTTGGATGGACAAAGACTCGCTGTAATAAAAGAAGTCGGTAGCATTTTCATATGAAAGGCGAACGAACGACTTGAAATAAAATAATTCAAACTATTTTATTTTAGAAATCTATTATATTCTTAACTAAATTCTGAGCAATCCTCTTCTCGCCCGAGGCTGTTGATTTTGGAAATATTCTCATTAGAACAGATTTCCATTATAGGACATCATGACGTATGATTAATAATAATTCGCCTACTGCCTTTAAGTTTCATTGCAATGTGTATGATTGCATTCATTTTGAAATAAAATCAATCATAAGCTAAATCAACAAATTTTATTTTAGAAATCTTTTGTATTTTTAAATAGTCAGTCATTTAATTACATTTTAATGGGAATGATTGCATTAATTTTGAAATAAAATTAATCAAACGCTCCCCTGTAAGAGTCTCAATTAGACAAAGACTTGGAAAATACGGTTCTAAAAATTATATTTAAGAAATCTACTATATTTCGAAAAAATCATGGGCAATTCTTCTCTCCTGTTTTTCTCAAATAGACTATATATCGATTGAAAGCTCCAGGTGGTTTCTTCATTTTAAATCCGTTAAGAAAGTGAAAATTCGATTGAAAAACAACTAAGTTACTGGCTTATAAGTGTAAAAAGGTACAAAACCCCGTTTTTTTACCCATAACTCATGATTTTGGGACCTATCACAGAGTAAAGTTTCTTTAAAAATTATCTGTCATATTCTAAAACATTTATCACAGGTTTATAAGACGAATTTTCAATGTAAAAATAGACTTTAAACATTTGATATTTTTTGTTTGAAAGCTTTTAGATTATTTGCTTTAAAAAACTAAATTAAGTTTTCCTCGAAAAAAGAAAATGTGAGGAAAGTGAGTGCAAAAACCTTAAAGTATCTTAAAATAAATGTCTGTATGTCTATATGACGCCCAAAAGTCTGCCACATTTCACTTAACATTCTCAACCTAAATGTATGCTATAAATAAGCAATTTTTGGTGAGTCTCCGAATTTCACATTTCACACTTATTTAGTCATCTCATGCGTCATTAGCACCAGTAGATGTGGAAATTAATGCCTTTTTCAAAATGTTAACACACTCTCATCAGTTTGTTGAACAACAAGTTAAGGGCGACCCATAAGTATGCTTTACATTTTTTTTGAGAGCGGGAGGGTCAAAAACAATTACGCCCTAATAATGGCAAGGCTGATTTATATACGGACTTTGTTTAAAACAAAATTTGTTTAAAAACGATGGCGTTCTGGGAGATTTCCTTTTTTCATTTTCCTTGTGCCCCGGGGCAAAAGAAAAACCTTTTTTTTCAATTTTGTTTTGCTGTCGCTGACAAATTAAATCAAATTAGAAAATCGTGTAAACTGAAGGCTTTGTCTCTCTCATTGTCTCACCACACCTAATTGTATGCTCCAAAGAATTAACTTCATTCATTAGATTGAGAGAATTTTGTGCAATTGTATCACCAAATATTCATTAATTAAAACATTTATCTTATAAGGCTGGTGCAAATAAATGTTTTGTCATACTCAAGTTAATTTCAATTCCGTTTCTATACAAGTATTTTCCATTAGCCTCGCACATATATATAGCCTTAGAGTATGCTTAGCATTTCATACAAAATTATATCTGTATAAGAATATATGTCTAGAGGTAATTTGAATTATGTTGGCTTTTGCAACAATTGTTGGTAATTAACTTGCCCGCCTTAAGACACCACTTTGTCTGTAAGAGCCTTAGCATATGCCATAGATTTCCACCCCACTTTTGTATATTTTATAAAACAGCCCTAGCGTATGCTATAGTTTTCTACCCCCAAACTACCAGCCTTAGCACAGGCTACAGGTTTTTTCTCTCCTCCACCCCGGCGCCATAAAGATTTCAAGCATTTTATTTCCTTTTGACCTCAAAGTGCTTTCTTATCTGTGGAAAACTCACACACTTTTATTAAATTCCTTAGAGTATACCACAAGTTCTTTTAGCATTTTTTAGTCAAATTTGCTTAGTTAACACTTTAAGGTTAGCTGATTTAACAAATCATGCATAATTATGGCATTCCACGTTTTCAGACTGATTTTATCTTCTCTGTTTCATATTCATTCCCTCCACCCCTGTTAGGCAGCCTAAACATTTTTATATCCTTTCCCGGCTCGTTTTTTCATAAAAGTCATTTCTTTTATACACTCCAACCCTGGCATACAAACTGCCTGATTATTATGATATTTGTGTACTGCTCTGCCTGGGAGCTAACGTTGCTCAACTCTTGTTCACCTGTTGGCTACAGGTAGCCAGCCATCCAGCCAGTCAGGCATCCAGCCAATGTTATACGCTCTGAGTGTATTGGCAACAATCATCGCTGTAATAAAAGCAGCCCGGCAGTATTCATTTGAAAGGCGATTTTTATCGCATAATAAAAATAAATTGATTGGGAAAAACTTTTTGTTGTTGACTAATAAAATTCGCACGTGAGGCATTAAAGTGGCCAAATTGAGGAGGAGAAATAGAATTTCATGTTAAATCAACATGTAGATTTTCTCTAAGGGTTTGCGGTGTTCAACCTGACAATTTCTCTGGCAATTCTATAGATTTGCAATGTCAATTATTTTTATTTATACAACACTTGATAACATGTGAAAATGCCATGAGCTCTGGGAAAAAGAGAGCTTAATTGTCTGCCTTAGGGGACAGGGTGATGGAAATTCGTATGGAAATTTATAAAATTCGTCTAGCACAGTTAGTGGCGGATTAATCCCTTGACATTAAGACTAGAGTTCCACGTTGGGCACCAAAATTACAGAGAAAACCAGTAAGGAAAGGCTAAAGTCGGGCGGGGCCGACTCTATGATACACTCCACTTTCAATCCGAATACAATTTTTGTATCCTGTAAATGTATGTGTTTGACAAAAAATTTTATATCGGAAAGGACATTTGTACGAGGATGTATTGAAACCTGGAACGAAATAAGTGAAATATAAAATGTATAGTTTGGCCAAAATCGGTTAAACTTATGGGAGCAACATTTGAAATTGGGCTATATTTAAATCTGAACCGATCTTACCCACTTTCACCATAGTTTTGTTTAGTTAGATTATAAGATGTTGTGCGAATTTTAAAGAAAATCGAGCACAATATGTGGCTTTTTAAGCGGCAAAAGTCAAATCGGGAGCGACATTTATATGGGGGCTATATCTAAATCTGAACCGATCTTACCCAATTTCTGCATAGTGTGGCATTTAAAGCGGAAAAAGTCAAATCGGGAGCGACATTTATATGGGGGCTATATCTAAATCTGAACCGATCTTACCCAATTTTTGCATAGGTGTTTCTAGTAAGATTATAAGATGTTGTGCCAAATTTAAAGAAAATCGAGTACAATATGTGGTTTCTACAGAGGAAAATGTCAAATCGGGAACGACATTTGTATGGGGGCTATATCTAAATCTGAACCGATTTGACCTATTTTCACCATAGATGTTCTTAATTTAAATATAAGATGTTTTGCCAAATCTGAAGACAATCTGATACAATATGTGGTTACTAGAGCGGAAAAAGCCAAATCGGGAGCGAAATTTGTATGGGAGCTATATATAAATCTGAACCGATCTGACCGATATTCACCATTGGTGTTTCTAGTGGAAATATAAGATGTTTTACCAAATCTGAAGACAATCTGATACATTATGTGGTCTCTAGAGCGGAAAAAGTCAAATCGGGAGAGAAATTTGTATGGGAGCTATATATAAATCTGAACCGATCTAACACATTTTTACCACAGGTGTTTCTAGTTACAATATAAGATGTTTTGCCAATTTTAAAGAAAATCTGTTGTAATATGTGGTATCTAGAGTGAAAAGAGTCAAATCGGGAGTGAAATTCGTATGGGGGCTATATCTAAATCTGAACCGATTTTCTTCAAATTAAATAGCGTTCGTCCTTATCCCGAAAAACGTCGTTGTGCAAAGTTTCATTTGGTTCTGTCTACAATTGCGACCTGTATCGTGATTACAAGAATAGATGGACGGACGGACGGACAGACAGACGGACATTCTAAGTCGATCGGTATATACAATGGGTCTATCTCGTTTCATTTTGGGTGTTACAAACAAATGCACAAAGACATAATACTCTCGTGGAGTGTATAATTATACAGATTTTTTAACAGAATAAATAAGCAGATATTCAAAACTGCTTTGTTTTTCTATTTTTTGTCTAGGAACAAATGAAATAATCCACGAACGTTTATCTTGAAAAAATGAAAAGATGGCATATAGAAAATCGGAAATTAAAGGAAAGGAGTGATAGTATGGAAAGCATGTGTGGGAACATTGATATTGGGTGATAAACTACAGTTTTTAGGTATTTACCTAGACTAAAAATATTTAGAACTCACGTTGGGCGCCGAAAGTTTGGTTATAAGAAACATAAACATTGAATAAATGCACTTCCTAAATATTTCCATAAAAATTTGTCTATCAGCAGATGAAATAACTGGTAACATTTTATTTATTTATTAATATAGGCAATTAATCTATATGAATAATTATACACTCCACGAGGGTATTATGTATTTGTGCATTTGTTTGTACACCCACATATTTTAATAGATTTCCTTCCAAATGGACAAAACATCTTATATTTCACCTGGAAACACCTATAGTGAAAATAGGTCAGATCGGTTCAAATTTATATACCTCCCATACAAATTTCGCTCCCGATTTGACTTTTTCTGCTCTAGAAACCACATATTTTTACAGATCTTCTTCGAGTTTGCCAAAATATCTTACATTTAAACTAGGAATACCTATGCTGAAAATAGGACAGATCGGTTTAGATTCATATATACCTTCCATACAATTTCACTCGCTCCCAATTTAACTTTTTCTGCTCTCTAAACCACATATTTTAATAGATCTTCTTCAAATCAGGCAAAACATCTCATATTTCAACTAGAAACACGTCTCAAAAAAGTGGGAATAATTCGGTTCTAAAACAGTTTTACAAATTAATTAAAATCAAGGCGTAAAAAGAAACTAATAAAGTGACTATAGTATTGAAATTGAAGGTTGAAAAATTATATTTAACATTTTGTGATTACTGTGGCCTTTTCGGTATTCATAGGTATTGCAATTTTGTGATTCGTAGTAAACATAAATTATAATAAATCAAAAGTTATATGTAGGACTCGACTTGACTCAAAGTGTAAATGTGAAAGTGTTCATCTGATTGTGTAGTTTATGGTGATTAATTAATATCTCGTCAGCACTTTTCGGCAAACTCCTACACATGTCATTTTATTTTAGCACAATTTTCCATTAACCATAGACACAGGGTCAAATCTATTTAAAATGGTATATAAGCCATTCTGAACAAATGTAGACATTTTATATTATTTCCAGAAATAATTATTTAAATTGCAGTGTCAAGTAGAATATTTGTATGCTATATTTTGTTTCTGTAATACTGTTCGGAAAACACATTTCGTCAAATTGAACTAAGCTTCATTCTTTAAAGCTTCCATTGTATCTTTATTTTTCGAGTTTATGTCATAAAAAATGGATGATTTTAGAATTGGGATCTCACGCTGGGCGCCAAAAAATCGACAACATTCTAATTTACAAAATTGTCTAATTACGCTATGCAACAAAAACATAAAATTGTTGTGTCCGAGCTCTAAAAATGCATTTTTTTGTGTGCTTTGAGGCATGCATCAACTGAACAGAAATAAAAAGTTTGGTTAAATTTATATTAAAAAAACTTTACTAAAATTCCAATTTGCGTTGAAGGTTTCCTTAATATTTGTACTCTCATTTTGGAAATATAGATGCAATCAAAACCGCCTAAATGTTCAATTTAAGTTATACACTGACTACAAATGTTGCGAATTTCTCTTTCACATAGAAACAGAGGTTTAGGAACAGTCTTCTAAAAATTGAGAAAAAGTATTTCTTTCGAAATAAATGGAAATATTGTATTTCCAAATTTTTTTATAGCAAACACTCTAACTCACACTGCAAAGTCTATATGTAAAGATCTATGGATAAATGTGGAAGTTATAGCCCTCTTTATAGACGTGAACTATTAAAAATTCATGATATCTCCAATTTTGGTTAAATATAGCGAAAGAATGCTTTAGAAATTATATAAAGTTTTTATTTTGCAATAAGTAACATCCTAATGAACATCAAGCAAAGTCCTAGAACCATAAAGACTGAGCATATGGGAAAATCAACAAGTAAAAACGGCGTTAAGTTCGGCCGGGCCGAACTTTATATACCCTCCACCATGGATTGCATTCCACAGAGGCTTTCGAGTCTCGTAGAAGTGCAGTAATATTACAGGAAAGTTGCGTTTTGTATTTTGTTCGGCTTGAGGTCAGTTTTTTTCAAATAATAAAACAAAAATGGCTATTTTATTACTTTCTTGTTTTTTATTTCCCAATATTTCGACCAACTCCGTTGGTCATCTTCAGGGATCTAGTACAAAAAAACACAAATTATTCAATTACAAGTTACAAGCATTAACAATAAAAAATATCACAATATTTATATTTACATTTTTAAAAAAGTTTTTCACAATAGGAAATTCTGCTGCCACTCTCTGAAAGCTTTTGTCAACTACTGTCTAATTTGTCGTCTATGTTTTTCCACCGTGTTCCTATATATTTGAGCACAACCGTCTGTGTCTCTCTTATAATTAAGCCTTTTTCCAGGGGAGACGTCAATTATATTTAGCATTTCCAAAGTGTATCTCCTTGTATAATTATTCTCTTCCGCTAATATTTCGACGTCATTAAAGTTTGGTTTATGTCCCGTCAAGGTACAGTGGGCAGCAAGGACAGTTTTTTGCTCAATGGGTTTGTCAAGAGATTAGTGTTCAGGAAAATATTTTGTACAGGAAAATATTAAATATATAGGCAAACCAAAACAAATACAAATATTGACAAAATAATTTTATAAATAAATATAATATTTTTATTACTTCAAACCACGCTCAGAAGGCAAGGCTACCAATACGTTTACATATCGAAATAATACTTCAAGTCAATTCAAAAAGTAAATATTCTTACAAATATTTATATTTTCAAAAAAAGCTTAAATACCAAAAATATTGGTAGATAGTAGGTGCTACAGTTGGTTGTATTTCCATTCTGTTTTGATTACAAAAGTACAATTTTTTAAAATCCATTATCTCACGTACATAGTGCAAAATAACCTAACTTCATGATTTAACCATTTTTGCCGTAAAAGTAAAAAGTACGAATTTGGAAAAAATCTTTTTATTCCGCGTGTCTATGCAGTCAGAGGAATGTATACACCAAATTCCATGATTCTTGCTGCAGTCATTTGGTTGGTACCGTTTTTATCCCATTTTTTTCAATTTTACCCCCTTATGAGTACGACTTTCTAAAATCTCTTTATTTTACGTTTCTACGCAATTGAAGGAATCTACACACCTAATTTCACCATTCTAGCTGTAGTCGTTTAGTTGGTACTATTGTTATCCCTCTGTACCCATTATATCTCTTGAAAGTACGAATTTGAAAAAAACTTTTATTTTTCTTGTCTACGCAGTCAGAGGAATGTATACTCTGAATTTCACGACTCTAGCTATTGTCAATTTGCTGGTACTATTTGTATCCCCTTTTTTCATTTTAACCCCAAAAAGTACGAATTTCCAAAGATCCGTTTATTTTACGTGTCTACGCAATCAGACAAATGTATACACCAAATTTCATTATTCTAGATACAGCCGTTTGGTTGGTACCATTTTAATCCCTCTATTTCCATTTTACCCCTTAAAAGTACGAATTTGAAAAAAATACTTTTACATTTTGTATCTACTCAATCAGATGAATGTACACGTGTTTCTAGCTCTTATGGTTTAATATGTACCATTTTTATCCCTTTTTTGTCACATTATGGTGCGCTTTTATGCTACAAGGGGAATGTTCATTCCAAATATCAAGTAAATACAAGCAGACATATACAAAAAGCTGACTGAAATACTGTAAATATTAGGGGTATTTTTAGTCCTTTTGAGGGAAAAATTTTTCCCTCTGGGCCGATTTCGCCCACTTTCAATCCCAACCGATCTACAACCATAAGACACATATAGGAAAAATGTGAACCTCCTAGCTCATTTCGTTCAGAAGCTAGCGTGCTTTCAACAGACAGACAGACGGACATAGCTATATCGTCTTAGAATTTTACCACGACCCAGAATATATATACTTTATGGGGTCTCCGATGAATATTTTAAGGTGTTACAAACGGAATGACAAAGTGAATATACCCCCATCCTGAAGGTGGAGGGTATAAAAAATATATACAATAGATGTCATCATAGTATTATTGGAAAATTGGAATATTCAGCCCACAAAGATGGTGAGATGGTGAACATTTGCAAGTTTTGTGCCACCTACTTTAATTTTTTCTCACTTCATGCTCAGTCTTTATGCTTTTAGGTCTTTGCATCAAGGTCGATATGAAGAGTATCAATGATTCAATGTTGAAGTTGTGACACTTAATCAATCAATTTCAGCAAAAATTTCTTTAAAAAAAATACACGATTTTTTCTAATAATTTTTGCAAATGAACTTTGTTGCAATTAATTTGAAAGCAAGGTTTCGCGCAATTTAACCAAAAATCTCAAAAATAATATATATAACATGTATATCTTTTTCATATAGGCATTGTTTTCTTCCATAGAATGTTAGCTATTAAAGACATAAAAATAATGGTTTCCAAATATTTTCTAGATGTATCTCTTATTTTTCGCCAAGATAATTCTACTATAGTGTGTACTTATATGATCTGTCGTGGAGGCGAAAATTACCTACAGTCAGGGTTGTATCCTGTCACATACTTGTACATATTTGTATACCCTCCCCACGGTATTATGTCTTTGTGCATTTGTTTGCAACACCCAAAAGGAAACGAGATAGACCCATCGTTTATTATACAGATCGGCTTAGAATCACTTTCAGAGTTCATTTATCAATATCCGTCTGTTTGTTCGATTTGGCTTTTCCGCTCTGTAGATCACATATTTTAACAGATTTTCTTTAAATTTGGCACATTTTTTGTCAAATCGGGCGTTTGAATAACATTGCTTTAAATATTAATTTGTTTTTGCTGATTTTTCTACGAATGACGTTCCTATTCTGTAAACTCACCAATTTATTATTTTCTACACATCTTTTAAGGATGAGAGTTTTTGGATGAGAAATTATACGTTATTTTTCCAATAACCTTTTGACCCACTTTATGCAACTAGAATTTGACCAGACATGGAATCAATAATGAATCTAAAAATGCATTAAAAACAATAGAATTTGAAAAAATTTTGACCAAAAATAGAATCAATGATGGAGATTATAAATATGCAATAAAAATAGCCTTTAGGTGATTCCACGTAAAGTGACCTTTTTTCGACAAAGTTTCAAAATCAATTTATAATTTATAAAAAATACCAATAAACATTTGTGACGTTTATACTTCTCATAATACATATTTTAAAATAAAAAATGACAAAAATAGGTCTGATCATTTCCTTTTCCAGATATAGGCCGGTGTCGTAACCGAATTTCCGTCAAAATGTCACGCCCGTTACAATTTAAATGTCCTATATTTCCTATATTCATAAAGAGATGTCGGTAACGTCTACTTTAGAAGAAAGTGTATGAACTACTCTTTAGATTAGCAAATGTGAATAAAGGCATGTAATGGAAGAACATTACCGAATTCAAGAAAATAAGTAAAACTTCATGATTTTCTTCAAAGCTAAGGTCACATCCGTGACGCTCTAGTTTGTTGTATATCTCTAAGACTTATTTATAGGTGCAATAATATTCCGATTTACCTGACGTTTTCAAAATTCTCAGTCCATGAATATGACATTTAACATATTTAAGCAAATGTGTCACACCCGTTCCAATGGAATCACCCCCATGTCCACTAACTTACTATTCCACTGTGCATAAGACTATTCATTTTGATTCTCCTTACAATAAATATGGTATCTTTCCTTTTAGTTCCAGCTAAATAAATGCTAATGCTAAGAATATGGCCCTATTCTTCAGTCAGATACATCGGGCCGAAAAGGATAACAATCTAAAGGAGTTCCTGTCACACCTCTTTTTGGAATGCATGGTAAAGTACAGAAACGAATCGTGGTTCATCAATCAGACAGCAGCCAGCACAGGTAAATATGGACACAAACAATGCTGGACAATTAAGTTGTGACACAAGAAAAGCAACTTAATTGAATTAATCGGACGGGCGTTGATATGCATGTGCCTGACTTAATTTTGTTTATCGTGTGTTAATCTCGGCAGAATATCCCACAGCTATACCACGCTATGTGGAAGATGCTGTACTCAATGAGGGCTCCATAGATCTGGCAAATGTCAATGTGGACGAGGCGGAACGCAATGAGCTGTACGCCACCATAAGTGCTATAACACTAGCACCTAATTCGATTACGCCGTACCCGGATGCAGGAGATGCGCTAACAACCAACAATGGCTGGGCCAGCAGCGTCACCACCACCACCACCACCACCAACAGCCAACACTTTACTACGGCCCCCCTAAATGACACGGTAGGGAGTTCAATGGCAGCAACAACAACGTCCATGCCATCAGATGAATTGTTTTGTCCTGTGCGTTTCGATGGCTATCTATGTTGGCCACGTACACCAGCTGGCACCGTGTTAAGTCAATATTGTCCGGACTTTGTGGAGGGATTCAGTAGTAAATTTTTGGCGCACAAAACGTAAGTACCTGTCCAGGGCAGCTAGCGAAAAAAACCTCTGGCAAAGGAAGTGAAGTAAACAAGTGTAAAATGGGTTTTATCATTGCAGTGCTTTTTCTGTTTGTTTTCCGGTTACAACTCAATTGAGTGGCTTAGATGGGAGGGAAAGCTTTTAAAAGAAACGCTAGATTGTTTTGTAGGTGTCAAAGATAAGAGGGCGTCCCTAACACGAAGGCCAAGAGATTGATGAAGTTATTAGATATGGAAAGTTGAAAGCTGAAGAGGTGAATGTTAGTTGGGTTAGTTAGTTTGCGTCAGCTAACTTTAGTTAACTTATTTAACTTTAGTTAACTTATTTAACTTTAGTTAACTTATTTAGCTTTAGTTAACTTATTTAACTTTAGTTAACTTATTTAACTTTAGTTAACTTATTTAACTTTAGTTAACTTATTTAACTTTAGTTAACTTATTTAACTTTAGTTAACTTATTTAACGTTAGTTAGCTTACATTTAGCTCAATTTAGCTGACATTTAGCTCAATTTAGCTGACATTAGCCTAAGTTAGCTAACATTAGCTTAAGTTAGCTTACTTTAGCTTAAGTTAGCTCACATTAGCTTAAGTTAGCGCACATTAGCCCATTAGTTAGCTAACTTTAGCTTAAGTTAGCTAACTTTGGCTTATATGGAAGGGAAAGCTTTCAAAAGATTCGCTAGATGGTTTTTATACGAGGCAATGATAAGAGGGTGTCCCTAAAAAGAAGGTCAAAAGGTTGATGGAGATATAAGATATAGAAAGTTGAAAGCTGAAGGGAATAATGTTAGTTGGCGTAGTTAGTTTGCAGTAGTTTTCATCAGTTTGCGTCAACTAACTTTAGTTAACATATTTAACTTTAGTTAGCTTACATTAGTTCATTAAAAAGCTAACATTAGCTTATTTTAGATTAAGCTAGCTTAAGTTAGCTAACTTTAGATAAGTAAGCTTACTTTAACTTAAATTAGCCCATAAGTTTGCTAAATTTAGCTTAAGTTAGCTTACTTTAGCTTATACGGGAGGGAAAGTTTTTAAAAGATTCGCTAGAGTATTTTTATACGAGGCAATGATAAGAAGGTGTCCCTAAACCGATAGAATTTGAAAGCTGAAGAGAAGAATGTTTGTTGACGTAGCTAGTTTGCAGTAGTTTTCATTAGTTTGCGTCAACTAACTTTAGTTAAGTTATTTAACTTTAGTTAGCTCAAGTTAGCTCATATTAGCGTAAGTTAGCCAAAATTAGCTTTAAGTTAGCTTACTTTAGCTTAAGTTAGCTCAATTTAGTTTAAAATGGCTAACTTTAGCTTAAGTTAACTCACATTAGCCTAAGTAAGCTTAATTTAGCTTATATGGGCAGGGTATGTTGAAAGCTGAAGAGAAGAATATTGGTTGGTTTAGTTAGTTTGCATTAGTTAATTTTATTTGACTTATTTAGTTAGATTACATTAGCTCATTCGTTAGCTTACTTAAGTGTATGTTTGCTCAAGTTAGCTCACATTAGCTTAAGTTAGTTAACTTTAGCTTGCTTCAGCTTAAATTAGGTTAAATTAGCTTAAGTTAGCTTAACTTAGTTTACTTTGGCTTTAGTTAGCTCACATTAGCTTAAGTTAACTCAAATTACCTCATCAGTTAGCTAACTTTATCTTAAGTTAGGTTACATTGGCTTAAGTTAGCTTACTTTAAACTATGTTAGCATAAATTAGATTAAGTTAGCTCACATTACCTCATTAGTTAACTTAATTTAGCTTAAGTTAGCTAACTTTAGCTCACATTATCTTAAGTTAGCTAACTTTAGCTCACATTATCTTAAGTTAGCTAACTTTAGCCTAAGTTAGATCACATTAGCTTAAGTTAGCTTATGCTAGCATAAATTAGGTTATGTTAGCTCACATTACCACATTAGTTAGCTTACTTTAGCCTATGTTAGCTCACATTAGCTTACTTTAGTTTATGTTAGCATAAATTAGATTAAGTTAGCTCACATTACCACATTAGTTAGCTTACTTTAGCCTAAGTTAGATTACATTAGCTTAAGTTAGGTTACTTTACCTTATGCTAGCATAAATTAGATTAAGTTAGCTCACATTACTTCATTATTTAGCTAACTTTTGCTTAAGTTAGCCTACATTAGCTAATGTTAGCTCAATTTAACTTACGTTAGCTAACTTTAGCTTAAGTTAGCTCACATTAGCTCAAAAGTTAGCTAACTGTAGCATATGTTAGTTTTCTTTGGATTAAGTTAGCTTAATTAAGTTACTTTAGCTTATGTTAGCTAACATTAGCTCACATTTGCTTAAATTAGCTAACATTACCTTAAGTTAGCTCACATTAGCTTAAGTTAGCTAACTTTAGCTTAAGTTAACTCACGTTAGCTAACTTTACCTAATAAGTTAGCCTACATTAGCTAAAGTTAGCTCACTTTAACTTACGTTAGCTAACTTTAGCTTAAGTTAGCTCACATTAGATCAAAAGTTAGCTAACTGTGGCATAAGTTAGCTTTCTTTGGTTTAAGTTAGCTTAAATTAGCTTAAGTTAGCTTAATTAAGTTACTTTAGCTTATGTTAGCTAAAATTAGCTCACAATTACTTAAGTTAGGTAACATTACCTTATGTTAGCTCACATTAGCTTAAGTTAGCTCACATTAGCCCATTATTTAGCTAACTTTAGCTCATAAGTTAGCTAACTTTAGTTTAAGTTAGCTTACTTTAGCTTAAGATAGCTCACATTAGCTCATTATTTAGCTAACTTTAGCTTATGTTGCTTACTTTAGCTTAGTTAGTTTAGGAGTTTGGCAGTTCTAAACGTCATTTAGAAATAACTTGACTTCAATTTGTTTTTTAATTTAAATTAATTTTAAATAATATTTATTTTCGAATATTTTCTTTATCTGAATCCCTCCCTGACAGTTGCTTAGAGAATGGCACCTGGTATCATCATCCCGATAGTCTTCAGGAGTGGTCCAACTATACAAACTGTATTGATTATGAGGATTTGGAGGTGAGTACACGTGTATGACTATCATCATGTGTAAATCCTTCTTCATATTGTCCTTTCCTTATCAAACAACAGTTTCGTACATTTGTCAATGAATTATATGTCAAAGGCTATGGTGTGTCCTGTGTGGCTTTGGTCCTGTCACTTATAATATTTTTGGGATTTAAGTAAGTACTTATGCAACAGGGGGGGGGCGGAATACAACTAAAAGGCCTCTTCATTGATTGGCAAAACCCACATTCAATTTTCCCCAAATATTAACAAACCACTCTCTGATGTCCTCTTCAGATCCTTGCGCTGCACCCGGATACGTATTCACGTCCATTTGTTTGCCTCGTTGGCTTTCACTTGTATTACATGGATACTGTGGTATAAATTGATTGTGGAGCAGCCCGAGATGATACGTCATAATCCGGTAAGTAGTCTGTGTATTTTGTTTTGTTGTGTCCATTCTTTTTGCATCCCCCCTTTAATCTTTTAATACTTCTTCATCTTCTGAGTAATAAGCACTTGCCTTTCGTTTTTTCTTTTTCTCTCTCTCCTACTCTCATGGAATGTCCTTTTGGTCTATGGAAACCGTAGTACTGGTGCATTGGTCTACACTTGGTAATACATTACTTTATGTTGGTCAACTATTTCTGGATGTTCTGTGAAGGATTACATCTGCATCTGGTGTTAGTTGTGGTAAGTGTGTGAAAGCGTGTGCTAAGCACACAGGTAAGTGGACGATGCCATTAAAGTTAAACTCTGAGTTGAAAAATATTATGTGAAGTGGCATTTTGTGAAAGGGCAACAAATTCCACACAAATCTTTGTAGGACTTCAGAACAGAATTGAAAGCAAAGTTCGAAAAGCAAAAACTCTTAATTAGGAAGATATAATTGGTAGCTCTCTTTTTTATGTAGAAAGATGCCACTGTGGAAAGAAAAATCTCAAATTTTTGAATATATAAAATTAAAAAATAGATAATGAATCAAGTATGTAATAGATAAAGAATAATATCAAAATAAAATTATTTTTGGTCGAAAATCTCATGGTGTTCGTACTAAATTGAGTCCTTTAAATCTTCCTTAAAAGTTTTTTTGCCGAGAGTTTCAAGGACCGAATGTTGCTACCAAAATTGCCATGAAAAATTTATAAATCGCCTGCCAATATATATCAGATTGCAAATAATACTTTGATGACATCAATTCCAAATGTTTCAATTTTCCCATTCCTATTTTCCGATTTTCTCACATTTAAACTTCAAACGTCTATAACTTTTGACTAAATTTATATTAACACACCAAATCTGAATTTGTTTTAACCAGAGTTCTCCTAAGAATCGAAAAAGTATATTTAATATTATAATTGTAGGTCGTATTATAGAGATGATAATCAAAATCGGAGAAAATAAGAAGAAATAATAACTTTTGTAGAGGTATTTCCATGGAATTTTCCATAATTTTTAATTTTAAAAAATTATAAACCATTTAAAAATAAAATAAAATACGGAGAATAAATCCTAAAAAATTGAGTTCAATCCTTTTATAGCACGAATGCGCACCATGATGTGACGCGCACTTCCAGGGGGAGAAATGGGACAAAACTGGGATACAAATGGTACCAAACAAACTAAAATAACTAATAAAGTGAAATCTGGTCTCTACATTCCTCGAATCGCATATACACTTAATATAGGGTCCGCAAAATAACTTTTTTTGAAAATACTATAAAAAAACTACTGAATATTTTCTCAAATTTCTTTTTTTATTTGAAAGTACAATCCTTCCGGTTAATAATGGAAAATAATTCCATTCAAATGGCAGCCTAGGGCACCCCACAAATAATAGTCCAACGGTTGAGTAGTTGAAAAAAAAAAACGTTAGATGGCGGACCCTATATAAAGGGGTTTTACGAAATTCGTACTCTTAAGGGGTAAAATGTGAGAAAAGGCATAAAAATGGTACCAACCATACGGCTGAAGGTTAAATCATTAAATTCTTCTGACTGTGTAGACGCCTCACTATAATTTTTTTTCAAAAAATTTACTTTTAGTGAAGAAAGGGGATAAAAATAGTACTAATCAAATGGCTGCAGCTACTATAATGTTTTTTCTTCGCTCTGGCTGCTTCGACTCGAAAAATGAACGATTTTTCCATATTCGTACTTTTAGGGTCAAAAAGGACAAAATGGGGTAAAATTCGTACCGACCATATAGCGGCAGCTAGAATCATAAAATTCGGTTTATACATTCCTCTGACTGTGTAGACGAGCAATATAAAGGCATTTTTTGAAATGTGTACTTTTATAAAAAGCGGTACGAAAAGGGATCAAAATAGTACCAATCCAATGGCTGCAGCTAGAATAGTGAAAATCGATGCATATTTCGCTCTGTCTGCGTGGACTCAGAAAATAAAGCGATTTTTCAAAATTCGTACATTTAAGATGTAAAATGTTAAATAGGGATAAAAATAGTACCAACTAAATGGATGCAGCTAGAATCCTAGTATTCGGTGCGTACATTCTTGTGACTGCGCAGACGCGCAATATAAATGAATTTTTTGAAATGTGAAGGGGTGAAATGGGACAAAAAACGGTACATGACACACGGTGTGTAAATTCCACTAGTTTCGGGGGAAATGGGAAAAGATGGATAAAAAGGTATCAACCAAACGGCAATTCGGCAATTGGTCGCTCATTCTCTCATTATTTAACGAGTTGAAAGTCAAATTAAAATACCCAAAATTCGTCAAAAATTAGATCCAGGTTTCTTCTTTTCAAATCCGACTAGGAAGTGAATATCGGTTGATAACGAACTAAGTTACATTCTTATTAGTGTGCAAAGGTACGAAAACCCATTTTGTAATACTTTCCCACTGCTTTTTGAAACGGGCAAACATTGACACATCCGGCCAAGAAATTTTTTCCGAATTTGTTTTCTAACATCTCTTAAATATGATGTCTGCATAGCAAATATAAATTATTTCGTTCCAATATTCGCTCAAGTGTTACCGCATCTTGAAGTGGGCTAGCGGTTATCTGATTAAACTCAAACTGCTCGCAACGGCGATCCATGTCGATGTCATTTTTATTTCAATTAATTCACACATTGATTTCAAAATAATATTAGACGTCGACTAAGTCTTGATTTTGAATTTTGTTATTCGATATTTGGCTCTGCTCTGAAGAACATTGTCAGGAATATTGAAATTCCAATCTAAAATACGCCGAAGAGGGAAAATTACTGGTCGGTCTTCCATTTAACTCCTCTAGGGGCGACCTTTCTTTAAAAAAATATATAAAACATAAAAAATTCGTATGGGGAACATTCGTAAGGGTTGAAGGCAGAGGGTAGGGATGTTCGAGAAAATGTGAAGGTTAACAAAATATTGAGATTTGACGCCCCTAGGGGCCTGGTTGAAGCAGTTAGAGCAAATTTTATAAAAAAAATAGTTTTTGTAGGAGTGACACCTTAGGGAGTGGTGATAAGGGTTAGGTGTGTTTGGGGACCATATGAAATAAGGAAATGTGGGGGTCGGGCCTACATTTGACACCCTAGGGACCTGCTTGGGGAAAATTAATGAGGTCGTTCTTAAATTTAACCCATTTAGGGGCGACTCCGAACAAATGTTGAAGCTTTTCTGTGTATTTTTACCCCTTTTCCCACCACCATTTCTGCCTTATCGAAATTGAAAAATAGTGCAGTATCCCACCGCCAATGTGGAAGGAATCTGAGTATATTTCTCCATCAAACATATTTTGTTTAAATTTTTCGCCAGTTTCAAAAATTGACAATGGTTTTTCACTTCAGTTTGTAAGGTGACCGTACAAATAGTGGATTTATTAAAAAAAATTACAAAGTAGTAAAAAGCCCCTCTCCCCATCCATAATAATAATTTTAATTTTTTACAAAAATACAAGTTTTGATCATTCAAGTTCACATGTCTCAATATGTTACGAATTTGAGGTCCAAAAAACGGCAAATAAAAGCAATTTTAATAATAATACCAAATTTTGGAACAAATTTTCCCCATTTTTGGAATTCGGATACCTAAAATACCTAAAATTCATCAAATCAGCTAAAATTGGTAAATTAAGTCATGTCGACCATTTTAGTAGAAATCCCAAATTTTGGAACACATTTTCCCCACTTTGGGAATTTGGGGAAAACATGCTAAATATGCAAATATAGTAACTTTTCATCATTTTAATCTGTTTCGAAGAATTTTAGATATTCAGGACCATTTTAGTAAAAATAGACAATTTTGGATCACATTTTCCCCACTTTGGGAATTCCGCCATTATTTTGAGAAAACATGCTAAATATGCAAATATAGTAATTTTTCATCATTTGCGTCTTTTTTGATAAATTTTAGGCAATTTTAGTAAAATATCCTCCATTTTGAAACACATTTTCCCCACTTTGGGAATTTGGGGAAAACATGATAAATATGCTAATATAGTATTTTTTCATAATTTTTATCTGTTTTGATGAATTTTAGGTATTCAGGACCATTTTAGTAAAAGCCCACCATTTTGGAACACATTTTCCCCACTTTGGGAATTTGAGGAAAACATGTTAAATATGCAAATCTAGTATTTTTTATCATTTTTATCCGTTTTGATTAATTTTACTTATTCAGGACCATTTTACTAAAAATCCCCAATTTTGGAACATATTTTCCCCACTTTGGGAATTCCGCTATTATTTGCAGAAAACATGCTAAATATGCAAATATAGTAATATTTCATCATTTGTATCTTTTTTGATAAATTTTAGACAATTTTAGTAAAAATCCCCCATTTTGGAACACATTTTCCCCACTTCGGGAATTTGGGGAAAACATGATAAATATGCTAATATAGTATTTTTTCATAATTTTTATCTGTTTTGATGAATTTTAGGTATACAGGACCATTTTAGTAGAAATCCCCCATTTTGGAACACATTTTCCCCACTTTCGGAATTTGAGGAAAACATGTTAAATATGCAAATCTAGTATTTTTTATCATTTTTATCTGTTTTGATTAATTTTACTTATTCAGGACCATTTTACTAAAAATCCCCAATTTTGGAACATATTTTCCCCACTTTGGGAATTCCGCTATTATTTGCAGAAAACATGCTAAATATGCAAATATAGTAATATTTCATCATTTGTATCTTTTTGATAAATTTTAGGCAATTTTAGTAAAATATCCTCCATTTTGAAACACATTTTCCCCACTTTGGGAATTTGGGGAAAACATGCTAAATATGAAAATATAGAACTTTTTCATAATTTTTATCTGTTTTGATGAATTATAGGTATACAGGACCATTTTAGTAGAAATCCCCCATTTTGGAACACATTTTCCCCACTTTCGGAATTTTGGGGAAACATGCTGAATATGCAAATATTCGTCATTTTTATCTGTTTTGATCAATATTATTTATTCAGGACCATTTTAGTAAAAATCTCCAATTTTGGAACACATTTTCCCCACTTTGGGAATTCGCCTATTATTTGGGGAAAACATGCTAAATATGCAAATCTAGTAATTTTTATCTCTTTTGATAAATTCAAGGTATTCAGGAACATTTTAGTAAAAATCCCCAATTTTGGAACATATTTTCCCCACTTTAGGAATTTGAGGAAAACATGCTAAATATGCAAATATAGCATTTTTCATAATTTTTACCTGTTTTAATGAGATTTAGGAATTCGTAAAATTTTGAAAGATGAACAATACTTTAATTTTTTGGAAAAATACCAGGAGTTTGTACTTTATAATTTTTTGTAGCACAGTGTAGTGTATAAGAACCTTACAAAAATAACATTCAGAGGAATATAAGGCAAATGGAAATATTATTAACAAATTGTAGATTTTTTTCACTCTCTTGATGGAACTTGACTTTTGTTGTCTACACTGAAAAGAAAATGCTTCGTTGTATTAACGAAAAAAAAACTTTTTATTTGGTTACCATTAATTGCAAGTTCGTTATTACAACCAAATCTGTCAAGACTGTCCTTCCTTTCCTTATATCAAGAAACTCCCCCTTTGACTCACTCTTGCTGGCATGTTTAGTTATTACAATGATGGCTTTTCTTTCCGTGCATAGCCCTTAGTCATTCCTTTGCAAATTACTCGCCCTGATTTGTATTGCCCAGAAATATTCCACCCTAATTTGGATGGCACAGCCAAAATAAAGTAATGACTAGGACAGAAACTCCAAACATTTTTCATGACGAACAAAAATTTGAAAGATTTGCATATCATGCCCACAAGCCCACACACACACCTCCCCCTCCAATCCTTAAATATATTTAATAATGGCCAATTCTGCAGTATCCTCTTTCTTTCCATCCAAAGGTTTTTGTCAAGGACACCGTAGTTATGCGCTGGTTTAAGGTATTCTCCTGGTTATCACCATTCATCTTTGTGGCAGCCTATGGGGCGGCCAGGTATTTCCATCCCGATGACAATACACAGTAAGTAGAGTGAGACGCTGGTCGGCGTATGCAAAGTGATTGTAATTTTTGTTTATGAGTATCTAAAGAGAGAGAGTGTAATTAAATTCCCCCCCCCCCCCACAAACATAGCTGCTGGATGAATGATAGCTATTTGCAGTGGATATTCTCGGTGCCGGTGTGCATATCCTTGGTGGCCAGTTTCTGTAAGTCAGACAGCCATGAGAGATGATCACATAATTTAATTGAATTTATATTTCAGTCTTTCTCATCAATGTGCTGCGTGTGATTGTGCGTAAATTGCATCCAAAATCGGCTCAACCGGCTCCCTTGGCCATACGCAAAGCTGTAAGGGCCACTATTATTTTGGTAAGTGGCCGTAAATAATCAATGATCCTTAATCACATCCATATATCCCCTATATAGGTGCCTCTGTTCGGCCTGCAGCATTTCCTTTTGCCCTACCGCCCGGATTCGGGCACCCCCTTGGAACGTTTCTATCAACTGTTGTCCGTCATTTTGGTCAGCCTGCAGGGCTTTGTGGTCTCCTTTCTCTTCTGTTTCGCCAATCATGATGTTACGTTTGCGGTGCGCAGTCTCTTGAATCGTCTGATGCCCGGTTTGGTATCACCTCCGCCGCCCGGGAGTAATACCGGACAGATGGCCACAACAACGCCCAGCCGGGAATTGGGAGTTTAAGTGGAGAAATGTGTCAAAAACTCAAGCCCACAAACCGAGAGTACAACCTACCGGACCGTTGATCCTCTTGCCAGAGGATCAGTACATTTAAAATCTCACACCCATACATATGAACTTCCATAACCTGTCACCCCTTGTCTGCATGTTTATGTTCCGGTTCTCTGGAAGAGAAAATAAAATTTTCTGGAACATGCATTTATTTTCTACTTCCACACCTCCCCCACCCTCCTATGTTGTGATACAAAAAAGAAAAACTATTATAAATACTTGGTATTATTACTAATTATACGATGTGTGTGTGTATTTGGATACAACTACATACGTACATATATAACAGGTACCTATTGAATGTTAATTGTAAATGAATACTGAAAAACTGAAAAAAAAAAAAAACAGAATTCATATTAAATGTCTTAATAAATAATCGAAACGGGATGAGTTGTTTTAATCGGAAATACTAAAAATAGACCAGCATTGTAACAGACGATCACGCCAAAGGCTGGCAACGCAGAAACCTAACCTAAAATAATGACAAAACAGTTATGTATTGGCAACACCTAAGGAAAGTGTTCTTTTCTTCTGTTGTAAGTGGGCTGAGATGAGAACTGGAATGACTAAAACAAATATTTTTGCAAAAATTTAGTTTTAGTAAAAAAGTCTAGCTGAAGTGACATTTAGTCGATTTACAAATGTCAGAACCCATATAAATTTGACATTTGACAATCGTCCTTATGTCATTTCAGGCCTAAATCGACTGATTTCGCATGTAGTCTGAAGAGGCTATAACTCAGTCAATTAATGGCGGATTTTTAAAAACAAAGTGGCGTTTTATTACTTCTAAACATCCATTTTAATCAAAATTCACTAGAGCAACATTCCCAAAGTTGGAAAATGCAATAAAAAATTCAACAAAATATGTCTGCTGGACGAAGACACATTCATTTCATGTGAAATTGAACTATTTTTCAAATTAAAAATATTTAATATATATTTGTTAAAAAGTAAACCTATTTTCTTCAAAATTTGCTAAAATCAAGAAAAAAAACAAGTAAAGAAGGTTAAAGTCGGGCCTGGCCGACTATATGATACCCTACACTTAGTCATTCTACCCTATGGTGTAGCATATAAATAGGTCATTACATTTGAACCGGGTGATATGCGTTGCAGCTATAAGAGGAGAATATACAACAAATTCCATACTTCTATCTGTATTTGTAAGAAATTTTAAACACAAACTATGAAAGCGAGCTATATACAAATCTGAACCGATCTGACCCATGTTTAGCAAAGGTTTTCTAGTTGAAATATTAGACGCTTTCCCAAATTTTATGGACTGTTTAATATGTGGTTTCTAGAGCGGAAGAATTATATCGGGAGCTCTATATAATCTGAACAGATGTGACCCACTTTCGCTATAGTTGTTTCTATTTGAAACATTAGCTGATGTGCCGAATTAGAAGAAAATCTGTCAAAGTTTGTAGATTCTAGAGCGGAAAGAGTCAAATCGGAGGAGACATTTGTATGGGAGCTATATATAAATCTGAACCGATCTATCTTAGTTTTACAAGAGCTGTTTTTAATTGAAATATTAGCCAAATTTGAAGAAAATCTGTCAAAGTTTGTGGTTTCTAAGAACGGAAAAAGTAAAATCGGAAGCATCATTTGTATGGGAGCTATATCTAAATCTGAACCGATTTGCTTCAAATTAAATAGCATTCGTCCTTATCCCATAAAACTTCGTTGTGCAAAGTTTCATTTAGTTCTAACAACAATTGCGACCCGGACTTTCATTACAAGAATAGATGGACAGACGGACGGACGGACATCGCTAAATCGACTCAAAAAGTGATTCTAAGTCGATCGGTATAATAAACGATGGGTCTATCTCGTTTCCCTGTGGTATAGGGTATAAAAAAACGAGGACAGAAGATTTAAAATGGTGTAGTTTGAAGAGAGCTCAATTAAAAAATAAAGTCTTATTTTAAAGGTAATTGCAAATGTTTTACGTAGGCCGAAATGCTCTATTAACAAAATATTTATATTTTTTGGTTTCTCTTTTTCATTTCTGGTTTTCACTACGAGAACACCAACTTAAAAATTCAGAATAAATATACACTTATTTCCACAACAATTCTAAACAAACCCTAAAAATTTAAGAGTAGAGAAATAACGGATTATATTTAAAAAATATTTATAAAATGTTGTTGACCGAAAATAGAATTTTTGAACAATTTTATGATCGTTTAAACTCTGCAAGTCTATAAACCATATAGTTTTTTGGTTGGAGCAGATGTGCCATATTATTAATTAGACTTCTCCTAATTCAATATTCTATCACTGAGCCAAATTCACTTTGTATTCATTATTTTGAAAAACTCGAATTAAAGTTCGTTTTGTACCTGCCTTTATAATAGAGATTGTATTTGACAAAAAAATCGGTTTCCTACAGCAATGTGTGGTGCAATTTTTTGGTGCAATTTTCTTCACAAAAAATAATATAAAAACAAGTAAAAACGACGTTAAGTTCGGCCGGGCCGAACTTTGTATACCCTCCACCATGGATTGCATTCCACAGAGGTTGTCGATTTTCGTAGAAGTGCAGTAATATTAATGGAAAATATAAAGTTTTTAATATAGCCAAACCAAAACAAATACAAATATTGAAAAATATTTTTATAAATAAATATATTTTAATTATTTCAAACCATTATTTATTTCAAATCAAAAAATAAATATTCTTATATTTATATTTCAAAAAGCTTAAATACCATAAATACATTTGGTTGTATTTCCATTCTATTTAATTCCAAAAGTTCGTATTTTCAAAATCCATTATCAGACGTTCATAGTGCAAACTAACCTAACTCCATAATTCAACCAATTTTTGCCGTAAAAGAAAAAGTACGAATTTGACAAAAAAAACTTTTTATTTTGCGTGTCAATGCAGTCAGAGGAATGTATACACCGAATTCCATGATTCCAGCTGCGCCCATTTGGTCGGTACCATTTTTACCCACTTGAATTTCATCATTCTAGCTGTATTTGGTACTATTTTTATCCCTATTGTATCCCTTGATAGTACGAATTTCGAAAAATCCGTTTATTTCCCGTGTCTACGCAGTCAGAGCAATGTATACTCCGAATTTCATGACTCTAGTTGCGGTCATTTGATTGGTACTATTTTTATCCCCTTTTTTCATTTTAACCCCAAAAAGTATGAATTTTGAAAAATACATAAAATACATACACCGAATTTCATTATTCTATTCTAATATCACTCTCTGTGCTCTCCTGTGGTGAAATCAGCAAACTCACCACTTGCGCTGTCTTTATGCTCTCTCATTCTTACATTGCGCTGTCTTTATGCTCTCTCATTCTTAAATTGCAGATTCTCCCATTCTAATCCATTCTATACTCCCCTATGGCCCTAATATGGTTTTTCATATTCACCATTCCTTTTCACCAACACGTACTGCAGACAACAACCTTCGTTCCTAAATGTTATAAACATTTGGGGTAGGTTTTAAAGGCATAAATAAAAAAACTTCCTAACTCCAATTCACCCAAAAATGGTAAGTAGACCAAAGTAAGTAGACCCTTAGTCCCTTATACTGTTGAATTTCCTAATTCACCTTTCGTTTTCACAAACCAATTATCACAGACAACAACATTTATACTTAACTGTTATAAGGGGTGGTTTTCGTCATATGTGATTGACACACGCTGTAGCCACCAGAT
The DNA here is from genome assembly GCA_947397865.1 of Polietes domitor. Classification (NCBI taxonomy): domain Eukaryota; kingdom Metazoa; phylum Arthropoda; class Insecta; order Diptera; family Muscidae; genus Polietes; species Polietes domitor. The sequence continues at coordinate 174,330,150 of OX377620.1, read as the reverse complement.
GACACATTTGTACACTAATACCCCGACTTGCGACGATTCGATTTATGTCGTCAATATAAAATAGCATGACTTTGAAATGCATCCTCAGAATTTCGTTAAAGACCCCTAGCGGTTTTTAAGTCTGCAAAGAGGGCCATAACTTCTACATTTACCCATAGATCTTTTACATATAGGCATTATTGTTTTCGTTACAATGTTAGTTATTAGAAAATAAAATAAAATATTTTTTTCCAATTTTTTCTCTATTTTTTATGGGTTGTTTTCGTGGCAGCAAATTCTTTTTTTTTTAATTTTTTTTTAAATTTTTTTGAAGTTGTAAATCTTTTTTGTATGTGAAAGTGAAATTCCCAACATTTTTAGTGATATTCATTTTTTTTATTTTTTCTTGGTTTTTTTGTGCCAGCAAAAAATAGTTATACACTCCACGAGAGTATTATGGCTTTGTGCATTTGTTTGTAACACCCAAAAGGAAACGAGATAGACTCATTGTTAAGTATACCGATCGACTTGGAATCACTTTCTGAGTCGATTTAGCAATGTCCGTCTGTCCGTCTTTCTGTCCATCTATTGTTGTAATCAAATTACAGGTCGCAATTATACTCCGATCTTAACAAAAATTGGCACAAGTAAGTTGTGTGGATCAAGGACGAACGCTATTTAATTTGAGGCAAATCGGTTCAGATTTAGATATAGCCCCGATTTGACATTTTCCGCTCTAGAAACGACATATTGTACCCGATTTTCTTTAAATTTGACACAACATCTTACAATCCAACTAGAAACACATATGCAGAAATTCGGTAGGATCGGTTCAGATTTAGATATAGCCCCCATTGCTCCCGATTTGACATTTTCCGCTCTAGAAACCACATCTTGTACTTGATTTTCTTTAAATTTGGCACAACATCCTATAATCCAACTAGAAACACCTATGCAGAATTTGGGTAAGATCGGTTCAGATTTAGATATAGCCCCCATACAAATGTCGCTCCCGATTTGACATTTTCCGCTCTAGAAACCACATATTGTACCCGATTTTCTTTAAATTTGGCACAACATCTTATAATCCAACTAGAAACACCTATGCAAAAATTGGGTAAGATCGGTTCAGATTTAGATATAGCCCCCATACAAATGTCTCTCCCGATTTGACATTTTCCGCTCTAGAAACCACATCTTGTACTTGATTTTCTTTAAATTTGGCACAACATCCTATAATCCAACTAGAAACACCTATGCAGAATTTGGGTAAGATCGGTTCAGATTTAGATATAGGCCCCATACAAATGTCGCTCCCGATTTGAATTTTGCGCTCTAGAACCCACATATTGTACTCGATTTTCTTTAAATTTGGCACAACATCCTATAATCCGACTAGAAACACCTATGCAGAATTTGGGTAAGATCGGTTCAGATTTAGATATAGCCCCCGCTCTAGAAACCTCATATTGTACTCGATTTTCTTTAAATTTGACACAACAGCTTATAAGTAAAAAACCTATGGTTCAGATTTATGGTTTAAATGTTTAACCGATTTTGGCCAAACTATACATATTATATTTTGCCTATTTCGTTCCAGATTTCAATATACCCCCATACAAATGTCTTTTCCGATTTAACATTTTTTACAGGATACAAAAATCCTTCCCGTTTTCACTTTTTCACCGAATTAAATTGTATTCGGATTGAAAGTGGAGTGTATCATAGAGTCGGCCCCGCCCGACTTTAGCCTTTCCTTACTTGTTTTTTTTTTCGAATTTTCTTTTAATTTTTATTTTTGTTTTAGATGTTTTACAATTTCTATTTGATACTAACAACATTTGTAGCCCTCAAAATGACCTTTAATTGAAAATATAACCGGATATTATCGGACATATTTCTCCCAAATGAAAGTAAAAATATTAAAGGAACCTTCAAGGAAAATTGAAATTTTGAAAAGAGAAAAAATAAAAATATTTTGTCTTAGATTTTATGAATCAGAAATAAATATTTTTTTGGGGTTTCGAACACAAAATTTGTAGGTCAATTTTTGTTAGCTCAGAGTTCACCAATATCACCTTCCTTGCTTGAAATAAAAACACATTTGCGATTTTTGTTTTTTGTAGTTTATTTTTTTGTTTTTATTTTCGTTTTTATTTTTTTTTTGGTTTTGGAATGAAAGAGCAAAAGAGAGTGTAGAACGAAAACTAATACATAAAATACGAATACAATAATAAGATTACACATATATTTCAGTTTCATTTTTTATCCATCGTTTACTCTTGTTTATCATAATTTATATGAATAAATATATATGTGTATGTGTATGTATATATATATACTTTATATCTTTGTTTTAACTGTTTTGTGTTACATACTTTTTGTCTCATTGTTTTTGTGTGTGGGTGTGTTTGAGAGTGTGTGTGTTTGTTTCGTTTCTTTACTTGTTTTTGTTGGAGAGAGAAATTAAGTTAATGTTTGTTTTCGTTTTTGTTTAAATTATTTAGGAATTTGATGGTGGTATTTGAATCATCAATATACGATATATCTATATATCTCATCTATTTTCTTTCTTTTTTTCATCTGGCATGTATATGTATATACTTTAAACTTTAGACATTTAATATTTTTTTTGTTTTCATTTTCTTTAAATAAAAAAGACTTTTTAATATTGCTGGTTTTTATTTTGTTTCGTTTGTTTTTTTGTATTTGTTCATATTTCTTTGTTTTTGTTTCGTTTTATAGGAAATTTGTTGTGTGTGTTTGTTTGCTGTTCTTTTTCTTGTAGGACACATGGTTGTATTTTGTATTTTTTCTGTTATTGGAACAAACATTGAATTCTTTTTTGTATGCCTTTGTCTTGCTTGCTAAGTCGTTTTTGTTTTTCTCTTTTGTTATTATTATTATTTTTATTTTTTTTTTCATATGGAATTATGTTTGTTATGGTATTAATTAGAGTTTAAAAATAGTTGAAGTTAAATTAAATTAGTTTTTTTTTGGGTTTAAAAACGAGATTGTTAAACTCAAGGTAGTACGTACACCTATATAGTGATTAAATAGACATTGAAATAAGAAAAAACTCTGATCATAAAAAAATCTGTTGATTAGCTATATGAGGGCCTGGTAGCCCAGCACTGGCCCTATCCAGCCTTAGCTGTGATAAACGTGGGTTGCCAACCGCCTCGCATTCAGCCAAGTCTCAAACCTTGGGGGGCTTCATTTATTGGTTCTACGTACATTTTCCATTTAGAGTCCATATATTTATATATATTTTTTTCAAATAATTTAAATTTTATATTACGAAAAAAATTAGCTTTATCAATAATATATATATATATATATGTATTTATTTTGTATGTCTGTTATTTTGTTATGGTAAAAAAATAATATATTTTTCACTATATTTAGGTAAATATTTTCTTATCGGCCGAGAGAGCATAGCCTGGCGGGGATGGGTTGGCTGTTCCCAGTCATATGTCAAACACTTAACAATATCTTTGTTAATGTCTGTTCGCCCTTCTAGTCCTCCAGCAGCCCCTCCTTCACCAATCTTATAAAAAATAATATCTTTTGCGCTATAAGTCTTTGGGTGTTTTTTGTTTGTTTGTTTGTTGTTTGGTTGGTTGGTTTTGGTGGTGCTGGTGGACTTTTGGCCCAATTTGCAATACTTCATTATCGTCTACATATATATTTTCTAAAACTTCACACAACCATTGGCAATATCGTAAATCACATATGACCCTTTTTGATTTTCCCGCCATCCAACCATAGCCATGTTCGCAGCTATGCTCTCCTGCTCTTTTAGCAAATGCTTAAAACCATTTATATAAGTTTGTAATATATGCTGTATGTGTATGTGTGTTTTACAATATGTTTTCCATGTCGTTTTATTCTAAATTTAATTAAAATTATATTTTTTTAAAAGAGCTATATGATGTATAGACATTTAATTTAATCGTTATGGATAGTTAAAGAGTTAGAGAGAGCTGGAAAATGATATACGTTGGAGAGTTAGAAGAAGAAGAAAAATAAAACTAAATCTTAACATAATATACATATTGACTAATTATATAGATGTATAGAAATATTTCTATTTTAATATATATATTCTGCGAACTGGATGAGCTCAGAAGGGGGTCACCAAAGAATCCTACGATATTTGTCGTCTCAAAAAGTCATAACACAAAAAGGTGTCCACAAATTATGTGAAATGTTGATTGAAATCGCCACTTTATTTGAGAAAATCACACGATATTTTCTAATACTAATAAGTGAGATTTTTAGTGTGTCGACTTAGTTCGGTGGAATATTTTGTTTATCAGCGCTTCTCATTTGTCATATGTGACCGCTGGTACTAATATGAACCCTGATTTAAGTCAAAGACATACATTCGTTGCGAAAGTTCTGACGAGATGGGGTAGCGCCCATCGAAACTGCCCAGTCAACTTTTAGCTGCAACAATAAAGGTCTCACTTTGCCTTTTTGCTAATTTTGGGTTCTGCTGAAGACTTCAGCACAACCTTTGGTCTTAAACCAAAATAAATGACAACACATAATTTTACGATATTTGCTGTATTCCATTTTCCACTCTTAAAACTGCAACTCGGAATGCAGTGGGTAGCTGTTGTAACAACTAAAAAATAATTTCACTAATATCGCATTAGCAATTATTGAAGGCCTTTGCCTCCGAAATATTCTTTATCTGCCCATAATTATTATAGAACATATGATATATTCTGTTGAATAATATCGGATTTATTCTATCTCTTCTATATTCCATTAAATTAATTCTTACCCAACAATAACTTATTTCGGCAATGGATTTAATTATATTAAAGCATTGGGATTTCAGTGAGCAACAAAGAAAACCCAAACAATTTTGTAAGAAATCTCTTTATATTTCTATGCCGCACGCTATTAATTCAATGAAGCTCTTCCCTTTATCGTAAGAATCGTGAAACACCTCAAAATAGCCATAAGCCGCGGCAAACATTTCTTTATAGTTGGCAACACCGAACGTTATTTTCGCTGTTTAGAAAGAGCAAATAACCGCAGGGGTTTCAGCGAAGGACTAATACTAATAAAGCCAACACAATTTGAAGACATTTTTATCTTCATAGTCTCCTTTTCCTGAGTTATTCAATAGTTTCTACACTCTCTTGATTGCGGAACCCTAAAGTAACTCAAAATACCCATAAATGCCCATTAGCATTACTTCATAGTTGGCAACACAGAACGCCTTTTTGCAGTTTGCAAAGGCGTTCCAAACTGATGAATAGGACGCGTGACGAAATAATTCCAAATTCAAGTCATTGGTATTTGGCCATCGCAAGATCGGATGCAGTTTAAGTCTTTGGGTAGTTTACATTACGATATTGCAAAGATATTGGAGGACAATGCCTCAAACTATTCTTGTTCCAATAGTTATTATAGAACATATTATATGTTATTATATAAAGTTGTTGTTGTTCTATCTATTTTTCTATATTCCATTAAATTCTCTTACACATTGCAAATTTTGGGAACCAGTTTTCCCGCACAATCTTCAATAGCATCTTAGTAGCACGAATCGTCAATCTCTTCAAAATAGCCATAAACTGCAGATTCCTCCTCTTCATTGTTTGCAAATATTTTGCCGTCGAACCAGTTTTTTTTTCAGGACAAGTTCAACTTGAAATCATTTACTTTGGTCATTGCAATAGCGGATGTATGAACTGGTGCATTGTCTTGTGAATTTGTGGTTTTGCTGAGTTGTCAGCTTGGTTGAAGGATGAAGTGTGCTGTTGCATTCGGGAACCCAGCCGAGACAGACGACATAATTATTGAGGACACCTTATGAGCTTTTACAACTCAGCACTTGCCTGGATTTGACGTTATGTGGCATGCTTGATTTCAGTGTCTACGCAGAAATGTTTCCCGGAATATTCTAGTTCTATAGAAATTTTGCTCCTTCTGATAGACCTGCGTATGTTCATATCTTGGAACCATCTGTGTGGACAGACAAGATCCTGAGGTGCTCGAAATTGTCCAAGAGGTGAAAAGTAAAGAAACGGCGCCATATAGTAGGTGTTAATGTCGAGATTTGGTTCCAGAGGACCGCTCCATGAATTATGCTTACTTGGCCATAGAGCCTACTTCTCCAGTATCCTAATGGGTTATGTTCTTAGATGCCATCGAACTTAAAACTTATAAAGTCGACACTATGTATGACAACCGAAAAAATACACTAAATAACTTGTCATCCTCAAAATGTAAACTTAGGGTCCAGCCAAAGTCCGTATTATTTATGATCGCCAAACAAATACTCAAAAGAACGTGGCATCCTCAGACCTTCAACATAGTAACCAACTAAAGTCTACACGGTTAGACTCTGCGAATAATTCTGATTACATGTATTCTTATGGTAGCTATCTAAATCCGTAGTGGAAAAAAGTTGAAAATTCCAGACTTGATAGTGCGGGACTGAAAAGAGCGTATTAACATTTAACGACAAAAATTCACTGAAATATACGTTGTAATTCTCATTCATTTGGTGGAAATTCTGGGTTCGTTTGGTATAGCCAACATTCGACAGAGATTCATTATATTGTTGGCTATAACAAACGAACCCAGAATTTCCACCAAATGAATGAGAATTACAAACTATATTTCATTTTGTCGTTAAACAATGTCATCACAGGATCACCTTAAAATCTTGGCTCCAAGATTGTTATTTAAATTGAATCTAACAAAAGGTAAGGGATTTATCTAATAAAAATGTAAATTTTCAACCCACAAAGAAAGTAATTAAATCGTGTAATATCCTTTTCAGACAGCATGCGAAATCTAGCTGAAATGTCATAAGGTCGATTTACAAATGTCATACATACATTCGAGACAAGGTCTGCAAAATAAAATCTCCGCTACCAAAGAATGCAGTTGTGAAGCTGCAGTTGAAGATTTGCTGCGGTTATTCGCTCTACCAGGTCTCCAGGGATATTGATGCTTTGAATATTGAACCTACATACAAATGGACGTTAGGATCAGTTGTTTTTAGACAATTAAGCCGTTTTCGTTTACCAATCCCTTGGTCACATGGAACGGATACTGGAAGTAACTTGGATACGAAGTCTAACCAGACGTTTTTCTGGCATCTCAAATGAGGAATGTAAAATCTTACGATTATACCTTAAAAAGTTTGAGAACCCAACTGCAACAATCTCCATTCAACATTATAACTTTCTAGGCATCATTGAAAAGATATTGACTCTTTCTACTAATTTCCATGAGGTAGAATAGCAAGACCTTGAGAACCATGGCACCAATTGCTCTTGGATGTCCTCATTTTGTAGTCACAAATATTATTTAGAGTGATGAGATATTCGATATTATCGAAACTACGACATTGTCGTAGTGAGATCAATTTAATGATTGCTTTATATTCTATTAGAAATTGAAGACTTCCTAGACGTTGTATGGAAAAACACATTACCCACTTGCCTACCTTGTTTTCATGAGTAACGATGCTCTAATGGATTATAGTAAATATAGGCCGAGACGTTTCGAAGTCTGAATATTGCATTATATATTTTATATATTCAAAATTTCACAGGCGGTTACCCTATAACCGCATTACCAACTCGCCTACCTGGGGAGCACTATATGGTAAATTTGTTTTCTATGTTTTCATATCCTAGTGTTTTCACTTAGTCTCTGTGTTTGAACTCCCTTGACTTTCAAATATCGTAATTTTTTCTTTGTATTTAAATTCCTCACTCCTTCTCCAACCAGTTCTCAAACCATTTATGTTATTTCTTCTGTTGTATTTTCTCACTATTCTTTTTAATAGATTTTGTTTCATTAAAAAACTCTTCTCACATTCGTCCTGTGTATATTTTATATGGTATTTTTTGTTTTCTTCTTTTTTGTCTACATTAAATTCTAAAATCTACTAAAAAAATCTTTCCATTTTTGTTTTACATTTTATGCTGGTATTTTGCGTTTTGATAAATTATCAATTTATTTTAATATCAATTTCCTCTATTTTATTTACTTAAGGATTTCTTGTTTTCTTTTGTTTTTTCTGCCCACTTTTTGCACCTGTTTTCTTTCATGGATTTTTTTTGTGAATTTTTGTATTTTGTTGTTGTTGACATTTGCTGGGACTTTTTCATATTAAAATTTATCTATGCGTAAGAAAAACGTAAAATATCTGTTATTTTCTAAAATACATTTTAAATCTCTTAAATACTAATTGATTTATATATAGATTTGGTTTCATTTTTAGTCATAGATCATTTCTTTTTTTTATATATATATTTTTTCAATATTTTGGAAGCTGTTTAATGTTATTCTCAATAATCTTAATCTTCACTCGAATATTTAAAAATTTCTTAGATATTTATTGGGTTTTCTTCTTCATCTTCTTCGTTTATATAAAAATTCTATTTTTGTTTAAATTTGATTTTTTTCCATATTTCTTCTGGTTTGGTTTCGGGGCGGGAGCGTTATTATATTTGTGTGTGTGTGTGTTTGTTGTGGGGATGTTTGAGTATTTTTGTGTCTATAGATTTGATTTTGACATAAAGTTTTGTATTTTTGCTTTTGTTTAGCTTTAAATCTAGCCTGATAAACTCGTTTAGTGGTTGGTAGTGGCAGATGTGAGCGCTTGCAGGTTTTCCAAATATTCTAAACACTTGCCTAACATATGTGGCAGCTCTTGTCTTAAGATGATAGAGGGAAAGTAGAAGAAGAGTGGGAAACCTGTCTTTAGATTGAAGAATATTTCAGCAAAAACATTCTACTTGCTTAAAGATATGACAACGTTTGTTGACTTAAAATGAAAGTGGGAAAGAAGAAAAGGAAATGTGTCTAGAAATTGAAGAGACATTTTCGATTTGTTTATGCAATTTTTAAGCAAAATTTAATTTATAGATTTTATGTTAAACTCCGAAGTAATCATCATAATTAACAAATGAAGACGTATTCGGAGATTTTTGAATGTTCTCTGTTTATAGGGAATTAAGGAATTAATCCTAGGATGGTCAATGACTCTTGAAGCACTAAATGGAGAATGTGGCCCAGCCAGGCTGAAAGAGAAAATGTATTACTACATTTACTTTACCACAGTTACTTTAAGATATCTGAATTATTTTGTTGCCTCTGCCATATACGTATGAAATATAGGATCATATAGGGATTCAGAAAAGTGTCCATCATTTTTACTGCGAACCTGTTGGGCTACCTCGCGAGTTAATATTTCTGGTGTTGCATCCTCGGATATGCTCTTGTTGCTATGAATCTCCCCTGCAACATATCGCATTTTAGCGTCAAATGCGTCTTTACCTTTTTACTTTGATTGGTAATTTTTCATTAATATGTTCAACAACCATATCATTTAGATTACATTTGTAGAATTCACTGAACCTGTTATTAAATTTTTTGTGTAAACACAAAATTACACTACGTCAAAGTCAAATTTGGTAAGGCCAGACCGCAATGAGCATCCTAGCGTTAATTTGGCAAGTACAATCGCAATTGAAACTACCAATCTATGAATATAGATGTTTCGCTGTCCTACTAGTGAAGAACAAGCTACATGACAGAAACAACTCTCTTCAAAGTCAGATACTTTAAAGATGTATGAGTTCATTCTTAGGATGATGTTAGGCCTGTTAGATTGGACTTACTAGCTTACAATTAGGAGATTTGATAAGGTGGCAACATTTTTATCCATTGTTTTTATTTAAATAAATTAGAGATAAATATAATATTTTTATTATTTCAAACCACGCTTATAAGGCAAGGCTGCCGATACGTTTACACTATATATATCGAAATAATTATTCAAGTCAATTCAAAATATAAATATTCTTATATTTATATTTTCAAAAAAGCTTAAATACCATAAATATTGATAGATAGTGGGTGCTACAGTTGGTTGTATTTCCATTCTATTTTATTTCCAAAAGTAAAAGAATTTTAAAATTCATTATCTCACGTACATAGTGCAAAATTACCTAACTTCATGATTCAACTAATTCTTACAGTAAAAGTAAAAAAGTAAGAATTTTTTATGCAGTCACAGGAATGTATACACCGAATTCCATGATGCCAGATGTGGCTGGTACTATTTTTATCCCCTTTTTCCTAGTTTGTCCCCTTAAGAGTACGACTTTCGAAAATCTCTTTATTTTACGTGTACACAATTTGTGGGATGTACACACCGAATTTCATCATTCTAGCTGTAGTCGTTTAGTTGGTACTATTTTTATCCCTCTGTACGAAAGTACAAATTTGGAAGAACATTTTATTTTTCGTATCAGCGCAGTCAGAGGAATGTATATTCCGAATTTCATGACTCTAGCTGCGGATCTATTTGATTGGTACTATTTTTATTTCCTTTTTCCATTTTAACCCCAAAAAGTACGAATTTCGAAAAATCTGTATATTTTACGTGTCTACGCAGTCAGAGGAATGTATACTTCGAATTTCATGACTCTAGCTGCGGTCATTTGATTGGTACTATTTTTATCCCCTTTTTTCATTTTAAACCCAAAAAGTACGAATTTTGAAAAATCCGTGTAGTTTACTTGTCTATGCAATCAGAGGAATTCATACACCGAATTTCATTATTCTAGTTGCAGCCGTTTAGCTGGTACCATTTTTATCCCTCTATTCCCATTTTACCCCTTAAAAGTACGAATTTGGAAAAAATACTTTTAAATTATGTATCAACTCAATTAGAGGAATGTACACGCACAATTTTTCGTGTTTCTAGCTGTTGCCATTTAATATGTACCATTTTATCCCTTTTTGCCCCATTTCACCCTTTACGAAAAAATAGTCAGTTTATGGTGCACGTTTTTGTTATTGGAGGAATGCGCATACCCAATATCAAGTAACTATTTACAAGCAGACATATTAAAAAAATATGCTTAAATACTCTAAAATATTAGGGGGTTTTAATGGTATTTTTAGTCCTTGTGAGGGAAAATTTTCCCTTTGGGCCGATATCGCCCAGTTTCAATCCCAACCGATCTACGTCTATAAGACGTATTTATGGAAAATTTGGACGTACTAGCTCCTTTTGTTTAGATGCTAGCGTGCTTTCAACAGACGGGTGGACGGACATGGCTAGATCGTCTTAGAATTGTATGACGATCAAGAATATATATACTTTATAGGGTCTCAGGTCGATATTTCAAGGAGTTACAAACGGAATGACAAAGTTAGAAGCCCAATCGAACAGGCCTATTATCTATCTTTCTATCAGGCTTTACACCAATCTCTGCGACTCACGAACAGGGTTATTATATGAAAATTTCTGTATGGACTACATTTGTGCCAAAGAAGGAGGACATTTGGAGTTTTTGGAGGACAATTTTAAAATCCACTGCATTTCTTCTAAAAATAAAAATATACATATCGATGCATAAAATAATAATAACTGATGTGAATATTTGATGTATTTGGCAACAACTAATTGTAAAATTCAATACAATAATAGTTACAGATGTTATATTTTGTGCTAATTATTGATTTCAATGAATCAATTTCAAAACGATTCCACTCATCTGCCCACTGGGACTTAATACAGGAGAATAATCTCTCTATATTATTGTTGGATCATGGTATGACGAATTGCAAATGATAAAAGGCCTTACTTTTTCGGAATTTTATTAGTTTCTAAAATAGAAACCGTTATAGATATAATATATTGTAGACAACAGATTTTTATATATCGTATTTTTCGGATTTTCACAGAGTTATATTTCAGCTCTTCGCAATCGATGTTCATATTTGATCGTGTCGCCCGTCTTTTACATTTGCCAAAAAATGGAGGACACATGTCAATTTAAAAAATGATGAATGATGTCGTGTGGCAACCCTGCGCACGAAACAACTTATTTCAAGTAGCTCAAGCTTTTAACAAAATCAGAATAGAGTGTCACTAAACGTCTAATAGCTTGACTGAAATCGGTAATAAGCCGAACCTTATGTATGCCACTTCGTACGGAGGAAGGTAAACAACATTCACCCAATACTGTCAGCGGATGGATAAAATCCTCTAGAACAGGAGTCATAGGAACTAATGTCTGATGTAGATTCCAATGGCTTCCTGTGGACCTGCAATGGCTGCACAGACCACGTTCAGACAGAAGTCCACTAACGCCTGGTCTGGAGGACAATATTGAGGATTCTAGCATAATGGATGAATATCTGCGCTACTTGTACAGGGTTGCCCATATTCAACGGACCCATCTGGCAACGCCATAACTTTTGACAGAGATGTCAGATCGCTTAATGACATACCGCGTTTGAAGCGTCAGTCCAAGCAGATTTTTACCATGCAACAATACACGCCACGCGAGCGCTCTGAAATAGTTGAAATTTACATTCAACAGAACAAGTCAATTGTGAAAACTCAACGTGCTTGTAAAATATTAAAAAATGTGAGAAGTGCGCCTTCTAAGAACACCATTAAGCGTTTATACGAAAAATTTTCGACTGGTGAGGCTCTTTCTAATCCGAAGAGGCCAAATAAAAGTCGACCAAGGCGATCGGCCGAGAATATCGCTGCCGTACGAGCCAGTGTTGAGAGGTCCCCAAGAACATCCCAAAAACGCCGTTCTCAGCAGTTGGGCATGGCTCGGTCCACTTTACAACGGATTATTCGCTTTGATTTGCATTTGTTCCCGTACAAAATTCAATTGACGCAAAGATTGTTGCCTGTGGACAAGCGTTGTTGCCTGTGGTCCGTCGAATATGGGCAACCCTGTATGTTCAACACTCAGATAGGATTCAGATAATGTCGTAAAGTAATTGTTTCTCGAGAGCCCTGTGCCGTGGATTTTATAGAGATGGGCAGTCGCATAAGAAGTGTACTGCTGTCTCTTCTACCTCTTCATTGTCGCAGGTTCGGTAGTGATAGTTGAATTTGTCTCGCATAGTTTGTCAGTGGTCCGGCAACTCAATATTTCGACATGTTCAACATCCTCACCAAATACGTTTTCAATGAAATATAGCTGGAGCGATGTCTTTACTGTCGATCGCATATTTCTATGACATAATTCTGAGTTGATCTTATAAAGTTGCCAACTTTGATAAGTCGTCGCATGGTGTTTAATATGTCCTTCCTGCTGGACATCTGAATATCCTGAATAGAATACTGATAAACTTGCCATCAAGACCTACTAAACATTTTGAACTGATACAAGTAAAATATTTCCACACTAACTATGTCAAGAATGCGTGTTCGCATTTAATAAGTACTATCGATTTAGCTTAAAACAGATCTTCTTTGAAGAGAAAAATACACTTACTTGAAAAATATTTGTAAGATGTCATTTAAATATATGATCAAATTTTATCTACTCTGTAAGGATAATTATAAAAAAACGACAATGCATTTTATTCCTAACATTCATGTCTACGTGTACACACATAGTAGGTTATGATTTTGAGATGAAATTGCTCTCTGATTTACTCTGGATATTCTTTCCTACTTTCTATACACGAAGGGAAATTCGCTGATGGAAATGTCGGAGTTTCATGGTAAAGGACAAAGGAACCTTTGGACTATTTGCCCACAAAGAAAAGAGTGTTAGCATAATCATGCTTCATTATACAATGCGATAATGTACTCGATGAAATCTAAAGAAAAATGGGGACAAATTTATGAAAGTTTTCTTAAACAAATTTTTACTTTGAAATCGTTAGTTATTTTTGTTTTGTTTTTAGGCTATATTGCGAGTCATAAATGTCCAGTGTAAAGTGCACCGGGAGAAAATTGTTGGGGGCTATTTGTTTTGATCATTTGAAACCTGGAATATTTCAAAAACCCTGGCAAACGCTCACAACCGATTTGTTTTGCATTATGGTTTCTAATTTGTAGTTTTTGTTGTTGTTATGTTCTACTCGATTTTAAAAAATATTCATGGATGTATTTATGTATGTTGTATGTTTTAATGTATAATCGTTGAATAGAGTTGTTGTCAATATATTGTTAAATATATATATATTTTTATATATTTCTATATATATAAATATTACTATAATTGTATTACGATGACATCAGTTTCACATGTACTATGTAAGTATGGTATGAATAATTGCTAAAAACTATGATTTCATTTCGGTTACTAATTTTAGATAAATCTTTGTTGTTTTTTTTTTCATCAAGTGTATATCGCACATATATGTGTGTATGTATATATATAATATAATTATTCTTCTTTTTTTTAATTCTATATCTTAGGTATGTATATAAAATACAGTACACATATATAGTATATATATATAATATAGATTATCTATTAATATTAATAATTATTTCACTTTGTTGTTGTTTTTGTTGTATATATAATATTGTATATTGCATTATAAATTTCGTTCATTTCTGGTGGTTAATTATCCACACTGTTAGATGTCGATAATTAACCTGTCATGTTATTAACATAACTATGTTATTAAGTGATGACTTCTTCTTCTTCTGGATGTTTATACAAAACACTTGAAGTGCTTTCTGGTTCTTATTTTGTTCTTTCTGGGGGGATCCTTGATGTTTAAAGAGTTGCAGTTGCAGTGTAAACTCTGTGTTTTGGATTTCCCTTCTGTTGTTGTTGTTGGTGATGTTGTAGTTGTTGTTGTTGAATTTCTTCTGTGTGGTTTTTTCCTCTGTTGCTGTTGTTATTTCTAAATGACATTTCTTACACAGTTCGGTATCTTTTTTACTTCGGGGTTTGTTTTTTTGTTTTTGTTTTTCTTTGGGGGGTTTTAATTTAATTTAATTTTATTTTAATTATTTTTTAGGTTTGGTATTACCTCAACCTCCACAAATATTGCCATTCGATTTAATACGTTATGCTTAATTAGATTTACTTAAAATTTTAAATATATAAATATTTCTTTGCTTTGTTTATTTGGTTTTAAATTTTATATGTATTTTGTCGGTCTTTATATATATATATGTTTTTGACTCTTAATAAATTTCTCTAATATATTTTTTGCTGTTTTAAAAAAAATCTTCTGATCTCATATATATCTATATATGTATGTATATATATATAATTATAAAGTTGGTGTTTTTAGGTTTAGCCCTTTAAATTTATCGCTTTTATTTTTTTCTTTCTTTCTTCTTTTCTTTTTTTTTCATATATAATAAATATATATTTATATATAATATCTGTCACAATTATATTTTATTTTATTATTTTGAGTTTTTCACTTATCTTATCTAATATATATATTTTATCTCTTAATAAATTGTTTGTTTTTTATAAATAAGAATAAAATTTTGGGGGGAGCTGTTTAAAAAACATGTTTCTTTTGTTGTGTATATCATATGTCTTGTTTTTCACTAAATCCTTTATGTGTATTTTTCTTTCAGTGTATCGTTTAATGTTGAACAACTATGAGCATAAATATCTTGTAATGTGTAATGTTAAAAGAAGAGACGATATATATTGAAAGTTTAAGACAAGAGAACAATAGAGAGAGAGAGAGGGAGAGAAATTAGAGAGAGCACAATTAGTATCTATATTAATAAAAGAGAGCTAGTAAGGCCAAGAGAAGTAACCGGAGAACATTTAAGAACTTCGCAAGTACCTGATAAATTCCAGGAGCGTTTAAAAAATCCTACTTGAGTATTAGGAAAGAAGTCAATTGCCTTCATTGACAGGGTGTCACACATAATTATTTAATTTCGATTGGATTTACCAATTGAAATGTTTTATGGAAATCCCATAGAAATAGTCGGAGAATGTTTAGAAACTCACAAAATTCCTCAAAAATTCCAGAAATCTCAATATTAATTTCCAGCTACAGGGTTTCACACGTAATTAATTAATTTCGATTGGATTTAGAAACTGAAATGCTGTATGGAAATCCCAGATAAATACCCGGAGAAAGTTTAGAGGCTTCAAAAATTTCTCATTAATTCCAGGAACGTTTAGAAATCCGACTTAAGCATTAAAATGGCAGTAAATTGCCTTTATTGCCACAGAAATATCAATATTAATTCCCAACTACAGGGTGTCACACTTAATTATTTAATTTCGATTGGATTTGCCAATTGAACAACAGAGTTGTGATGTGATGCGAACTATTCCTTTTCAGACAGCCTGTTAAACCGAATTTAACTCAGATTTTTATAGTCAAAATTATATGGGATCTGATTTTGAGATATTTTTTATATTTTTGATTTAGCTTTAAATCTAGCCTAATAAACTCGTTTAATGGTTGTTATTGTAGAAGGAAGTTAATTACGTTCATTGTCGAAGAAAACTTAAAATTAATTTCCTGCTACAGGGTGTCACACATAATTAATTAATTTCAGCTGGATTTGCCAATTGAAATGTTGTATGGAAATCCCAGAGAAATACCCGGAGAATGTTTAGAAAATTCCAAAATTTCTCAAAAATTCTAGAAATCTCAATATTAATTTCCAGCTACAGGGTTTATTACGATTATTACGATTGGATTTAGAAACTGAAATGCTGTATGGAAATCCCAGATAAATACCGGGAGAAAGTTTAGAGACTTCCAAAATTCCTCATAAATTCCAGGAACGTTTAGAAATCCTACTTCAGCATTAAGAAGGAAGTACATTGCCATAGAAATCTCAATATTAATTCCCAACTACAGGGTGTCACACTAAATTAATTAATAGAACAACAGAGTTGTTATGTGTTGCCAACTATTTCATATAACTTTATTTAATAGCCTTTTCAGACTGCCTGCAAAGATTGTTAGTGTCAAATTTGTATGGGATCTGGCATTAGAAATCGATCTTAAGCTCGATTTCATCTGCAGTCTGCATATGCTATAATACACAGCAAATCTAACCAAGAAAACACCACAACTATAACTTTCCGATTCATTTAAAATGTAATACTTCTCTACGTAAGTATTTTTTTAAGTATTTTCAACAAATATTCTCCTCTTTAATTTGACACTTATACCCTTATAATACGATGTGAATTAGTATTTAAAATAATTTTTGAAAAATTCTCTTCTTTGGAACTTTGTAGTCCTGAAAATGAAAATCTAAAAACGCCAATAAACACCATTTTGCCTATAGTTTTAGTGATATAACATCCGGTTCAAGTGTAACGACTTTTTTGATTGTCGTGCAGTGTTACACCTACTGTATTTATTTAATAATTCTCAATTGTTTATCAGCAATCTACCAACTCTTCTGGATGAACTGAACTCTTTACAAATTTTAAGTTTTAAGGAAGTTCTAGGGACAATCCTCTATCTACCACCTCTTCTGGACGAACTAAACCTTATCATTACTCACTACCACCTCTTCTGAATGAACTGAACTAATTACATTCGACTGTTCATGTCGGGGTCTCGACAAAATTTAAGTTTTGTGGAAGTTCTGTGAATAAACCTAGTTCTCAATCCTTTATAGCCAACTCTTCGGGATGAAGTTAATCTCATCGTTCTTATCTAGCAACTCTTCTGTATGAACTGAACTCTTTACATTCGAATGGTCATGTTGGGATCTCCGCAAAATTTAAGTTTTGTTGAAGTTCTGTAGACAAACCTAGTTCGATCTTCTCTACCATCTCTTCTGGACAAACTGAACCTCTCATCGTTCTTCTCTACCAACTCTTCTGGATGAACTGAACTCTTTACAATCGAATGTTCATATCGGGATCTCAACAAAATGTTTTTGCGGAAGTTCTGTAGACAAACCTAGTTCGTTCTCCTCTATCATCTCTTCTGGGTGAACTGAACCTCTCATTGTTCTTCTCTACCAACTCTTCTGGATGAATTGAACTCTTTACATTCGCATGTTCATGTCGGGATCTAGCTAAAATTTAAGTTTTTAGAAAAATTTCTGTGAACAAACATAGTTCTCAATCCTTTGTAAAATTTCTGAATGATCCGAACTCTTTACATTCGCATGTTCATGTTGGGATCTCGAGAAAATTTCAGTTTTTGAAGAAGTTCTTTAGACACCTCTTCTTCTCTCTATCACCTCTTCTGAATGAACTGAACCTCTTATAGTTATTCTCTACCTACTCTTCTGAATGATCCGAACTCTTTACATTCGAATGTTCATGTCGGGATCTCGCGAAAATTTAAGTTTTTGAAAAATGTCTGTGGACAAACCTAGTTCTCAATCCTTTATAACATTTCTGAATGATCCGAACTCTTTTCATTTGAATGTTCATGTTGGGATCTCGAGAAAATTTCAGTTTTTGAAGAAGTTCTAGTTCGTTCTTCTCAATCACCTCTTCTGGGTGAACTAAAACTCATTGTTCTTCGAACTAACTCTCATCGTTCTTCTCTACCAACTCTTCTGGATGAACTGAACTCTTTACATTCGTCTGTTTATGTCGGGATCTCGACAAATTTTAAGTTTTGCGGATGTTCTTTGAACAAACCCAGTTCGTTCTTCTCTATTAGCTCTTCCGGACGAACTGAACTTTTCAAACTCAAATATAAATGTTTTGGCTAATTCAAGGTCATTGGATTGGGCCGATCTCCGAAATTCAAAATCTCTGCTGAATTGATGTTTTGAGGATGTTCTTCTACATTTTAAGTTGTTTAAAACGATCAGGCTAATAAAGAGAGTCATTATAGACCTCTGGGATTTTTTGGCAGTCTACTGTCAACAAGAAGAGAGTCTTGTAGAGTCCAGAAGAGTGAGTCTTGTATAGAATACTCTTTGGGATTTTCTTGACATTACGAGTCAAATTTAATTTTCCACGCTCTAAATTATAGGAATACTTCTGAATTATCAATATTTCTACTCTCAACCAGAAGATTGAGTCTTGTGTATAGAAGACTTTTGACATCACAGGTCAAATTTAATTAACCACGCTCTATATAAATACATCTCAATCGTGTTAACATCTCCAATCAATGGGTGATTCATTAAAAGGTTATTTTAGTCACAGTATACTGCACACCAAAAGAATAGAATGCAACCACGAAAAACCTAATTTCATGGTTAGGTTGGGTTGGTTGGTCTCTACATCAGCCTTAGGGCAATGATTTGCAAAGATCCTTACCATTTGGAAAGTGACTTTTTTATCCAGCCGAAAAATGAACTATTTCATTAGAACTCCTACTCTGGAGAATTTCGCCAAATTTAACGATACACGCTCTAAATTATAGGAATAGTTCTTAATCTTTGACATCTTCGATCACTGGGAAATCTATTACCTGGCGAACCAGAACAAATCAAAAGTTTTTAACTCAGACCCACTTTCATGCTTGGGTTTGTTGATCGCTGTCTAATGATAATAACAATAACTCTTTCTCTACTATATCATCTCTGAAACTTATATGCCCAGCAACTTTCATCCTAAAACTATTCTGTATCACTTCTTCCCGAACTGTTATTTAAATCGGTTGGTCACCATTCGTTATGAAGCCTAGCTCTCTTTTGCTTAAAACCAGTCATGGTAACGCTCTTCTCTTTCATCTCTTCCCAAACTGGAGTGTAAATCTTTTGACCACCATTAGATCGATGGATCCAATAACTCTTTCTCTTGGATATCATCTCTGATAATTATATTCCCAATAACTGTCATCCTAAAACTCTTCTCTATTACCTCTTCCCGAACTGGAATTTAAATCGGTTGGTCACCATTCGTTAAGAAACAAAGCAAAAGGGAGCTAGCTTTTCGCTCAGCTACAGCCTTAGGTCAATATTTGCAATGATCCTCACCACCCTGCCTAAAAAAATTATAAATATTCCATTAGAACTCCTCTATCAATTCCCCATTCATACGTTCTACTCCCGTAACTACTCTAGTCCAAAATCAATTTCCTTACCTCGTCATGTGGCCATATCAGCGTTAAAGTATCCTTACCTCGTCTGTGTAGGCCCGCCGCACATGGGGTTGACAAATGAGTCAGACTGTAGAATCGTTTGCCTAAAATTGATCTAATTAGGTTTTCGAATATCCAGAGAGAGTATTTTAACAACAGTTGTGTACTCACATGTGTTTCGCCATTAGTTCACCAAAAGTACTGTTGAAATGAAGATCGAGATCAATTTTGTTACGCCTCATCTGAAGACCGAGGCCAATTTTACCGACAGGAACCTTCCATCTACCCATATGAGTTAGGACACAAACAGTTTTAAGTGTGGCTTCATCTCTAATAATTTTATTGATAACTCACCCCATTTATAACTTTTGGACTTCGTGGTGAAAGATGGCATAAACGAATAATAAATGAACTTTATGAAAATATTTGGAGAAGCTAAAGATTTCAAAATCATAACTCTGAATGTATGCTGACTCAAACTTAGCTCGATGATCGGAACTTCTCTTAATTGTTTCATCATCTTCTTCCCAACATGATGTAATGGTCAAGAATATGATGAAATGGTCAATAATGCATGAACTGAACTCTTTACATTCGACTATTCATGTCGGGCTTCCGAAAAAATTATATTTTGAAGAAGTTCTGTGGACAAACCTAGTTCGTTCTTCTCTACCAACTCTTCCGAATGAACTGAACTCTTTACATTCGAATGTTCATGTCGGGATCGGGATCTAGTATCTTCTTCTCTTCCACCTCTTCTGGGCGCATAATGTTCAAATTCAGCAAAGTTCAGAAAAATTGTGATGTTCGGTAAAGGTCACAAAAAAGTTAAACAAGCTCAGAAGTGGAGACCAAAATTCAGAAGTGATAACCTCTTATGTTCGAAGATGGTAACCAATATTCGAAGATAATTGCCATCAATATTAAGACACAATCTGCACTCATCAGATAGATCTTTCATTAGTCGGTGGTCAAACTCGGTTTTATATAACAAAGTATAGGTTTCTGGTGAAATAGCTAGTCAGCTTACGAATTAGTCTTCCTTCAGGAAATTCAAGATCGTTATTTATATTATTTATTTTTGTTTGTTTTTTGGGAAATCACAACCATGGTATTAATGTGCGTAAATGAATGAATTTTGGAGAAGGTAAAACTCTACTCTAGTATGTCTTAGGAAGTTTCGTTAAGAAGTCTGGCTCTCTGTTGCTGACAACGCTTTTCTCTATCACCTCTACCCGAACTGGAATGTAAATTGTTCGTTCACCACAAGATCAATGGATACAATAACTCTTTCTCTTCCATATCATCCCTGATGCATATATCCCTGGTATTTAACGTTCTTCTCTATCACCTATTCCCGAACTGGAACTTTTGAACACCACAAGATCGATGGATCAAATAACTCTATCTCTGATTCTTATATTCCTGGTATCTGTCATCCTAACTTTCTTCTATCTCGATCACCTCTTCCCGAACGGGAATGTAAATCGTTTGATCACTATTCGCTAAGAGACCTAGCTCTCCGCTGCTGACTATCAGTCATCCTAACGCTCTTCTCTATCACCTCTTCCCGAACTGAAGTGTAAATCTTTTGAACACCATACGATCGATGGATGCAATAAATCTTTTTCTACCATTTCACCACTGATGCTTATATCCTAACGATCTTCTCTATCACCTCTTCCCGATAGCGAATGTAAATCGTTAAGAAACCTAAGAAACCATTCGTTAAGAAACCTAAATCTCTGTTGCTTACTACCTGTTATCCTAACGCTTTTCTCTATCAACTCTGCGGCAAATCGGTTGGTCGCCATAAAATCGACGGATCCAATAACTCTTTCTCTGCCATATTATAGTCTGATGCTTATATTCCGAGTATCTGATCATGATCCCAGCCATACCCATCTGGTTTTTCTTACTATATGGATGCGAGATCTCCTCAAACCCAAATTTATACATTCTGTTCGCATCAGATTCGATGCTTCTTTCAATAACTCTTTCTCTAACATATCATCTCTGATGCTTATATTCGTGAGCTCCTCGAATTTATATGTTCTGTCACATAACTTTCGATACTCCTTCTAGTAAATCTTATTCTACCATACCATCCATCCAAAGCATACATTCCGAATGTCCAACTATTAAATTTAATTTTCAAGGAATTTACATTGGTAAACCTAGAATTTGCTTTTCTCGGCCACCTCTTCTGGTGGACTGAACTAATGCTCCTTCCAATAAATCTTACATTCCGATTGACCAACTATTAAGATCAGTACTCTGCTAAATTTAAATTTTAAAGAATTTACTTTGATAAACCTACAAATTGCTCTTCTCGGCCACCTCTTCGACAACTCGACAAAATTTAAGTTTTAAGGAAGTTCTGTGGACAAACCTAATTCTCAATTGTTTATAACCAGTAGTCTATCTATCTTCTCTACGAACTCTTCTGAATGTACCGAACTCTTTACATTCGAATATTCATTTCGGGATCTGGACAAAATTTGAGTTTTAAGGAAGTTCTGTGGACAAACCTAATTCTCAATTGTTTATAACCAGTATCTCTCAAACATTTCGGGATCTGGACAAAATTTAAGTTTTGAAGAAGTTCTGTTGCCAAACCTAGTTCGATCACCTTATCGTTCTTCTCTACTTCTCTTCTTTTTAACCAAATCTTCTGGATGAACTGAGCTCTTTACATTCGAATGTTCATCTCGACTAAATTTAAGTTTGTGGACAAATCTAGTTCGATCTTCTCTACCAATTCTTGTGGACGAACTGAAGCTCATCGTTCTTCTCTACCAACACCTCTGGATGATCTTAACTCTTTAAGTTTGGAAGTAATTGTGCGGACAAACAAAGTTCTCAATTGTTTATAACCAGTACCACGACGTTCTTCTCTACAACCTCGTCTGGACGAACAGAACATTTCAAACTCAAATATAATTGTTTCGTCCTCTTTTATCAACTCTTCTGGATGAACGGAACTCTTTACATTCGACTACTCAAGTCGGGATTCCGAAAAAATTATATTTTGAAGAAGTTCTGTGGACAAACCTAGTTCGTTCTTCTCTACCAACTCTTACGAATGATCTGAACACTTTACATTCGAATGTTAATGTCGGGATCGGGATCTAGTTCCTTCTTCTCTTCCACCTCTTCTGGGCGAACTTAACCTCTTCTGGAAGAACTGAACTCTTTATATTCTTCCAAACGAATGCTTCTTTAAAGTTAAGATCTAAATTAATACTTAAATTCGATGTTTTATGCAGATCTTTTGGAATTATCATTTTAGAAACTCCTAGCTAAGTTGTTTTTGGTCTGGATATGGTCCCAATATGGAGAAAATTTGCCACTGACTGGTTTTATATTCTTTAAAAATTTGTCGAACAGACTCATCAGTCTTCATCGCCCTCAACACAAGACAACTGATTAAAAAGCTCGAATTTATTTTGCTTTGGATCATTCGGGTTTTTCTTGGGTGATTCTAAGACATCTCTTTAGTATTGTGTTCATTAGGACCTTTGGATTGCTGTTGTAATCTTCGGATCTTACTTAATTCCTGCTCTCTCTATATCCCTCAAATCATGGACATCTACGGTGTCCTCAACACAAGGCAAGTTTTGCTTTGGATCTTTCAATTTTTTCTTTGGTGATCCTATAGCGGCTCTTTTATATGGTTTTCATTAGGTTTATCATCCACAACCGAGTTGTAGTTTTTTATCCTAAATGAACGCGTTTTTATATCTCACTTACTGATCTTATTCACTTCATCTATTGGCAATACTACTCTTCATCAATTCATCGATTTCCTTCATCACTTGAAAGGGTTCGAGTAGCGTTCTCTTTGGAAGCTTTGATGTTTTCGGGTTCATAAAATTATTTTTTTAAGATCTCAAACTCTCCATTCGATCCTTCCTAAATCCTCTTAACTAAAGGTTTCAAATATTGTCCAAAACCAGATTTCTGATTTTGGACACTATTTGAATGAATTCTCTTTCGAACCTTTAAATTTCCTACTTCATAGATTAACTTTGAAAGTTCAAAGATCCAATTCTATTTTAATGAATTCTCATAGGATTCTCTTCCAAACTTTTCAGCTTCATAAATCGGTTTTTCTCTCGATCTCAGTTCTATTTAAGGTTCGGAAAAATATTCTGAATACTTCGGATTACTCATTTTGGAAAACTCTCATAGTATTCTCTTCCAATTATTTCAATTCTCCCGCTTCATGGAATCACTTTTCTCTAGATCTCAATTTGACATTTATTCTGCGGCTCTTGTCTTATTGTTCGATATCAGAAGGTTTGTAACAAAGACTTCTATGCCGAGTTGCATTTGTCTAGATCTCAGTTCTATTTAAGGTTCGGAAAATCGGGTTCGGGTTCTGATTACTTCGGATTACTCATTTTGAAGAACTCTCATAGTATTCTCTTCCAATTATTTCAATTCTCCCTCTTCATGGAATGACTTTTCCCTAGATCTCAATTTGATTTAAGGTTCGGGACATTTATTCTGCGGCTCTGGTCTTATTGTTCGACATCGGATGGTTTGTAACAAAGTCTTCTATGCCGAGTTGCAATTGTCCACGATCACGATACTCTTAAATTTCTTTTTCGCTCTTCTCGTAACCAGAGACAGTTGGCAGTTTCTAGATATCAACTAAAGTCCCAACATTCTTCCCCCAATCTTTTCCTTAATCTTTTACCTCGAGCCTTTTGTAATATTCCTTTCCTAGTTTTCTCCGTTTCTCGGTTAGTTAAGCTTGTTCTCAACTCTCTCTCTCTCTCCCACTCAGCCTTTCTCTGTTGCTTAAACTTCAACTATCGTCGTCTACTTACTGCATGTTTCATATGTGAATATATGTGTATGATTTTTTCTTTATTTCATCTCTTTTTTTTAATTTGAAAAAAGAAAATTATATTCTGTTCGGTATTTATAAGTCATACTTCGTTTAGAGAGTTTGAAACAATAAAATGCGAGTTTATTTTTTGGTTTTCTTTTTAGTTGAATTTTTCTTAGTTTCTTTATGTTTCATTATCATTTCATCATTATTCTGCGTAAATTTAAAAATAATATTATTACACACATTTATCGGTAAATATATAATAGCATAATAATAATTATAATTATAATAATAATCATAATAAGAAGAAGATAATAATCATAATAATGTTTTCTTTATAATTAATGTAATAAGAATGTAATTAAATAATTTAATTTAAGATACATATTTCATCTTCTTCTTTTCTGTACTGTTACTTATTTTCGTGTCCTTTGTCATTTTGCCATTTTGCTTTTTTTTTGAAATATTTCTTTTTCAGGATCTACGACTTTGCATTCTTCTTCTTTATTGGTATTTTATATGTATGTATATATGTATGTAAGGGAGGCTGGGGGACTTGGTGTGGGTTGGGCTAAAGGGGGTCGGGGTGTGTTCACACAGAGTGAAAGATCTCAGTGTTGTTGTTGTTGTTAGAAGATGATGTTGCTGCTCAAAAGCCCGCTAAGGGATCATTGGCACAAAATGGCTCGATGGGTCTAAATAAGAGACTGTTTTAGGGGAAATTTTAACATTTTGAAAAATTATTGAAACCGGAGCTTTCTCTTTTAAAGTTTAAACCAAAGTCTTGCCCTTGATCCTTTCTCCTATATTAGACTTTCTCCTTAAGCATAAATTTATATTCAACTCTAGCACTTCACAAAATTTCTGTTTGATCATAACGCCCTCTTAAAGTCTAAACCAAAGTCTTGCCCTTGATCCTTTCGCCTATATTAGCCTTTCTTCTTAAGCATAAATTTATTTTCAACGTTCTCTAAATTCCCGAAAATTTCTGTTTGATCTGTCAATGCCAACAAAATTGGGATGGATTTCCTACAAAATTCTTCTTCTCTGGCATGTCTGCGAGTAGTATGAAAATATTATCCTAATCCTTTTTGGGGATTTCGAATATATATTACCTGATTTTCTCCTAACTTGTAAACTCCGAAATTCAATATAGCCTTATATCTGGGAGATGTGAAGTGTAAGTGTAAGCAGAGCTGTAGCCACAGCGACATTGGGTCCCATTTAGTTCTTCGAGGAATTGATTGGATTGAAAGCTTTATATTTGTTTACCTGATACTCTCCTAACTTGTTGACTCCCAAATGTGTAAAAGGATTTCATTTAAAAGGGATTTCAATTCGTAGTCCATTTAAAGGAAATATTTCCATCAGAGACTGATGGATATACTCTTCCACAATCATTAACTAAAAACCAATTTAATCGAAATTCAAATTCCAGTACTTCTTCAATACTTCGTAGTCCATTCAAAGGAAATATTTCCATCAGAGACTCATCGTACTATTCTGTATGGATATACTCTTCCACAATCATGAACTAAAATCCAATTTAACCGAAAATTAAATTCCAGTACTTCTTCAATACTTTACATTTGGGAGAATTTAATTAATGCGAAATTTTGAAGAGAACTGCGTGGGGTTTTTTCATGATCCCAAAATGGGTAAAAAAGCTTAGATCAAAAAATATTCCTTCCAAATCTGTGAATCAGATTTCATCAGACATCATCGTCCTCAATACAAGACGACTAGTTTAAAGTCTCGGAATACTTTTGTTTTGGATCATTCTTTTTTCATTTGGACCTTCAGATTACAGTTTCAATCTATAGGTTTTGGACTCCTGCTCTTCTAGTTCAATTGGATATTTTATTGCAACCTCGAGATCTTTCAAATCATGACTATCTTCGCTGCCGTCAACCTAGGACAACTATTCCTCCAAAATCTCTGAATCTCATTCATCATTTTTCAAATCATAACTCCCTTCGATGACCCAAAACTATAGATCTGCCCGGATCTTCCGATTTTTTGTGATCCTATCTCAGCATTTTATATGGTTTCCATTTGGGCCTTCGGAGTACTCAACATAAGACAGCTATTCCTCCAAAATCTCCGAATCTGAACCATCACTTTTCAAATCATGACTCTCTTTGCTGTCCTAAACAACAGGCAGTTGATATTAATGCTCGGATTGCCTTTACTTCTAATATTTCGGTCTTTTCCTTGTTGATCCTATTTCAGCTCTTCTGTATGCGTTCCATTAAGATCTTAGACTGCTGTTCAAATATTCAATTGGACATATTATTGCAACCTCGAGATCCTCCCAATCATGACTATCTTCGCTGCCCTCAACATAAGACAACTATTCCTCCAAAATCTCTGAATCTGATTCATCATTTTTCAAATCATAACTCTCTTTGATGACCCCAACACTATAGAACTGTCTGGATCTTCCGATTGTTTTACTGGATCTCCCGATTTTTTTGTGATCAGGACTTTTCTATGGTTTTCAGTTAGGCCTTCGGTGTATTCAATATAAGACAACTATTCCTCCAAAATCTCTGAATCTAATTCATCATTTTTCAAATCATAACTATCTTTGTTGTCCTCAACATCAGACAAATTATGTTAAGGCTCGGATTGTTTTTAGTTCAGATCTTTCGGGGCTTTCTCTGTTGATCCTATGACAGCTCTTTTTTATAGTTTTCATTAGGATCTTTAGACTGCTGTTGCAATATATAGATCTTAATAGATTCCTACTTTCCATGTTCAATTGGATATTTTATGGCAAATTTGAGATCCATCAAATCATGACTATATTCGCTATCCTCAACATATGACAACAAATTCCTCCAAAATCTCTGAATCTGATTCATCATTTTTCAAATCATGACTGTTTTTGCTGTCCTCAACACAATTGATGTTAAGGCTCGGATTGCCTTTATTTCGAATCTTTAGTTTTTTTCTGTTGTTGATCCTAAGACAGTTATTTTATATGGTTTCCATTTGGACCTTTTGATTGCTGTTACAATCTGGAGATCTTGGACTCCCTTCGATGTCCTCAACACTATAGAACGACCTTAAAGCTCGCTTTAATGGATCTTCCGATTGTGGTCCTATGGGTTGTGTGGGTTTCATTAGGATCTATAGACTGCTGTCCAAAAGATCTTAATGGTTCCTTGCTCTCCTAGTTCAATTGGATATTTTATTGCAACCTCAAGATCCTCCCAATCATGACGATCTTCGCTGTCCTCAACATTAGCCAACTATTCCTCCGAAGTCTCTGAATCGGATTCATCATTCTTCAAATCACGACTCTCTCTTATACGCCAGACAACTGATGTAAAGGCTCGGAATGCCTATCCTTCGGATCTTTCGGTTTTTTTCTTTGTTGATCCTATGGCAGCTCTTTTGTATGGGTTTCATTAGGAACTTTAGACTGTTGTTACAATATATAGATTGTAATGGACCCTTGACATTTTATTGCAACCTTGAGATCTTCATAATCCTGACTATCTTCGCTGTCCTCCTCCTAGTTCAATCGGACTTTTATTGCAACCTCGAGACACTTGAAATAATGTCTATCTTCGCTTCCTCAACGTACAACAATTGGCTAGGATTGCTTTCGCTTTGGATATTTCGATACTTTTTCGTTTGTGATCCTATGGCATGCTTCTTTGTATGATTTTCATTGGGTACTTTGGATTTCTGATGCATTCTGTAGATCTGATCTCCTATTGCAACCACAAGATTTAATATGTGTTGAATTTCTATTCATTCATCATTTCTATGAGAGATAAGATGTACCTTCTACATCCAAGTTTTAGATGGGATATTTCTTCCCTCTTTCGATTTACTATACTTTTCCAGTTAGATCTACACCTCAAAAAGCCTCCTTTGAATTCGTTCGCAGATCAACTCAATCGACGATTCGATCGTATTGCGAAAATCGTGCCCTCACGTATGTTCTTATTTTCAAATATGAGCCGACAATATTGTCTCACCGAAGACTAAACATCAATCGCATTGATCTGCGAGCGTCATAACACTGAACCTTAGCCACTACTCGGTATAAAGTATCCAATATCTTAGCCCACACTATTATTCTTTTCTAAAGTTTCCATTCCATAAGTGGCGAATTTCAGGATCTTAAAATAACATTCAACTTCAGCTGCAGTTTAAATGTGATCAAGTTCCAGAAGAATCAAGAAATTTAGCTTGGTTGAAATCACAAGATCCTAGTTATTCCATTTTCCTTGATCTCCAGTTCAAATGTCGTCAAGCTCCAGAAGAATCATGAACTTGAAGTTGTTTGAAATCGAAAAATCCTCGCTATTCCATTTGCTTTGATATACTCCAGCCATCCATCAGATTCTACTGTTTGTGGTTGACCTTATCTCCATAGTTCCCTAGCATTCTTTCCATGTTGCCACCATTTTTTAGGACTTTCTTCTGCTATTACTAATTTTTATGAATTCTCATAGGATTTTCTATATAACATTTATATATTCCGAGTTCACATGGAGATTTTCGTCATGATCTCTATTCGATTGGATTCCATCAGATTTAGACCGATTTCATCATTCCTTTCTGAGGATTGAGTGCACTTCTCGAAGTTCCATTGTGAACTCAATACCTTCTTAGTGGATAATTCTTTAATTTACCGTGGTTAATTAAAGATGTTATTCGTTAAGATCTTGTATTCGCTCCTGAATTATTGCGTATTTAAAGTATTTAAATCGCAATTTTTTCTTCTTTTCAAGACTCACAACCTCTATCCTTCCAAGGTCCCCAAAAAGGAGTTCCATCTTTGAATCTCGACAAATCCAAATCAAGTTAATAGTTTGCCTTATTACCTTTTCCGTTGGAGCT
Source organism: Polietes domitor (assembly GCA_947397865.1). Taxonomy (NCBI): domain Eukaryota; kingdom Metazoa; phylum Arthropoda; class Insecta; order Diptera; family Muscidae; genus Polietes; species Polietes domitor. The sequence continues at coordinate 174,300,686 of OX377620.1, read as the reverse complement.
TTCAATTTTGTGGGAGGCCTTCAAAGACAAACTTTCGTTGAAATCTTTAGGTTATCGAGGATCCCAACTTCCATTATGCTGGATAAGGTTGTTTCAAGACGCATAGCTTCCATTATATTGGGAAAGGTTGATAAAACCAAAATGCTATTCATGGTTCCGCGAAAGGAATCCTTTCATTAATTCGCGACACATCCAAATCTAGATGATAGTTTGCAAATGAAAGAACCATATACCCTTCTTCGTTTTAGCATTTCATTTTGTGGGTGGTCTTCAAAGACAAACTTTCGCTGAAATCTTTAGATTATCAGGGTTCATAAGAATTCGAGACGAATTCTCTCTTTAAATCGCGACAAATCTAATTCAAGAACCATTTACCCTACTCCGTTGAAACATTTCCTTTTTTAGGAAGGACTTCTCCGAATACAAACCTTAACTTGTTGATTCTTTGAATGTTATTCGAATTTGAAGGTTTTAATTCTACTGTTTCAATATTGTATCCATTGTTGTAATACTCCAACAGATGTGTCTGCTCTTAAAGATCATTTGTATAGTTGGTAACAACCTTAAGACTTTAATGAGATTAAAGCAATTTGCAGATACTGTTTCAACATTCCTTTCTGAGGATTGAGTGGCCTCCTCAAAGTTCTATTGTGAACTCAATACTTTCTTAGGGGACAATTGAAATCCTTAGATTTTCAGGTTTCACAACTTCCACTATTCAGGGGGAAGGGTTCAGGGTTCCTCGAGAGGAATTCTTTTAATTCAAGAACCATTTACTCTACTTCTTTGGAATATTCCAGTTTAGGAAGGACTTCTCTGAATACAAACCTTAACTTACTGATTCACACCTCCCAAAGATAAGCTGATAATTTTTGTTATAAATAAAGTGCCGTGCCAGTTGCATAGTTATTCTATTGAAAAATATTGTGTATTTTTTATTATATTTTTGGGGGATTTTCCACTATGTTCTTGTGCGTGATTTAAACCTGCCCAAACCTAAACTAAAACTTTTTTGGTTTTGATTTGTAGAATTGTTGTTGGCTCCCCAACTCTTTTTCGCATTGGCTTCTGAAAGACTTTAACCTTGGGGACTACTGGGAAGTTGATATTTCTTTATTAGATCATTAGGTTTCTTAAGAAAAGCTACCTATGGACATGTGCCTAAGGTTTAGGCCTCCGGAGCTTATCTACATATGTAGCAATGCCTAAGGTTTAAGCTCTGGATGCTTAAACCTAAACCACATGAATCTCAGACTTGTTTTTATTTATCTACCTTAGAGTAGAAGCTTTAGCCATGGAGTTCTTTGGATGAAACTCTGTTATAGCTTCGGCAGGCAGACGATCGATACCTACATATGTCTTATTTCACCATAATACCCTCCAACTTCATAGAATCTTCTAGAGTTGTTTATATTTATATACCTTAGAGTAGAATCTTCAAAAGCTTTACCCATAGACTTCTTTGACCATATAAATCTCAGACTTGTTTTTATATATTTATCTTAGAGTAGAAGCTTTAGCCATAGGCTTCTTTGGATTAAACTATTTTAAAGTTCCGATACCTATGTCTCATTTAACCTTAATACTCTCTAAAAGATTTTCTTGTTTGTATTTAATCTGCAAAAGCTTTAGTCATTGACTTCTTTGGATTAAACTCTCTTATATAGCTTCGGCAGATAGACGATCGATACCCATGTCTCGTTTATTGAACTATTGATATTATCTGAACATTTTAATACTTTCCAACTCCAAAGGATCTCTTAGAGTCTTTTGTATTTTCTTAGCTAGAATCTTCGACTAGCTTTAGTCATAGGCTTTTCTTTGGTTTAAGCTTTGTTGTATAGCTCAGGCAGAAAGGCCATCGATTGATTGCTTGGATATTGTAATTCTCTAAAAATTTTTATCCCCACCCTTCATATCCTCCAACTCCCAAGGATCTTTTAGAGTTGTTTGTATTTTTCTAACTTGGAGCAGAATCTACAAAAGCTTTGGCCACAAACTTCTTTGTATCAAACTCTTTTATATAAATCCGCTAGCCAAACAACTCCAACTCCCAAGGATCTTCCAGAGTAGTTTAGAGCAAAATCTTTGAAAGCCTTAGCCATAGACTTCTTTTAATTAAACTCTCTCGAGACATAGATGTCTCATTTATTAGGCTGGGATATTGTATTTCTCTGAACAGTTTAATGCCCATCTTTTATACTTTCCAACTCCCAAGGAGCTTCTACAGTTGTTTAGAGCCAAATCTTCGAAAGCTTTAGCCATAGACTCTCCTATATAGCTCCGGTAGAAAAGATCGATATAGCTATCGAGACATAGATGTCTCATTCATTAGGCTGGGATATTACAATACTCTGAACATTTGAATATCCACCCTTAATTCCCTCTATCTCCCAAGAATCTTCAAGAGTTATTTAGAGCAAAATCTCCGAAAACTTTAGCCATAGACTTCTGTGGATTAATCTCTCTTATATAGCTCCGGCAGACAGATGATCGTTATAGATATCGAGGCATAGATGTCTCATATATTAAGCTGGGATATTGCAATTCTCTGAACATTTCAATAGTCCAACCTTTATACTATCCAACTTCTAGAATCTTCTAGAGTTGTTTAGAGCAAAATCTTCGAAAGCTTTAGCCATAAACTTCTTTGGATTAAACTCTCTTATATAGCTCCGGTAGAAAGACGATCGATATAAATATCGAGACATAGATGTCTCATTTATTAGGCTGGGACATTGCAATACTCTGAACAATTTAATCCCCACCCTTCATTTCCTCCAACTCCCTAGAGTTGTTTAGAGCGAAATCTTCGAAAGCTTTAGCCATAGACTTCTTTGGATTAAACTCTCCTATATAGCTCCGGCAGACAGATGATCGATATAGATATCGAGATATAGATGTATCCTTTATTAAGCTGGGATATTGCAATACTCTGAACATTTTAATTCCCACCCTTAAACCTTAATACTCTCCAACTCTCAAGGATCTGCTAGAGTTGTTTGTATTTTTCTAGCTGAGAGCAGAGTCTTCAAAAGCTCTAGCCATAGACGTCTTTAGATTAAACTCTCCTATACAGCTCCTGTAGAAAGACGTTTGATACCTTAAACTGGGATATTTCAATCCTCTGGTTTAACCCTTGAACATTTAATCCCCAACTCCGAGGGATCTTCTATCAATATTTTAATTTTAAAAATTTTTTCCTTGAATTTGTTTTGAATTATAATCCCCGCCATTTGAGCCTCTGATGCCCCTCCACTGTTCTCATGTTGGACCCTGGACTTTTGAGCAGTTCTTCTTTCTGTTTTGCCTTTTTGTTTGCTTGTAGTTTTCTGATGTTGTTGTTGTTGTTTGTTTTAATACTCCTTTAGCTCTACAGCGCCCTACTAGTCTTAGGTGATTGATTTTTGATGTGATGACAGTCTTTTAGATTTCCTATTTTATTCTCTCTCAACTCTTGCGTGAGTGAGTTTCCCCTGCCCCTTGGCCCTAGCATACGTACCGGCCCCAGCCTCATTTATTTGCGTTCAAATAAAAGTTAGTTGTTTGTTTGTTTGTTTTTTTTTTGTTTTTTATATAAGTATGTATGTTTTGCTTTATATAATAAATAGAGTTGTTGTTGTTTGTTTGTTTGTTTTTCGGGTATTTTGTTTTAAAAAAGAATTGTTTATATAAATTTGACCATAAATTAGTATAAGTATATAATAATAATTAATAGTTAATTAATTAATTGGTTAAACATAAACATATGTATGGCTAAAAAAGAAAGTTCTACACACATACAAATATATATTTTTTTGGTTTTATTTTTTGCCTTTTTTTGGAAATTGTTGTTCTTGGTTTTTTGGTTTTTTTGGTTGTAATATTAAAATTGTTTTTGTGAGTTTTTTCAATTCTTTTTTTATTATTTTATATTACGTTTTTTTGGTTTTGTTTGAAGAATAATTAAACATTGATATAATAAAGTTTATGGTTAATTAATAATATTTTGTTGTTGTTGTTGTTTTTTTGTTGTTAAGTGTATGTTTGTTGTTTTTGGTTTTGTTTGTTTTGAAGTAGAATAAGAGCATAATTAAATAAGTAAAAATAAATTATGTTTACTAAGTAGTTTTTTCTTGTGGTTGTTCTTGTTGTTGTTTTTATAATTTAATGACTTTAAGTTTGAAGTTTAGTTGAAATAAAATGTAGAAGAAAAATTATATTTATATATGTTAATTAATACAATACAATACAATACAATACAATAATATAATATAATGTAATAATAATAATAGCAATAATAAATTTAAATTTAATTTGCTCTACACAATGTGCGCGGTTGTTGAGAATTTTTTTTGTTTGTCAGTTTCTTGCATTTGTTGTTAAGTTTTTGTGTGTGTTTTGTTTTCAATAGCTTCTTCTTCTATCTTTTTTAAAGACTTTTCATATTTAAGGTCTAATAGATTTTTCCATCTTTGTTAATTAGTTAATTTTCCATAGTTTTTTAGAGTGTTTTTGCTTTCTTTAAGTAGTAAGTAGGAGGTTTATTTGGTTTCCTGTTTATCTGTTATAGCGCTACTTTTGGTTGTTGTTGTTGTTGTATGGATTATGTTGCTGTTCTCTCTTTTGCAATTGTTTAGTTTTCTTTTGCTAGTTTTTTTTTTTCTAAAAAGAGCGTTTTTTCTGCTTTTTCTTTTCTAAATAACAAAGTTTTGGTTTTCGAATATTTTCGTAATGTGTGCATTTGTTTCCACATAAATGAAATTACATAAATTTTTTTTTATATAAATTAAAGAAAATTTGACTAGTATGTTTTTTGGGGGTTTTACGTTATGCATTGAGTAAGGAAATCAACTTATAACTGTACGATTTATTTCTTTGAGTGTAGTTTAGATATTCCACTTAGAGCGGGGACAGGGCCACCCTAATGTTGTTGCACCCGAAAGCAAACATTGCGAAGCTGGCATTCTTCGATGCAACGCAGTCAAGTCCATGAGAACGTAAAGTTCATTTATTCAATCCTAAGTTTGAGAGAAATTTGCGGTTCCTTGCTCTCACTGCTGAGAGAGGTTCTCAAAGAGAACACAAAAGAGATAAACTCGTTGGGTTAATTGGAGAGACAGAGGTAGATAGTGTAAACCCTACCATCCTCATTAAAAGCTCAGCTTTTTAGAAGGTGATCATTGTCTCCACTGAACCAGGACGTGCAACGAGAGAACGAGGAGGTCTTTATAAGCCACGGAGTTGAAACATAAGTCAACACATGCAAAGAGCGATTGAAAAGGATTTTGTTAGTCACTGAGTTCAAGATTATCTTTAACACCAGAAGTCAGGGCATTCGTAGAGAGATAATCTGAAAACTAGAAGTCAGTGCATTTGTAGGGAGATGAAGGTTATCTTTAATAGTCACTGAGTTCAAGATCCATTTAGTCGAGAGCGCGAAGGGAGCATACTTAGTCACAAGACAAGGTAGTCGTGGAGAGACCAAGGAGGTCTCTATTGAGATCAAGGTCAAAAGTCAGGTCGATCGTAGAGAGATGAAGGAATTCAAGATTTAGAGCTCAGGATATTCATAGAAGAACAGAGTTCCAGATCACTCGCAAGTCACATGCCGGACGAAGAGAGACCAAGAAGGTCTTCATTCGGAAGAAAGTTCAGAGTCGTCTTAAAACACAAAAGCTCGAATATTTGTCGAAAAATCGAGAACAGGTCTGACCATTATTATTATTAGTCACAAGATAATGCCGAAGAGGCCTTTATTGAGATCAAAGACAAGATTCAGGACAATCATAAAGAAATATCAATGAGTTCAAAATCGTGTAATAAACTCAGATCTCAAGGCATTTATATAGCGAAAGCTTTAGCCATAGACTTATTTGGATTAAACTCTTTTATATAGCTCCGGCAGACAGATTATCGATATAGATATCGAGACTTAGATGTCTCATTTATTAGGCTGGGATATTGCAATTCTCTGAACATTTTAATAGCCCACCTATCTCCAAGTCCCAAGGATCTTCTAGAGTTTTTTGTATTGTATTTAACTTAGAGCAGAATCTTTGAAAGCTTAAGGAGTTCAAGATTTAGAACTCAGGACATTAATAGAGGAACAGAGTTCCAGATCACTCGCAAGTCACATGCCGGACGAAGAGAGTCCAAGAAGGTTTTCATTCCAAAGAAAGTTCAGAGTCGTCTTAAAACCCAGAAGCTCGGATATTTGTCGAAAGATCGAGAACCATTATTATTATTAGTCACAAGATACGGCCCAAGAGACCTTTATTGAGATCAAAGACAAGAGTCAGGTCAATCGTAAAGAAATATCAAACTCAGATCTCAAGGCATTTATAGAGGAAAAGAGTTCCAGATCGGCCGTAAGTCATATCCCTGACGAAGAGAGACCAAGAAAGTCTTCATTCGAACAAAAGTTCAAACCCAGAGGTTCGGATAATTGTCGAAAGATCGAGAATGTCTGTATTAAAACCCATAGATGTGACCTTTATAATTAATAATCACAAGATTGAGATCAAGGACAAAAGTCAGGCCAATCATATAGAGATCAATGAGATCTTTAATAGCCACGGAGTTCAAGATTCAGAACTCAGACGAAGGTCTTCATGTGGAATAAAGTTCAGGATCAGTGATCGTTATTGGTCACGGAGTTGAAAAACATCCTAAAACTCATGGAAACAAAGTTCAAGATCATCTAGGAAATACCCAAATTCAAGATATTCGTAATGAGGCCGAGGAGGTCGTTATTAGTTTCGTAGTTCAAGAGCTTCTTCAAACTCAGAGAGACAATACCATCCGCGAATGACTATATTAAAACATACAAATCCGACCATTGTCATTATCAGCCACAAGACAAGACAGTCGTGGATGGACCGAAGAGGCCTTTATTGAGATCAAGATCAAAAATTAAGTACAGAGATCAAAAAGATCTATATTAGTCAAAGAGTTCAAGATCGTGTTATAAGCTCTGAACTCGGGGCATTCATAGAGGAACAGAGTTCCAGATCACCCGGAAGTCGCTGCCCTGACGAAGAAGGCCTTGTGGGCTTCACACGGAAGAAAGTTCAGAGCCGTCTTAAAAACCCAGAAGTTAGACTATTTGTAGAAAGACCGAGAACAGGTCTGACCTTTATTATTATTAGTCACAAGACAAGACCGAAGAGATTAAGAGATTATTGAGATTAAGAAAAGTCCAGTCATTCGTAGAGATATCATGGAGATATTTATTAGTCTTAGGAGTTCAAGATCGTGTAATAAACTCAGAACTCATGACATTCAGAGAGTAACAGAGTTTCAGATCACTCGGAAGTCACATCTCCGACGAAGAGAGACCAAAAAGGTCTTCATTCGGAAGAAAGTTCTTCTTCTGTCAACCTTCTCTCCTAATGGAGCATAGGACCTCTAGTATTCTTCTGCCTCTAACTCTTCTATCGGCTTCTCGGGTGATGTCACTCCAATTATAAATTGCGGTCCTTAGATCATCTTCGATGGTTCTCCTCCACGTCTTAGCGGGAGCACCGCGTCGCCGACTACCTTGTGGATTCCACCATAATGCTTGTCGTGAAAGTTCAGAGACGTCTTAAAACCGACGAAGAGAGACCATGAAGGTCTTCATTCGGAAGAAATTTCAAACACAGAAGTTTGGATATTGGTACAAAGATTTAGATTCCTATATAAAAAACCCACAGGTCTGATCATTATTATTATTATTAGTCACGAGACTAGACTGTCGTGGATGGGCCGAAAAGGCCAAATGTCAGGTTAATCGTAGACAGAGTAATGAGATAAACTCAGAAATCAGGGCATTCACAGAGACACAGGGTTAAAGATCAGCCGCAAGTACGAGATGTCGAAGGCCAAAAAGGCCATCATTAGGAAGTTGGGGTAGTTGTGAGTGAGAGAAAACTCAGTACATTCTCAAAGACACAGAGTTAAAGATCAGCCGGAAGTCCGATATGTCGAAGAGTTCAGGCCATCTTAAAAATCCAGAAGTTGGGGTAAAGAGGCCGAGGAGATCATTATTTAAGATTGAGATCAAGGAGATCACAAAATCGAGATGCCTGGAAATTATCCTAAACTCCAATCACCAATAGAAATGCAAGAGAAACCAGAGGTCTCCAATAGAAATCAAGGTTCTCTGAAGAAGAAATTTGACTAAAGAGCGAGAAGCTCTGTATTAGCTTCGAAGTTCAAGCTAATCTTAAAATCCAAAAAAACTCAGGAGATTCGTAAAGAGACCGAGGACACCATTCTAGGAGATCACAAAATCTAGATGTCTGGAAATTATCTTTAACCCAGACCTCCAACAGAATATTGTGCTCCAATAGAAATCAAGATTTGTCTGAACTTTGAGGGATCTAAAGGGAATACAAAAATCAAATCCCCTTGTATAGACTGCAAAGCAACATGTTATACATACCATCTCCACAAGAAATGTATGGGAATTAGTATCCTCGAAGTTCCAAATCATCTTAAACTTAGGTCTTCAATCCGAAATCCGAGAGAAACCAGAGTCCTCTTAAAAGAAATCAAGGTTCTCTGAAAAAGAAATTTGACTGGACTCTTGAAGGAATTACATTCATGAACCACCGAGAATAGAATCAAGAAATTTCTCTCCGAAGAAGTAGACATGGAGATAAGCACTTGGCTGGCATTCTTTCTCTCATATTGTCTTTCTTCGAGAGAATATCATCACTTGAATTAACAAATAAGCAACTTCCCGCCTTCAGTGATATTAAATTATGAAGTGAAATGCAAATTGTCCCCTGAACACGCTTGGAAAGACTTCATAATGGCAACATCTTACCCATTGACTTACTTGTGACTAAGAGCTTATTACATTATGACTTATTTGTGAACATAAAATAAGAACTTGCGCATACTTAACACCCCGGCAAAGACTTCATATAGTCGACTACTTACTCTTTAACTTACTTGTGACTAATAGCTAATTACATTATGTTCCACTAGGAAACAAAAAATAAGGACCAGTACACTGCACACTCTTTTTGTGGAATATCTGCTACTCTCTCAAATTTGTCGTCTAGTCGTCATTGGCCGACCATAACACTAGCTTATAATGATTTTGTTGTTGTTGTTGTTCTTGTTCTAGATGAGCTTAAGCTGTTTTAGTTTTATTGGTCTTAAAGCTTACTTGCAAAACGCGATTGCCTAATGTATAACCATTCAATGATTGTATAGCCACAACCGCTTCATCGTAATTGGTCATGGTGACGAAACCGAAACCTTTGCATTTGCTGGTCTGCAGGTCACGGATTACCTTAACCGATTGGACGGCACCGAAGGGCCCAAATAGTTGCCACAACACATTCTCCTCGGTTTCCGGTGCCAAATTGTAAACGAATATACACCAGCCGGAACCGGTTATAGCATTGCCCGGCAATATTGAGTTGGCCAAGAGATCACCAGCCAATGGAGAATATCTAGAAAGCGGGGAAGAAGAAAGAAAATGGGGGAGAAAGGGAAAACAAAAAGAAAATTATTAATTTATTTCGCAAGAACTTATACGAGGGGATTGTGATTTTGTTTTTTGTTACTGCCAAATAAAACACAAAACTTGTAATAATTGTTTTTCTTTTTTTTCATTTATCGAATTTAAATGTTCTTTGACAAACCCTGTGGAGACTTGGCGTGTTTACAACTACTTTAACCACAGGTGGTTTATATTGTCTGTTTATATTTAATTATGGTTTTGGATTTGTTGTTTATTAAAAGTTTTGTGTTGTCTACATTTATTGAGTATAAACTAGATTTATTTTAACTTATATTATGTATTTTTTTTGTTGGTATTTATTGCTGCATGCCAAAGTGAGTTGAGTTTATAGTGAGTGATCAGGGGGTGGCTTTCGAGTGTTGCCTAATTTCAGGGGGTATTCACGGCGAGAGTGGCTATAATGGGTTTAGGAGGCGAGTTTACACTTAAAGAGTTAGCGATTGTGACTGTGCCTGAATCTGAATCTTGCGGTTTATTCATATAAACCAAAGATTTCACCAACGCACAGTGGTTCAGAATCAAAATCCTTTGGCTAAAATTCAATAACTTTTGTTCTAGTAGACATTTTTGAGTTCTGTAAGAAATCAAAATTAGACAAGGACCCTCGGATTATTTTGAGATATTAAAAATAAAAATCGTATTTATTTTAGAAATCAGCCCAAAGTTGTGACTACTTTTCGTATTTTTCGATATTAAAGAAAATTAAAATTTTTATTTTTATGTTTTTTAACATATTTTACCGACAGTGGTTCAGAATCAAAATCCATTAGCCAAAATTCAAAAACTTCTGTTCTAGTAGACATTTTTGAGTTCAGTAAAAACCCAAAATTAGACAAGGACCCACGGATTATTTTGAGATATTAAATTTAAAAATCGTATTTATTTTAGAAATCAGCCCAAAGTTGATTAATATTCGTATTTTTCAATTTTAAAGAAAATTAAAATTTTTATTTTTTTCTTTTTATGTTTTTTTTTAACATATTTTACGTATTTCTTCATAAAGCGAAGAAAAAATTTATTTTTTTTTTGTATTACAGATTTTTCAGATTTTAAAAATTGAAAACAATTTTAATTTCTTCTTTGGACTTTGTCGAACTGTTTCTCACATATTTTAAGAGAATTTGTATTAAATTTTTTTATTAGAAATTGTTGTTTCTTAGCTCTATTATGATGTCAAAACTATGTTTGTGCCAAACATAGTTTGTTTGTAATGAATATTGTAAAAATTTTGAGCAAATGTCTGAATTTGGTCCAACACAACTTTTTTCCTTCAAAAGCCTTTAACGAAATATATACATGGTTGGAAAGGTTGAAGGGTTCCCCTTTTTTTCAGAGTAACTATTGCCCGCCCTAAATTCCCCCCTTTGGAAAATAGAATACATTTAGTGCAAAAAGTCAGATTTTTTAGTTCCAAAACGCAATTTACTCATCATCGTATCATTAATTTTTGCAAAGTATGAGTAAATTTCCTTTATCCTCATGCTAAATTTTATAACAATCGGAGTTCATTTTCCGATAATATGCCCAAAAATCCCTAATGACAATTGATTTAGCATTATTTTTTTTAGGTTTTTTGGGCATATTTCCGGTTGTGTTCGTTCAAATTCAAACATTTTTTCAAAAAGGATATTTTTTGCAATATTTATTACAACCAAACTATATTTAGTTTTGTTGTCACAATAAAGCTAAGAAAGCACAATTTCTAATAAAAATTATTTGAGTGCAAAATCTCTTAAAATGTGTGAGAAACAGTTGGACAAAGTCAAAAAAGAAATTACGTTGTTTCAATTTTCAAAATCTGAAAAAGGTGAAAATTTGTAATACAAAAAAAATGCAATTTTTTTCTTCGCATTATGAATAAATACGTAAAAATATTAAAAAAACATAAAAACAAAAAAATAAAAATTTTAATTTTCTTTAAAATCGGAAAACACGAAAAGTAGTCAACTTTGGGGGCGATTTCTAAAATATATACGATCCCGATTTTTAATGTTTAATATCTCAAAATAATCCTTGGGTTGTTGCTTAATTTTGGTTTTTTACAGAACTCCAAAATGTCTACTAGAACAAAAGTTATTGAATTTTGGCCGATGGATTTTGGTTTCTCAACGACTTTGCGACGGCGGCCCTCCGACTTAGGATGTCGGCCATGTCATTCGGACATGACTCGATCCTGAACTGCATGGACACCGTTATAGGCAAAAGGAACTTCAAACACCCCATATGTAATAGTCTTTTTAGTTTCTTGAAACGTCTTCAACAGAAAGAGAATTTTAACAAAAGAGGAGTGTTTACACATGACGATTTACGGCTTACACATTATTTACTCTGTTAAAATTATTTATTGGGACAACATTAAACACAACAAGTAAAAAAGGCGTTAAGTTCGGCCGGGCCGAACTTTTTATACCCTCCACCATGGATTGCAGTCCACAGAGGTTGCAATAATTTTACATTATTTGCAATAATATTACAGGAAAATATAATTTTTTTTAAAATAGCCAAACCAAAAGAAATACAAATATTGAAATATTAATTTTATAAATAAATATAATATTTTAATTATTTCAAACCACGCTTATAAGGTAATGCTACCAATACGTCAATTCAAAAAATAAATATTCTTATATTTATATTTTCAAAAATATTTTCAAAGCCATAAATATTGGTAGATAGTGGGTGCTACAGTTGGTTGTATTTCCATTCTATTTGAATTCCAAAAGTACAAATTTTGAAAATCCATTATCAGACGTACAAAATAACCTAACTTCATGGTTCAACCAATTTTTGCCGTAAAAGAAAAAGTACGAATTGGGAAAAAACTTTTAATTTTGCATGTCTATGCAGTCAGAGGAATGTATACACCGAATTCCATGATTCCAGCTGCGCCCATTTGGTTGGTACCATTTTTACCCCCTTGACATTTCTACGCAATTAGAATTTCATCGTTCTAGCTGTAGTCGTTTAGTTGGTACTATTTTTATCCCTCTGTACCATTGTATCACTTGAAAGTACTAATTTCGAAAAATTCGTCTATTTTCCATGTCTACGCAGTCAGAGGAATGTATACTCCGAATTTCATAACTCTAGCTGCGGTCATTTGATTGGTACTATTTTTATCCCCTTTTTTCATTTTAAGCCCAAAAAGTACAATTTTCGAAAAATCCGCGTATTTTACGTGTCTACAAGCTCAGAGGAATGTATAGACCGAATTTCATTATTCTAGATACAGCCATTTGGTTGGTACCATTTTTATCCCTCTATTACTATTTTACCCCTTAAAAGTACGAATTTGGAAAAAATACTTTTATATTATGTATCTACTCAATTAGAGGAATGTACACACCGAATTTCATGTTTCTAGCTGTTGTCGTTTAATATGTACCATTTTTATCCCGTTTTGCCCCATTTCACCTCCTACAAATAAGAATCACTTTATGGTGCACGTTTTTGTTATAGGGGAATGTTCATACCCAATATCAAGTAAGTACAAGCAGACATATTGAAAAAATATATATATATTATATATATATATATAAAATATATATATGAAAAATATGGTATTTTTAGCCCTTGTGAGGGTAAAATTTTTCCCTTTGGGCCGATTTCGCCCCATTTCAATCCCAACCGATCTACGACTATAAGACGCATTTACATGCGCGCTTTCAACAGACGGACAGACGGACGGACATGGCTAGATCGTCTTAGAATTTTATGACGATCAAGAATATATATACTTTATAGGGTCTCTGGTCGATATTTCAAGGAGTTACAAATGGAATGACAAAGTTAGTATACCCCCATCCTGGAGGCGGAGGGTATAAAAATTAAAAAAAAACTTAAATTTAGTAAGATTTACATAATTTTCTTAAATAGCCTAGGAAATCTAGCTGAAATGGCATAAGGTAGATTTTCAAATGTCAAATTTGTATGGGATATGACATTTGTAAATCTACCTTATGTCAGTTCAGCTAGATTTCGCCTGCAATGTGACAAAACTTATAGCCTCCTTTAGAAGACATATTTATACTGCCAGTGAATACCCCTACTGATGGCCAGCACATCAAAGCCAGCCCCCTGATCACTGAACTGACAGTGAACGATGTTTACAAAAGACACAAAATGACGGCTGATTATGGTTTTAGTAATAATAGAAAAAACAAAACAAACAAAACTAAAAATTTTTAACACTTAAAACTCAAATAATTCAAACTTAAACTTAAAGAAAAATGTATAAATTTCAACATCGAAACATTAAAGGATCCAACATAAAAACACAAAATAACCAAGACATGTTCAAAACAAACAAACGAAAAAAAGAATAGAAATTAAAAAGAAAATTTCTACAGTCGAAACGTTGCCAAAAACAAATTTATGCCAAAAAGGTAGTTGTTATTTTTTTGTTTTCAATAATAATTTTATTTTGTTTTGTTTATTTTCTTTTTTTTTTTGGTTGTTGTAATTTTTCAGAACAAATAAAACAATAAATAAGAAATGAATTCACCTTTGTAAACCCTTGTTAATGGCAAACATGGGGCTTTTTCCAATGCTAAATATATAATAATAATTGGCCACACACGAAAAAAAAACGGAAAAATCAAAAACGAAAAAATCAAAAAAGAAAAATATTTGAAAAAATTCCAAAAAAATACAAAAATTTTGTTAAGATTAGTAAAAAGTATTGTTAGAGAAATATATAATCATATATAGAAATGATACAGAAGTTGTTGGTTTTTTGGTTTTGAGAAGGTTGTGGAACTTAAATGGTGAACAAATGGTTAAAACAAAAGCAAAGGTAGGTAGTTAAGTTAGTAAGTCGTTAATTTACGGTTAGTGGTTATGGGGAAACAAGGAATCAGTTGTGTCAATTTTTGGTATAGTTTAAAGGATATAAGGAAAGCGCCAGGAAACCGATGCGGACAGTTCGTTTTTTTTTGAAGAGAAAACTGACTTGAAGCATGCCTAACCACTGTTGACCACGACATGGCACAAAAAAGTGTGTTTAGAGAATTTTTTTTTTGCAAATGTGCTAATTACCTTATGCGCCCAGCAGATGGCAGAGCTCCGGCAGTCAAACGTCTAGTCGCAGCGGCGGCCTGTGGTGTCAGATAGGCGGCCAATGGTGGTGGGATTTGAGCTTTAGCACTATTGCTTGGATTGTTGGCAAATTTGACCGTAATGGGCTCCGTATAACCCTTGGGAGTTTTGCCATTCAGTTCTTGGATTGCACGTTCGGCTTCGTTGCGTTGATCGAAACGTATAAAGCCAACTCCTTTCGAGAGACCTGGAGGTAGAGAGAAAAACAAAAGTTTGAAAGTTAATTTAGGGAAAATATTAAAAAAAACAATAATGAAAATAAACAAAACATAAAACGTACCGATTCCATTCAATAATAATTTTTTGATAACCTCAATTTCTAAAAAAAAAAAATAAAAAAAAACAATAAAATAAAAACAATAAAATAAAAAATAAAAACAAACTTCAAAGAAGAAAATTAAAACAGGGATGTTTATAAATAAAGGCAGAAGTGCTGCCAACTGTAATTTGTTAAAGTAGAAGTTAAAACAGGGCTGTTATCAAACAAAGCAACTATAGTTAAGTGTTGCCAACTGTAAATTGTTAAAGTAGAAGTTAAAACAGGGATGATATCAAACAAAGCAACTATAGTTAAATGTTGCCAACTGTAAATTGTTAAAGTAGAAGATCGAAACAGATTTGTAGGAAAATACTCAGGAAATCAAACAAAAATAATAGCAAAACAAGTAAGGAAAGGCTAAATTCGGGCGAGGCCGACTATATATTCTATATTTCTACGAAATATAATGTGTTCTGATCAAAATATGTGTTGTCTAGAGCAGGCTATAGTTAAATGTTGCCAACTGTATATTTTTAAAGTAGAAGATCAAAACAGAGTTGTAAGCAACAACTCAAAAAATCAAGCAATAGCAAAACAAGTAAGGAAAGGCTAAATTTGGGGGGCGGCCGACGTTATGACACCCTTCACTCACTATAATTGAATTCGGTGAAGATTTTGGCTTTCATAATGTATGTTCCCCGCTAAAATATAATGTGTTCTGATCAAAATATCTTAAAATATGTGTTTTCTAGAGCAGACTATAGTTAAGTGTTGCCAACTGTAAATTGTTAAAGTAGAAGATCAAAACAGAGTTGTAAGCAACAACTCAGGAAATCAAGCAAAAATAATTGCAAAACAAGTAAGGAAAGGCTAAATTCGAGCGAGGCCGACTATATACTCTACATTTCTACGCCATTACAATTCGGTGAGGATTGTGGCTTTCACAATGAATGTTCCCCGGTGAAATATAATGTGTTCTGATCAAAATATCTTAAAATATGTGTTTTCTAGAGTAGACTATAGTTAAGTGTTGCCAACTGTAAATTGTTAAAGTAGAAGATCAAAACAGAGTTGTAAGCAACAACTCAGGAAATTAAGCAAAAATAATAGCAAAACAAGTAAGGAAAGGCTAAATTCGGGCGGAAGCCGACCATATGACACCCTTCACTTTCTACGCCATTTCAAATCAATTCGATGAGGATTTTGGCATCATGGACATGGTATTTTTTCAAGTGAAATATAACGTGTTCTGATCAAAATCTCTTAAAATTTGTGCTTTCTAGGGCAGCAACATTTATATTATTTTTATGGAAGCTAATATACGTATATCTGAACCGATTTGACCCATTTTCACTAGTTAACATTTAAGGTGTTGTGGCAAATTTGAAGAAATCGTACAAAATATGTGGTCTCTTGGAACAGAAACATTTAAGTAAGGAGCGACATTTTTATGGAAACTTTTCCATGGAAACCATTTTCACTACAGATGCTTCTAGTTCAAATTTGAAACAAATCGGCCAAATTATGTAGTTTTTAGAGAGGAAAACGTAAAATCGAAAGCGACATTTACATTTGAACCGATTTGACACATTTTGACTATAGATGTTTCTAGTTGAAATGTAAGATGTTATGCCTAATTTGACGAAATCTGTTGAAATATATCGTTTCGAGAGCGGAAAAAGTCAAATCGAGAGCAACATTTGTATGGGAGCTATATCTAAATCGGAACCGATTTTTACCAGAGACATTTCTAGATGAAATATAAGGTGTTGTGCCAAATTCGAAGAATATCTGTCAAAATATATGGACTCCAGAGCAGAAAAAGTCAAATCGAGAGCGACATTTGTATGGAAACTATATCTAAATCTGAACCGATCTGACTCAATTTCACCACAGGTGTCATAGGTAAGATGTTATGCCAATCGCGCAAAATATTTGGTTTCTAGAGCGGAAAAAGTCAAATCGAGAACGAAATTTGCATGGCAGCTTTATCTAAATCTGAACCGATCTGACTCAATGTCACCAAAGGTGTTTCTAATTGAATTATAAGGTACTGTGGCAAATTTGAAGAAAATCGGTTTAAATATGTGGTCTCTAGAGCGGAAAAAGTAAAAAGGAAAGCAAAATTTGTATGGCAGTTATATCTAAATCTGAACCGATCTGACCCACTTTCTAGCTTCTAGTCCAAATATAAAGTATTGTGTTAGATTTGAAGAAAATGTGGTCTCTAGAGCGAAAAAATTCAAATCGAGAGCGAAATTTGTATGGAAGCTATATCGAAATCTGAACCGATTTAACCTATTTATAGTTGAAATATAATGTGGTGTGTTGGATTTGAAGAAAATCTAGACCGGAAAAAGTCAAATCGAGAGCGAAATTTGTATGGCAGCTGTATCTAAAACTGAACCGACCTGACTCATTTTCACCATAGGTGTTTCTAGATGAATTAGAAAGCACTGCGCCAAATTTGAAGCAAATCGCGTATAATATGGGGTTTATAGAGCGGAAAAGGTAGAATCCGGAGCGAAGCTTGTATGAGAGCTATATCTCAATCTGAACCGATTTGCTTCAAATTAAATAACGTTCGTCCTTGGCCCTCAAAATTTACTTGTACCAATTTTTGTTGGGATCGGACAATAATTGCGTGCAGATTTGATTACTACAATGGAAGGTAATGCGAACAGGCAGACGGAGGGACATTCCGTAATCGACTCAGAAAGTTATGCTAAGTCGATCTGAATTGCAAACGGTGACTTTATCTCGTTTCCTTTTAGGTGTTACAAACAAATGCACGAAAACATAATACCCTAATGGAGGGTATTAAAAGTAGGGATGTTATCATCCAGCTCAACTATAATTCAGTGTTGCCAACTATAAATTGATAAGTTAGAAACTCAAAACAGAGTTGTAACAGCTTAATAGTATTAAAAACAGGGATGTTATCATACAAATCAACTATAATTAAGTGTTGCCAACTATAAATTGTTATGATAGAAGATCAAAACAGAGTTGTAAGCCGCAACTTCTGAACTCAAACAAAAAATAATAATTATTAAAGTTTAAAACAAGGGAAAAATTAATATAAATAATAATAATAGAACTCATATTTTTAAAAACTTGTATAAAATCTTTGCAACTTACCCGATATATTATCACAGAGTATACGAGATGTTATTATCTTGCCATAGGGAGCAAATAACGCCTCCAAGTCTGGTTGTGATAGATTTTTGGGAAGACCCGATACATACAAATTAGCACCCTTTATCGACTCCGAACTTGGACGGGCGTATGATACTTTAATCACTTTATTTTGCAGACGCAAGCCGTTCAAGGTGTTGACGGCCTTCTCGGCATCCTCCGGCCGCACGTAGTTAACAAACCCGTAGCCTAGACTTTGACCTGGAAAGGGGAGGACTTTTTAAAGTTACAATCGGAAACGAACAAGACATATTCGAGATACTAACCTTGTTGCAAAGCTGGATTCAATGCTTGCAAAGAAGCGGGCAATACTGAAAGTAAAAAAAAATAATTGATTAGTTGAATAATAATTGAATCGAGAGCTTTGAATTTAATTACCTGATATCTTATCGCGCACTAACTTGCAGCTCTCCAGCTCACCAATGCTCGAGAACAGAGAACGCATCTCCTCCTGCGTCATGGTCTGGGGCAAGTAGTTGACGATCAAATTGGTACGCGACTCGTCGTTGCCATCGACAGAGCCGTTGGTACTGCCATTCTTAATAACAATATCCATGGCGTTGGTCATTTTAGTAGTGGTGGAGGTGGTGGTGGTGGCGGCGGCTTGTTGGAGAGTAATTTTGAAGGTTTTGCTTTAAACGCTTAGTTAAGTTGTCTTGGCTCGCTCTCGTGCTCTTCTCTGGTCACGCCTACTTAGAGTCAGCGGAGAATTTCTTTTGTTTGCGCTTAGCACAAGTTGTTGTTGATGTTGTTTTTTAAAAAGGGTTTATAATTCTCGTTTAGTTTATAAGAATTTCTTTCTTAAAAAGCGTACGTTTGGTTTTTTGGTTTTGTTTCACGGTAATGTTAGAGTGGAGTTGATTTTGCGTTTTGGTTTTTGGAGTTTTAGATCTTTGTTTGGATCATTAATTTATAAGAGTTGGTAATTTATTTAAAATTGTTTAAATTTTTTAATAATAAAAGTTAAAAGAGTAAATTTTGCTAATGATTTTGTTTTTGTTTGTTTTTGGGTTTGGTTTGGTTGGTGAATGTGTTGGTTGAGTAGTTTTGAAATTGTTTGGAATGTTGTTGTTGTTGTTGTTTGGTTTGGTTTATAAAATTGCAAAAATGCAAAAAGGTCTTTAGCGTAAATTTGGTTTTGTTGTTGTTTTTATTTGACTAAAGTTATTAAATTTTATAAATTTATTTGTTGTTGTTGTTGTTGTTGTATTTCAATATGGAACATTTGGTTGATTTATACTCAAAAAATTCTTAAATCTTTTTGAGTCTCTATTAAAGTGTATAAATGATTATTTTTGTTGTTGTTGTTGTTGTTGTTTTTCAATTCGTTATATTCTGTTTTCTTTTAGCTCTGTAATAGTTGGTTTTCTTTGGTGGTGTTGATTTGCAAGATTTCTGTTGTTGTTGTTTTTACTTAAACTTTTGTTTGGAATATTCTTGATTTTGGAATAATATAAAATATTTTTTTTTGGTTTTCACTTGGTGTACAATTAATAGCTGCTCGATTGCTTACTCAATGTATGTATATATATTCTTTTAGTTTGTATCAAATCTGCAAAGAAAGAGGAAGGAAGGGAGAATTATTAGATGATAGGAATTTAAAAATTAAAAAAATATATTAAAAATGTTAAATAAAATGCAAAAAAGTATCAAAAAATTCCAATTTCGAAATCCAGGATTTCAAGAAAAAATTGCGACCCGAATCCCGGTATTAGGGCTGTTCTTCTTTAAGACTGGATAACTAAGCTGCGATAACAAAAATCTAAATAAAATGTTTAAATTTCACTCAAAATAAAAAATATTTTTTTTTAATTTCCGCCAACAACAACATATTTTATGTTAAAATAAACAATAACAACAATAATTTTATGTTTTGAAAATTTTAGACTTAGCCTGGATAATTAACCAGTGTAAGTCAAATTTATGGTTATCGAGACTAAGTCCAAAAAAGTCAACACAAAATATTTTTTTTGAAAATTAGTTTTGATACAAATATTTCTATTGTAGTTGGCTACAATGTAAAAAATATTTTTTTTGTTTTGAGCAAAAAATTAAATTTGTATTAAGATTTTTGTTATCGCAATTTTTATACCGGCTTAAAGAAAAACAGCCCTATTATTGTGCAGAAATACCGGGATTACAAAAACGGGAAAATGTGGCAATACTGTGCAACATTCCACAGCAAAATGTAAACATATTCACAAAATAGCTTTCGGTCATGAAATAATAGGCCTTACCAGCTTATGATTAAGATACTTGATAAGGTGGCAACATTGTTACCCATTGGTTTTTCTTAAATGAATTAACAAGAAAAATCTGGCAGCAATACTAAGAGAGTAGTAAGCTACTTTCTTCTTAAGCGAGTAAATTCCATACAAAAATTAAGCTAGTAAGCCCAATCGAACAGGCCTAATGTTCATCGCCAAAAATATTATAAAATATTTATTTTTCTATAGATTTAAAAAATAAATTCTTTTTGTATTTTCCTACATGGAATTGTTCTAATAAAAACTAAAAATGCAAGAAAATCCCAGGATCTTTCGATTTTCAAATCCCGAATTCCAGGATTTTTAAAGTCCAATCCCATTTGGCATCCCAAATGACAACTAAGTTTTTTCTCGTCTTCAATTCCATCCCCCTTATTCATTTAGAACTGTTAGCAAAAAAACATATGTTTGGATTTCTCTCATATGGTTTTGCCCATAACAAAAGATTATGTGGTATTATACTTTTTATTAAAAATTCTCCAGGGTGGTGCACAAAAACAAATACAAAGCTCTGTGCAAACAAAGATTGATTACAATCCTAGCAATATATATATATATGTACTATATTAAAATCCGAAATATATTGTTCTTTTATCCTGTGACTCAGGATGGGGGTGGAATTCATATAAAAAATGAAATCCTGCCTTAATTGCTTCATTATTTAGGTTACCTAACAAAGTCTTCAGATTGACGCACATTTTTGCGGGAGGAATTCTTAACTGAGAAACAGAGGAATTGAAACAAATCGCATTGGGAAGGAGAATTCAAGGGATTTGTCTAAAGGGGAGTTTACACTTAAAGTTTCAATGCACAATTTGAAAGTAGATAGATGGTGTATTTTTGAAAATAATATATTTATCTTAGTCTAGGCATCCCTTTCATATAATAAACAAATAACTAGAATTCAAGTTCTACGACAAATCTTGA
Organism: Polietes domitor; assembly: GCA_947397865.1. NCBI lineage: Eukaryota > Metazoa > Arthropoda > Insecta > Diptera > Muscidae > Polietes > Polietes domitor. The sequence continues at coordinate 174,279,436 of OX377620.1, read as the reverse complement.
ATTATAAATTCCCTTATGAGTAAGATTCCATTAACAAGAATTGTCTTCGAAGTTCTACGACATCTCTTGAAGTGTAAATTAACCGAATGAGAGAGATTTCAGTCATATTGTATTGGCAACTCGTCTGGTACTTCACATTAAAAACCCATTACTGGAATTGTCCTCCGAGTTCTACGACTACTCTTGAAGTGTAAAAACCCCTTTGTGGGAGAGATTCCAGTTGTGTTTTATTGGCAATTCGCCTGGTACTCCATGTAATAAACAAATAATTTGAATTGTCCTTCGACTTCTACCAATTATGAGAGATATTCCAGACATGTTGTATTGGCAACTCGTCTGGTGCTCGTTTAGGCAGTCTTTATTTTATGCGATTGCGTTAAATGATTTTCGTTATCCGCGTTTACACTTATCACATAATAAAGACTATATCTAGTGATTCATCGTGAAGTTTAATTTTTAATAGGTTTTTGACAGATCACGGATGATTCATATAAAATTGCTTTGTCATTTTTGTTCAGTATCGTTTGGAAAGTCATCATGGAAATACTCATACCACAACAGCGTCTGCGTTATGTGATAAACAAGATCGTGGCGAATCGATTCGTCGTCGTTCTCATCGGCTTTGCTTGTCGTATTCCACAACTTGGTGTACTTTACATAAGGATCTCGGCCTTAAAGCGTACAAAATTCAACTTGTGCAAGAATAGAAGCCAGCCGACTTAAATTTGCGAGTTATAGGCTAGTGAATAGGCTCTCCACTCGCTACGAGTAGCCCAAAATTGGACCTTCTGAATGGACAAACTCAGACGTAATCGTGACTGGACTGGATCCGGAAACTATCAGATTCAAATATACACAAGGGAAAGAAGCAAAACGAGATTTTTTTAAGTATTCTCGAGCCTAAAAGCGGGAGCTGCCCTCAATCAATTAGCTTTGTGCGATATAATTTTATATTCACAGCAATGTGCATACACTTAGAAAAAAGTATGCCACGGATTTTCCTCAATTTTACTACATATTTACTTATGTACTAAAACTGAGGAAAACTGAACTTCGTATAGCGCTATGGCAAAATTTTCTCACAAAATATTTCCTTGAAAATAGGACATGCTTTGAACTTGATTTGTATTCAAAAAAAAAAGTAAAAATATACCCAATCTTAGGAAAATTATCGGAAATTTCTTCTTAACCCAAGTAAATTTGTACTCTGCCCGAATAAAATTTTCATTAAACCAAGTAAAGTTATATTCAGCCTGTCTAAAACTTTACTTGATAATTGAAATAAATTATTTCGCTTCAAAGTATACATCACTCATGTCAAAAATGACAACATGAAATAGTTCTCAAACGTTTCATGTTACTTCTATTTACCATAACAAGTTGAGCTATTTCAGCATGGCTAATGCGGAGGCTAGGTAGGCCCTTGGCAGTGATTGTTTAGAATAATGTTTGAAGTACTTAAGAAGAAACTCTTGGCAAACGAATGAGAATTGTATTTTTCTGAAACACACTGAAGTATTTTTTATAAGTTCATTAATACTTGAATGTATGATGAACTTGGCATAAATTTAAGTGCACACATTAAATTTATTTCAAGGAATAAACATATTTTTAAGTAAAATCTTCCTAAATGGAATTTTCCATACAAAAATGTTCTTCATTATTTTCTTTCTTAAATGAATTTCAGCTTTGAAATAAAGAAACTGTACTCATATCTAATTAATTTTCCTTCTCGTAAAGAATTTTTTACTAAACTGGAGTAAAAATGTTGAACTAAATTGGATTTTACTCAGATATAAGAATGCCATTTTTCTGAGTGTACCATTTAGAGACGGCTTCGAAGGGGTAAAAAGTTTTTTGTCTATAATTCAGTACCTCCAATAATAGTCAAAAAATCAATGCAAACAAGGACAATATTGACAAGAAATCAAAGCAGATTGAATAACCTAACTAATATGTTAATGACAACACGGCAATGTTAAAGGAACTAGATTTGCTCAAAGGAATTTGAAAATTGAGTGAGAGTAATTTATGATAAAAAAACTCAAGTTATTCGATTTACCAGGCTGAAATTATGACAGAATTCAGATGACATTTGTAGATCGACCTTATGTCATTTCCGCTAGATTTCGCATGCAGTGTGACAAGGCTATAATATTGTATCACCTTTTTTTTAATTTTATTAATCTTTATTCGTCTTTTCTATCAGGAAGAAAGCCAAGTGCAAAATGAAAAGTAATATTTTTGTAATTCTTTATTGCCTCATTTTAGTATAGATTTTTTTGATTATTTCTCTTTTTAATATTTTCTTGTCCTAGACGCTTTGTTTAGCGATGTACAGACGTCAAAAAAGTGATAGCGTTTCCAAGTGAAACGTCAGAACAATAAGCACAACCTTTTCTAATAGCCTTTTCAGACTCCAGGCGAAATCTAGCTGAAGTAGCATTAGGTCGATTTACAAATGTCAGATTCCATAAAAAATTTGACATTTGAAAATCAAGCTTATGTCATTTCAAGCTGAAATCGATTGATTTCGCATGCAGACTGAATGAGGCATTATACGCTTTGTTTAGTGTTGGGCAGACATCAATAAAAAAAAGACAGCGTTGCCAACTGAAACATTGGAATAATAGGCACAGCCTTTTTCTAAAGCCAAAATGCTTTAAATAAAGCAAAGTTGCCAACTGAAACGTCAATAAGAACAACCTTTTCTAATAGCCTTTTCAGACTCCAGGCGAAATCTAGCTGAAGTAGCATAAGGTCGATTTACAAATGTCAGATTCCATAAAAAAAATTGACATTTGAAAATCAAGCTTATGTCATTTCAAGCTGAAATCGATTGATTTCGCATGCAGTCTGAATGAGGCATTAGCCGCTTTGTTTAGTGTTGGACAGACATCAATAAAAAAAAGACAGCGTTGCCAACTGAAACATTGGAACAATAGGCACAGCCTTTTTCTAAAGCCAAAATGCTTGAAATAAAGCAAAGTTGCCAACCGGAACGTCAGAACAATAAGAACAACCTTTTCTAATAGCCTTTTCAGAGTCCAGGCGAAATCTAGCTGAAGTAGCACAAGATCGATTTACAAATGTCAGATTCAAGCTGAATTCGATTGATTTTGCATGCAGTCTGAATGAGGCATTAGACGCTTTGTTTAGTTTAGGGCAGACATCAATAAAAAAAGACAGCGTTGCCAACTGAAACATTAGAACAATAGGCACAGCCTTTTTCTAAAGCAAAAATGCTTTAAATAAAGCTAAGTGGTGCTGTAAATCAGCAGCGAAACGTTCAAAATTATACAATCTAATTCGTTTCGTAGAATTCACTGTATTTTAGGGCTTCCGGAAAAGGCTGTGTGTTATAGGAAGCTGTAAAAGTTAGGACATAATAAGTGAGATTTTTTTATTTTGAGATTTCAGAGTTGAATTGTTTAAATTCTTGTTTCTTGAAGTGTAAATTCCACCTTATGAGAGAGATTCCAGTTGGGTTGTATTGGCAACTCGCCTGGTACGCCATATAATAAACACATAACTAGAATCGCCCTCACAAGTTATACAACAACTCTTGAAGTGTAAATTCCCCTTATGAGAGAAATTGCAAGCGTATTGTATTCGCAACTCGTGTGGTTCTCCATGTAATAAACGAATAACTGGAATTGTCCTCCAAGTTATACCACAACTCTTGAAGTGTAAATTCCCCTTAAGAAATAGATTCTAATCGTATTGTTTTCGCAATTCTCCTGCTACTCCATATAATAAACACATCTTGTTTCTTTTTCCCTGTGATATTTCTTTATCAGAAAAAAATGTTTCTACAGCACTTCTTCTAATATTCTAAGGCTTCCTTTTCCTTATCCATTTGTCATCTGCGAAAGCACCATTAATGAACTTCAACTATCAAATGTCTATTACCAACCTTAACATACGGCTGGCATCACAAGGATCATAGATATGATAAGAAACCTCGTTCTAATTGGAAAAATTACAGGCAGACAGAATACCACAAGGGTTCCCTTTCCTTTGAAACTCTTCGCTGATAAGGGTTGAAATCTAGGAAAACGGACAAATAGACATGAAAACGAAATAATGTCCAAATAAATATCATAGACATAAATGCGGACATGTGTATCTACACAGATATATCTGTACGACTATGTGACTTTGTCTGTATGTAAGTAAGTGCCTTTCTGTGGTGGGTCTATGTTCAAGTTCTGTCCGCACAAGTGTTAGTTTCTTCTTTACCCTTAATTACATTAAGGTCCTTTCGAAAACACAGTCCGAAGAGCACACAGCACAGCCATGCACTTTTGCCCGGGAAGTTGTTTTTCCTAACAAAGCGAATTTTTAATAAAATTTATGCTCACCACAGCGAGTATGAAAACATAAGAGGGGAGGTTTTTCCATGCTATACAGGGAGAGAATTATATATATGTACTCGTACAACATCTGTAGGTATGTACTATGTATGGACATACCTAGAGAAAAGGTCAATGACTTATGAAACTAAATGAAAACCGGCAGAGCAGAGCAGTGAACATAATGTTGGATTACAAAGAAACTTTGTTTTGTTGGGAAAACATTTAATAATAATTTTCTATGTCTGCCTGCTTGTGGTGTTGAGAGGAGTTGGAGGAATTGGAAAGGGGGTTTCTATTTCCAGGAGCTATGGCGAACATGGGCACTTGTATTTGAAAACTACGTACATATGTAGGATTTTTTGCCAACATTTACCATCAAAGACAAAGAATTATGTTTCAATTCCATTATGTTTCAGCAGAAATAGTTTTAGCAAAAATATTGGCCTTTTCTCATACTAGGAATCTATAGAGTTCAATAAAATTGTGATGATATTTTAGGCAAATATAGTCGAATACTTTAACATTAAGTTTATTCGATTTATTTTATTTTTCCTAAATTGTTCAGGAGGAAAAATTTCGTAAATTTCCGATTGATGCGAACATTATCAAGGTGATTGAAAAATATATCAACAAATATTTGAAAGTGTGTTGAATTGTTTAAAATCTACAGGAGAAAAATAGAAAATGGAGCAAAACTTGATTCAAACAAAAAATGTCATAAATATTCTCGTGCCGAAGACTACTGTAGGAGCTGCTGAGATCAACACTAGCTATGCACTTGCGTAGTACTGCAAGAACTCAGACTATCCTTCCTAGAAGTACGTTCTTTTTCAGATCTGGCGGACCTGGCAAATTTACCTCTACGGAATTTGCTCAACTTCATCAAAAATGCAGAAAGAATCTATCGATATACTATGACTTTGACATCCTAAAATCTTCCCCTATCCCATATCTCTTCCTTAATATTATACTAGTTCTTCTACCCACAATACTACTCCTCAACATGACTATCTATTTCTTCTAAACTATATGGGCACTACAGTGGGCCTTTAAAGGCTTCCGAGTTAATCTAGCTTCATCAAAAATGCTGAAAGAACCTATCGATATACTATGACTATGACATCCTAAAATCTTCTCCTATCCCATATCTCTTCCTTAATATTATACTAGTTCTTCTACCCACAATACTACTCCTCAACATGACTCTCTATTTCTTCTAAACTATGTGGGTACTACAGTGGGCTACCAGCGGCCAACCCATTCAACCATTAGTGCCAAGATTTTTTTCAATTTCAAACTAATCATTTTATAAATAGTCTCCTATTGAAAAGCGAGAGCTAAGCTCAATCTATGAGCTATGCGCTATATAATTTTGTGATCACTGCAATGTGAATGCCGTTTAGAGCCGGCTCGTAAGGGCTAATCAGTTTTTAGGGAAGGTTTAAATGTCCCACAAGCATTAAAAATTGGAAACCAGTGTCTCCAATCTCATCTTCTATCTAATAGCCATTTCACACTGCATGCGAAATCAATCGATTTCAGGTTGAAATGACTTAAGGACGATTTACAAATGACAAATTTGTATGATATCTGACATTTGTAAATCAACCATATGTCATTTCAGCTGCAGTCTGAAAAGGCTATACCAGCTTCGACAAAAATCATTTGACTCGATGTCTAGCTTCAGAGCATGTGTAGTGCCTATAGTTCAATACCCCCAAAAATAGTCAATACATCAATGTAGACAATTCAGATCTTTCAAGTGAGCAAAGTAAAATCGAACTCTTCATAATATATTTTGGCAATGCACGTGGAACAAAGCATGAGCTTTGCTCGATATAACTTTGTACTCACTGCAATGTGGATGCCGTTTAGAGCCGGCTTTTTTTAGAGAAGGTTTACATGGTTTTTTGCTCATAAAATTCCCTCAAGCATTAAAACAAAATGGAAACCAGAGTCTCCAAAGGTGTTCGACGCCCTCAATGTCATATTCTCCCTGACAGCTTCTACAAAAGTAATTTGAACCGCGATGCCTAGCTTCAGAGCATGTGTGGTGTTTATAATTTAGTACCCGCAATAATATTATAAAATCAATGCAGACCATTCAGATCTTTCGCGGGATAGAAGTTAAATCGAACTCTTTCTATTATATTTCGTCAAGACCGTGGGACAAAGCATGGCCAGACGGAGACTGTAAATGGCGAATGATTTCGGATCATTATAACATGTACATGGTTGGCTTCTATTGGACGGTAAGGACCAGAACGTTAGACTTTTTTCATTGAATAACACTCAGGTAATGTCCCCAATAAATGCAGTACATTGCGGGGGGAAGTAAGATAAGGTATTGGAAGGAGGACAATTGAATGGTAAGGACCTGGATGATATATGGTTCCAACTAAACTCCGAAGCGTGTAACATATCGGTCGCTACATTGGAATTGGAGCCACGAAGCATGTTATTACCAGAGGAAGAAGAAAAGCTGTGGAGTAGACTCCAAGATCGTGTCTTAGATCGACCTAAGAAATTAAAAAAAAATCGTCTCTGGTTTATTCCAACAATTAACCTACTAGAGAAGAAATTATACAAACCATTGATAAGATCCAACAGAGTCATACAAAATTGGATATCTCTCAACGGATTTTGTCAACGAATCCACGAAAACCATTTGCAATATTTTTAAAATTTTTAATTTGAACTACCTATTACTTGACTTTGAAAGGTATAATTTTTATTTTCAAGTTTATGCTCGAAAAAATTGAAAATAATAAAAACCTACTTCCAAAGTAGTGAGCCTTTAATGCAAACTGTAAGAAATTTACGTGGACAATTTTCGAGAAGAGATCGGCCTTCAGTTCAGCCTTCATGAAGCTCATTTTTATCTCGGTGGCTATGTCAGAAAAACATAATTGCCGAATACGTGGTTCAGACGAACGAATCTGTAATTCAACAACAGTCAATTCAATGCAACAGTCGAGCACTTATTAGGCATCTGTTCAGTTCTAATAAACCCACAGAACAGGGCCGTTGGGAAGTAATTACTACACGACATTAACGAGATATCGAAAATTGATATTCGAGATCTAATCAAATATCTCAATCTTTCCGAGTGGTGTGGTCCAATCAAAGTGGTGCCTTAAGGCACTACTTGTCGCTCCCGAGAGAGCGGTCACTTAAATCAATCTTGACATCTTCTCAACTTTTCTTTTTGTCGTCCTTTAAACCCGTCGGAATTATAATTCCTGCGACGTAAAACTGTGGGCGTCATTAGTAGTGAATGTCAAGGAAACAGTTGGCAATGCAGCCTCATTTATCGACTATTTCACAAATATCAATTAATAAAGAGTGATTTTTTTGAGGTTAGGATTTTCATGCATTAGTATTTGACAGATCACGTGGGATTTCAGACATGGTGTCAAAGAGAAAGATGCTCAGTATGCTTTGACATTTCATCATGAATCGTCTTACAAACGAACAACGCTTGCAAATTATTGAATTTTATTATCAAAATGCGTGCTCTGTTAAGAAAGTTCATTGCGCGCTTCCATTTTATGGTCAGTTTAATCGACCCACTGAAGCGGCTATTCGGGCTATTGTGACTAAATTTCGCACCAAATTTACATTGTTGGACATTAAACCACCAACACGCTTACGTAGAGTGCGAACTGAAGAAAATATCGCAGCTGTATCGGCCAGTGTTAATGATGACCACCAATTTTCGATTCGTCGCCGTTCGCACCAATTGGGTCTCTGTTACTCAAAAACGTGGAAATGCCAAAATTGGACTAAGCGGATGGACCACCTAAGACGCAGCCGCGGTCAACATTTAAATGAAATTATCTTCAAAAAGTAAATGTCATGGACCAATCTAACGTTTCAAATAAAGAACCGATGAGATTTTGCAACTTTTATGCGTTTTTTTTTTTTAAAGTTATCAAGCTCTTAAAAAATCACCCTTTATAATGTATTTATAGGTCATTAAAAAATCTTAGTTTAGCTACCCCAAATTGCTACTTGTCCTCTTCTTAACATAATGACGTTATAAATCCTCCAACGTAAAACAGTGGGCGTCAATAGCAGTGAATGCCAGCGTAGCATCGAAACAGTTGGCAACGCAAAATCCATATAAAAATAGAATTTAGCGCAAATACAAATACAAATGTTGGGCAACGTTTTTTCCTCACGAAAAACATTTCGATTTAATGTGGCAAATAAGGAACACTTGGAATTTTAAAATTAATACAAAACACTCCCTAAAAAGGGATTGTCCTGTAGTTAACATAAGGTTAAGGCTTAAGTGTTTGAGACAAGAAATGAAAATCAATTCAAGCCAAATAAAATAGGAATTGTATAAGACTGGGTGAAAATCCTGTGTCATTCTTAATAAAATCACAAATAAAGGGTCCTTTTTCGAAACTCAACTCCAAAACACTTACAAATCCAGTGGCAAAGTTCATAGACAATGTTAAACATAAAGTTCAATGAACATGTTTCTATGTCGGTTCAGGCATATATTTACATACATACATACATTATACAATAAAAGCCGGCCGCATAAACATTAGGCGCACATATCCTTGTTTTCTTTTTCAGGGTGTTGCTCGCCAAAGAAGCACGGAAACATGGAAAAACAACAACGAACGGATGACACAAAATAAAAATAAGACACATTTTATACATTAGACATACATATAGGTACATGTGTATGTGTGTGTATGTTAGAAAGAAGGGAAGCAAAAAAGACAAAAAGCACAAATACGTACGTCGAGTGCCTTATAAGGACATAAAGGATGTACAAACATATATATATATATATATATATATATATATATATATATATATATATATATATATATATATATATATATATATATGTTGTATATATATGAGGACAAGATGACAGTGTCGAAGGCGACAGAGCCGGCTTGTCGGCGTCTACATTAACCATCGAGTCTACGCGACTGCTGTTGTTGCTATTGCTGCTGCTGATGATGAGATGGTAATCCCAAAAGCACTCCAGAAAGGAAACACACCCATAGATACAAAAAAAACAGACATATATACGTACATTGAAGTGTGTGATGTGTGTTTGGGTGGTTATGAATGGAAGAAGTGGAAAAAACCTGAATAGAATATGATATACAAATAACATGGAACAGTGGGACATAAAGCAAGAAAAGATCTTCCTCTTAAAAAATGCTCCTCATATTATTTGACATAAATGTGAAGAACACAACCCATATCAAAAATGTTAGGATATTTTAGTTCCTTATGACATAAGAATGAGCAAAAGGAGGCAATTTAATCCCATCACTTAATATAGCTTCAGAAGTAAATATTCAAAACACAGATAAACGAACATTATTTGGTCCTTTTTCTTTCGAAAAAAGTTTGATTTTGTGGTACAGTGTCATTATTTAATTATTAATTGTTATTATTATTGTTATTATTTAATTATTATTAATTGGCAATTTAATGGCATTGTCAAGCTGCATGCGAAATCTAGCTGAAATGCCATAATGCCGATTTAAAAATGTTAAATCCTATACAAATTTGACATTGGAAAATCAACCTTGAAATCTCGTTGAAATCGAAGGATTTCACATGCAGTCTGAAAATGCAATATTGCCTTAAAAACGAAAATTTTATCATATTTTCCAACGTTCTGCACTTATAAATGAAGATGACGAATGAAAACAAACAGCTGTGAAACCAAACAGATGTTTTCTCTAAAATCCGGTCAATATATATTATAACACCGCAGATTCCCCATGAGATTTTGATGGAAAATCCGATCAAATTCCCAATATAAGACCTTAATTCACAACTGTGAAGGCCCAATAACCAGTTGGCAATGCTCTCATAACTTAAAACTCTACAATCTAAAAGGGGAGTTTACACTTGCAGGTTTATTGAAGAATCTTGATTCTGGTTCAGAGAATTTTTTAAGAGAAAATCTAACATAATTTAATAGTTCTTATATCAATTATTATATCTTCGAAAACTGCTCCTAGTTTTTCATAGTTTTCAGAAAATCTACATTAAAATTGTATGGTAAATTATCAAGTGTAAATGCCTCCGAAAAAATACTTTACATTTTTCGACGTTCTGCAATTTTAAATAAAGACGATGAATGTAAACAAACAGCTGTCCAACTAAACAGATGTTTTCTCTAAAATCCGGTCAATATATATATAAGAACACCGCCAGTCAATGCATATCACATGAGATTTTCTTGGAAAATCCCACCAAATTTCACAAATCAGAACACCCATTAACACTCAGACCTTAATTCACGACTGCGTGCACCCAATAACCAGTTGGCAACGCTCCCCTAACCTAAAATTCCACATCTAAAGGGGAACTTATACTTAAAGGTTTATTTTACAATTTTGATTCCGGTTCAGAGAATTCTTTCAAGAGAAAAATCTAACATAGACCATAGATCTTATTACAATTATTATGTCGTCCAAAACTGAAATGGGGTTTCATCATGAAAAATAGGTTTTCATCAAAATCTACATTTAAATTGCTCAATAAAATATCAAGTGTGAATACCTCTAAAAAATATATCGCATTTTCCGACGTTCTGCAATTGTAAATACCGAAATGACGAATGTAAACCTACAGCTGTAAAACCAAACAGATGTTTTCTCTAAAATCCTGTACTCAGATTTCCCATGGGATTTTGTTGGAAAATTCGATCAAATTTCACATATCAGAACACGTTTTAATACTCAGACCTTAAATCACGTTCTAATCCAATATCTAAAAGGGGAGTTTACACTTATAGGTTTATTTTTGAATTTTGATTCCGGTTCAGATTAGAGAAATTTAACATCATTTAATATATGTTAGAACGCTGCTCCAATTTTTTCATAGTTTTCATCAAAATCTACATTAAAATTTCATGATCATCAAGTGTGAAGGCCTCTGAAAAAAATATCAGACGTTCTCCGGTCAATATATATCAGAACACCGCAGATGTTTTGGAAATCCAATCAAATTTCATATTTACGAACATGCTATAACACTCAGACCTTAACACACGACTGTGTGCGCCCAATAATTAGTTGGCAACGCCCTCATAACCTAAAAATCTAAAAGGGGAGCTTACACTTATAGGTTTATTGTAGAATTTTAAGTAAAGGGTGATTTTTTAAGAGCTTGATAACTTTTTTTTAAAAAAAAACCGCATAAAATTTGCAAAATCTCATCGGTTCTTTATTTGAAACGTTAGATTGGTCCATGACATTTACTTTTTGAAGATAATTTCATTTAAATGTTGACCGCGGCTGCGTCTTAGGTGGTCCATCCGCTTAGTCCAATTTTGGCATTTCCACGTTTTTGAGTAACAGAGACCCAATTGGTGCGAACGGCGACGAATCGAAAATTGGTGGTCATCATTAACACTGGCCGATACAGCTGCGATATTTTCTTCAGTTCGCACTCTACGTAAGCGTGTTGGTGGTTTAATGTCCAACAATGTAAATTTGGTGCGAAATTTAGTCACAATAGCCCGAATAGCCGCTTCAGTGGGTCGATTAAACTGACCATAAAATGGAAGCGCGCAATGAACTTTCTTAACAGAGCACGCATTTTGATAATAAAATTCAATTATTTGCAAGCGTTGTTCGTTTGTAAGACGATTCATGATGAAATGTCAAAGCATACTGAGCATCTTTCTCTTTGACACCATGTCTGAAATCCCACGTGATCTGTCAAATACTAATGCATGAAAATCCTAACCTCAAAAAAATCACTCTTTAGATTCCGCTTCAGAGAATTCTTTCAAGAGACAAATCTAATAGCCTTTTCACACTGTGCGCCAAATCTAGCAGAAATGACTTAATGTCGATTTACAAATGTCAGATACCATGCAAATTTGACATTTGAAAATCCATCTAATGTCATTCAGCTAGATTTCGCATGCAGTGCGACAGGACTATAAGAGAAACATCTAACATTATTTATTAGATCTTAGATTTTATAACGATTATTATATCGTTCAAAACTGTTCCCTTGTTAATAGTTTTCATCAAAATCTACAGTCAAATTGTAAATTATCAAGTTTAAGCGCCTTTGAAGTGCTTAAGCACTCCCATAACTAAAAAATCTATTATATAAAATGGAGTTTACACTTATAGGTTTATTGTAGAATTTGAAGTAGATTCCGCTTTAGATAATTCTTTTAAGAGATAAATCTAATATCATTTAATAGATCTTATAGCAATTATATAAAATATGAGCCAAAATGGCTATTACTATAAGAGAAAAATCTAACATTATTTATTAGATCTTAGATTTTATAACAATTATTATATCGTTCAAAACTGTATCCCTTTTTATAGTTTTCATCAAAATCTACAGTCAAATTGTAAATTATCAAGTTTAAGCGCCTTTGAAGTGCTTAAGCACTCCCATAACCAACAAATCTATTATCTAAAATGGAATTTACACTTATAGGTTTATTGTAGAATTTTCAGTAGATTCCGCTTCAGATAATTCTTTTAAGAGACAAATCTAATATAATTTAATAGATCTTATAACAATTACAAAAAATAGGAGCCAAAATGGCTATTATTTTTTCATAGTTTTGATTAAAATATACATTCCAATTATATATTATCAAGTGTAAACGCCTCTGAAGTGATTATGCACAATTGTGATCGCTTGCAAAAGAGGAGATCGCTCAGGCTGCATGTGAAATCGATCTGAAATGACATAAGGTCTATTTACACATGTCTGATCCCATACAAATGTGGCATTTGAAAATCGACCTTATATCATTTCAGCTTGAAATAACATATACCCAATTTGTATGAGATCGAGCTAAAACGGCTCCTATTTTTATATAGTTTTCATCAAAATATAAATTCAAATTGTAAATTATCAAGTGTAAACGGTCAACTCAGAGATTAAACACAATTGTGATCTCTTGCAATGGAGGCTATCATTGATTTGACTTGTCTTCCCTTTAGGGAAACTACAATTTCATAACCAACAAATCTATTATCTAAAATGGGTTTATTGTAGAATTTTAAGTAGATTCCGCTTCAGATAATTCTTTTAAGAGATAAATCTAATATCATTTAATATATCTTATAACAATTATATAAAATAGGAGCCAAAATGGCTACTACCTTATATCATTTCAGCTTGAAATAACATATAGTCAATTTGTATGAGATCGAGCTAAAACGGCTCCTATTTTTTCATATTTTTCATCAAAATATAAATTCAAATTGTAAATTATCAAGTGTAAACGGTCACTTCACAATTGTTATCTCTGGCAATGGAGGCGATCATTGATTTGACTTCCCTTTAATGAAACTACAATTTCATCACACAGTGAACGTGTTTACACTTCCGATTGGTTGGTTGCCATCCATTTTCCCTAACAGCTATCTAGCCCACTGTTCATGCCATCATTAAAAGGGATATGAACAAAAGAAAGAAGAAGTCACAAAAAAGAAACACACGACAAAGGAAAAATCCCAAAGAACTTAAAACGCACACATACACAACATGTAATTGACACTTTTGATGTGCGAGTATGTGCGAATATGTCTCAACACATATTTTTTTCAAACGAAAAAAAATTTGACCTCATTTTTTATGATTTTCCACACACCCCTTCGTGGATCTGCGACGACGAGGGATGAAAGCCGGCCGGGCGTTTAGGGCATTAGACAACAATGAGGTGTTTGCACATGCAACATGCTACGTGAAATGAAACATTTTTTTCTTTTTTGAAAAGCAAAAAAAAGAAAAAATGAGGAATTTAAGTGTTTTCCTGGCTGAGTGTTTTTCTGAGCTAATTACTAAAGCACGTGACACATTTGTTTCCTATTTAATGTTTTGAAGGGGAGACACAAAAAATTAATGGGAAAAATATGTAAATGGGGATTTATGGGTTTGTGAGTGAGGCAGCGACATTATTAACTCATATGGCAAAATACCGGAAAAACTTCAACATTCCAAACACAAGGGATATGTTGGAAAAGTGTGTGTCTGGTTTTTTAGGGCATTAATAGTTGAAAGAAAAATTAAAAAAAAAAAACAGTTTGTTATTTAAGTTTAGCAGACTCAGTTGGCAATTCTATTCAATTCTACTATTCACTGTAAATGATTAACAGCAGATTTTGTAATAATTGAAAATTAAGGATTTCCAGAGAAATTTATAAATAGCACGCATTTAGTAATTTCTGCGTAAAAGCATTTGCGTTTCGCAAAATATTTCCCCTATTCAGGGAATTTTCTATTTCACCAACAATAAAAGTATACAACAGCAAATCGCATGAATTTCCATTTTATTACATGGCTGGGCCATAAACACTCTCCACCCAACTCGCTGTATGTCTGTCTGGCTGGCTGGCTGGCTGGCTGGCTGGCTGGCTGTCTCTCTGCTACCCTTTTCCGCAGTCGTTGTCGTCGTCGCCCTTTTTGCTCCCTGCCTGCCCGCTGAAATAGTGGTTGTCTGGCAAATATGTAGTACTCGTGCCAAGTAGTGGGGTTGTTTGGCAACACTTGGTGTTGACTCTTTTACACTTGTTTTCCATTAGTCTACAAAAAAGCAATGCTCGCATAGATACAGAAAAATTTTTTGCTTTCCATGTTTGTCTAGCTAAAGAGATCCCAGAAAAAGAAATGCGAATGTGCCATGGTAGCCATGGAGACGGTGGATGGTGGGCCAGGCAGGGAGCTCTACCATATCGAACTTCATGATGATGACGATGATGTTGTTGCTGTTGAAGAGATGCACGTAATAGTTACCACACAGGAAGCTGTCGCTTTTGTGTGTGTATTTGGCATAATGTTGGCTTCACCACCACCACCACCCCAAGTTATTTTCCGGACGAACGTTCCTGCTCTTTGGCAAGTTTGAGGGCGCAGCTTTCCCCCAAAAAATTGGCAATACTACACAAAGAGAG